>CAJNDT010000561.1:0-182959 GCA_905221615.1 Symbiodinium sp. CCMP2592 | reverse complement strand
ACCCCAAGAACACTCCTCTTCCCTTCGATACAAATGACGCCCCTGCGCTTGAATAGAAGAATCAAGCATACACTCGAAATCTCGAAAACGTTGGTGTCACCGACTCTTCCGAGAGAAAGAGAGACGTTTATATAGAGACATCAAAGAATTACGCGATTTAGTATGTGACCGAGATAGAAATGAAAGAGTAATTATATTAACTTTCATGCTCAAATAAAATGAAAGCGCAAGCCAGATACGAACTAAGCACGAAACCAAATATAAACGCAAATACTCGCCGGTCACGAACCAAGCACGGAACGGACACGAACCAAACACGAACCGGGTAACTACTTGACAAATCCAATACTAACCCAGACACGAACCGGCACGAACCGTAAGATATGACTGACACCTGGCTTCATTCAACAAGCACTGCAGAGGCACCTCCGCCAAAAACCGGCCGAATTTCAACAATACTTCTTGAGGCGACCACAAGCTTCTAGTACCAGGAAAGAAATGCTCGCGACATTAAAATTTCCAAGATTTCAATCACGCGAAACAATCATAGAAGACATTTTCAGGAAGAAACGCGGAAAAAGATCAAATTTACAGGTGGCAAAGATACGTGTAAACCAGCTGCATCCAACACAAGACTGTTGTAGTCGAGAATAAGCCATAAACAGAATCATCGAGATCATACCCATCCGAGAGTGCAAGTCCTGCAGGTGCAATTGGAAGCACATGTTTTGCTGTGCAACCTCTCCTGTTTAAGCGCTACGTGCATGAGAAGCTTGAAGCTGAAGGTTCTTAACATTCAGCCCGTAGGATTGATTGGTTACAGGATTTAGGGTTCAAGGTCATCGAGCGCTGGTCTTGCTTCTCGTGTGGGATATGCATGTGTAATGGTGGAAGCGCTTTGCTTGGAGGCGGACTGCTGTAAACTTGGTGGAAACTGGTGAAACCGAGTCTTCTGTTCAACTCAGCAGCTCAAGCGTCCTTACCAGGCGCAGGCAGGATTCTGCAGTGAGGGGATACTTCCGAGGTTTCGGCCATAAAAACTAGCTCGACCTAAACCAGACATCGAAACTTGCAGCCGACTAGGCTACTTTCAGGCTAGAAGAGAATCCGTGAAACTGTTGCCACCGTAAAAAGCCTTAATGGCCCCGATGCACAGTATCCATGATGTGGCTGGCATTGCTTCTTCTCCGCAAGAGCTTCTGTCGGAACCCTTAGGCCGCAACCGCTCTGTCTGATCGTGATAGCCTTAGTGTACAGCATGACAGATTCGATCGTTCTCTTGGCCTAGTCTGGGTGTGATGACAGCAACGAAGTTTGAGTGTAACTGTGGAACGACCGACAAAGATACGCAGGGAATTTCTGGAGGCAAATTTTGTTCAAAGTTATGATAGACATGTCACCTGGTGCAGACTCTGTAGAAAGCAAGTTGGATGCTGGATCGAGCCTGTGGAGTTGCGCGAAACCGGAATGCCAGTTCACCCGTTCTCAAGGATTCTACTATAAGAGATCTATAGGGGTACTATAATATAGGGGCCTTAATGACTACCTATTCTGTTTTTGTGGGCTTCTTTTCGGAGGCTCTCTGTTTGTTTTTAGGGGTCTCTGCAGCCCCAGAGTCGCTGAGCGGAGGTCTGGGGAAGCATTCCTGCTTCGGATACTGCTCCCGGTGCTATGCGGTTTGGCTTTGTGCCAATCAAAGCCATAAGAAGCTGTGATGAAAGATGCAAGCAAGGGTGTTAGCCTGGATGTGGACAGTATCCATGAACACGGAATTGATTCAATTCAATCTCTTTGGCCGTGGCTGGAGACGAGCATTTTGGCCAGCGTCTCGTCGCTCGTCTTCAGCTTCTCCCAAACCTTCAGCGGCAAACCGAAACCACTCTGCAGCAAATTCATCGACCAAACCCGCAAAGGAAATGTGCAAGCTCTGATACCGCAGGCCCGGACCCAGCGTTCCCGAACAGAGAGTTGTCGGCGTGTGCATTGCTTGAGGAGGCTTTGGGGTGTATGTCTTGGAAAATGAAGGTTTTGCGTGCAAAGGATGCTGCTGCGGCTGAGGGCCGCCTCGCGGCCTTGGGATTCTTGTAATTGTAGTCTTGTTGTGGCGTGGGCTTTCGCTTTTTGAAGAGCTGGCTGCTTGGGGATGGTCTTGAGATGTGGATTTCAGCTGAAAAAGTTCCACCAACCAATGCTCGATATCCCTGAAATCCTAAACCTCTTGAACATGCAACCTGCAACCCGACAGAACCACAAGTCAGAGCAAGACCAACACATAACGAACAAAAATGAACAAAACCAAGAAGAGCGCGACAACTTCAGACCAAACAAACACCATCCCCGTGACAGTCTAAGCATCAAGTGCTAACGAGGTTGTTGCGAAGTCGTACAAGCCCGCAGTTCCTTCATTTCACAGTATCCGCAATTTGAGGTTTCTTGGCCGCTCTATCGTTCTCACAAAGACTTTTTTTGCTCCAAGTACAAGAAGCACCCCTTGTTTTGAGTTTGGAGGACAGCGCACTCGTCCCCCACGCCGAAAGAAAGCCTGCTGAAACCTCGGACCCTGAGCCTTAAACCCTAACCTGTGACCCCTTGAAGCCACAACACTTGCACCCTCAAGACCTAAACCCTTCGATCCCACACACCGAAATCTGAGAACCCTGCCTTCTCGAGGCCGTGATAAGTGTTTAGCTCGTAGAGTCGGTTTCGGCCTGTCAAATGACAGCGCTTGCGAGCCTTGAAAGTTGGGGGCTTTTGGATTGAGGGTCGGGTTGCAGCTCCTCCCCAAACTGGGAACTCAACGGATCTGTCTGAAAGCTACAGTTATTGACGGAGCCCTGAACCCTAAGCCCCCTGCCATGAGATTCAGCTCCAGGAAAGCTATACCCTTATGCCGGCTGCTGTGGAATTTGCGGTGAGAAGTGTTAAACCCAACAATCAACGTGACAACTATATGGCTTGTGCAAGGCTATCATTGGGTTTGCTATTCCAGCAGCCATCGGGCTTTGAGACCTGCAATCGGCATGTGAGCCGACGATAGTTACAAAGTCTTCGCACTACAGCCAAAGCTCAACATGCAACCCTGTGCGCTCCGCTCAGCTAGGTGTGCATAAACAAACGAAGCCTAAATGTCAAAACCTATTTGACAACATCAAGAAATACCTAATCTGATGTTTCCTCTGCATTGAACATCGAACATTGAAGACTCCAGGAAACGCTTTCTGCAGGATCTCCGGCATCCGGTATTCAAAAGTCAAGCGTGCTTCTTGACGTTTCTTCGGTTTCCCATTCTTTGCGCATCGAACATGCAGGATTCCCGGACAAGTCTTCTGCGGGATTTTTGATGTTGCCTAAACTCCTCGATACGACTGCGAAGGGTGCTGTTGTGTGCTTAGTTTGAAGGTGAAATGTACCGCGTTCTCTGCTTGGAACGTCATTATTTTGATGGTGGAAAAGTATACATTGAGGCAAAGACAAACCCCAAATATCTATATATGTGTGTGTATGTATGCATGCACGCAATATACACATATCCGGAAAGCACACCGGAACTTCGAACAACCTCCTCTGTAGCTGTATAGTGTGGTCTTTATTTGGAATGTTTTGTGTCCTGCACACCTGTCTGCGGCTGTTGACACGACACTCTTACATCTTGGCGCGACGCTTTTAAACTTGGCCGTTGGGCTTCTTCGAACCGTGTTTGTCAGCAATTCGCGGGACAGAAAAGTGAGAGTGAGTGCAATCCCGTACCTAGACACGTGTGGCTTCCCCCCGATCGCAGACTCCGAACATCCCCTTATCACCCAGCACAAGCGAGATCGACACTGAATACCACTGCAGCACAGATCCTGAACCCCAGCACCCAATCGCTTGCAACCAACGAGCCATTGAAGGCAGTCTGAATCTGTCCAGCATGACTTCGTTTGTTCTCGTGGTGGGTCCGCAAAGAGCTCGGGTAACACACTCAGAACCGCACACGCCTTGCGGAGTGTACATCGTCTCGTTGATGGTTTTCAACATGACCTTCGGACAGGCAGAGGCAGAGGCATCCGGCATCCTACTTCTGGGGCTCGGGGGTTTCTGACACACGGGATCTGAACGAAAGCGCTGCAGAGTTCTGGAGATATCAAAAAATCTAAACCTGGAGTAAAGCGGAGCTTGCACTCGTGGGCTTTACGCTTTCGGTTCTGTCAAGAACTCGAGCACAAGCTGACCCACACTTGCCCCAGGATCAATTCCTCGAAGGCTCTAGGAAGGTGACGCTGGTTCGATCGGGACTTCAACTTAGAGTTTAAGGTTGGAGCCTCGTGGTTGAGGCAAGATGAAGGGATTGGGAACACGCATGAAGATACTTCTGGTCACAAATACCACCCACCTACCAGTCTGCCGACCGAGTTCAACACGCACGGCGTCTCTGTAAGTTTCAGAGAACCTTTTCGAATGGTTGAAAGAAGACATCCACTGTGGCAGGGGATTGGGGGGGCGATGCATGTCCAACCAGAATGAGAAGAAGCTCTCCGATTCAAACTGTATTGCCGTACTGTCATCCAGACACGCGTGCATACATGCCTGTTGCACGCACAACGGAACGCAGATACGTACATACATACCTACAGATATGTACATACATAGAAACGTCAAGAAACCAAGTATGCATGGTCTATGACATGGTATACGGCATCTGCAACATGCATGCGAGTTGTCCTCCTTTCAAGAAGCAGTGCCATGGTTTCCCGAAGTGCAGATGAGCTACGTAAGGTCTGCTTGACCGGAAGATGCCACGCCGGACATGAAGAGAATCAACGCGTGGTACATCATTCAAAAGAATGGTTATTTTTAGAGTTTAAAAGAAGGGCAACTGGTATACCTGCCATTAATTTTTTGAGAATACCCACCCAAGTATGCAAGAGCACATACCAACCCTGTTTGTCATCAGAGGCCCTTCCTCTCTACAAGGTGATGCAGACAGTGTTCCAAGCAGCCCGGTCTCAGGTCAGCCACTCCGTCGTGTGCGGCTCTGCTTGCAAAGATAGGACACTCTCGCGAAGGAGAGGCATGCAATTCCTGTACTGCTTTAAACTTTAAAGTACGCCCACCCTGACCACACCGTCCTTTGGATCCCATCACACACACTCCTTCACTGCAAGAACACTGAGAGATCCGATTGGAAGCTGAGAAAACACTGCTTTGTCGTCACGGGCTCTGCTTGAAATCAACAGCTCCCGAAAACCTGAATCCCAAGCTCCAAGACCAAAGCCCAAACGCCTGCACTGTATGACAGCACCTGGAGTCGATTTCACGCTCCAAAGACCGCAATCTTCACATCAAAAGCCCCCCCCCCCCCCCCCCCCCCCCCCCCCCCCCGACCCCCACAAACCCTAAGTGCCCCCAAACCTTAAAGGAAAGGGACCTCCCAGGAGCTGGACGTCCAAATCGCAGTTGCCTTTCATCTTGAATTATCTTTGGCTGTAGGATTCAGGGGTGAGGGATCAAGGACGTCTAGGATTTAGTCATTTTGGGCTTTTCGAGGATTTGGGAGATTCAAGAACATCACGGTTCAGCACATACAAATCGCCCTTGACTTGAAACTGGAAACCCTGTGAAACTTCAACACCCGAAAAAGATCTGACAGGCGTACGGTCTGTTTGACATCATGCAGAATTAGCTTCCGACTTCCCAGAGGAGAGAACACACAAATCTAAAGCCCATGCACTTAAGGCCCCTCTGCATGTCACAGAGAACACCAGACTTACCCTGCACCAAAACCTCCTAGCCCGATGACCTAAACTCCTTAACCTGATAACTTGAACCAAAAACACCCATAGAAAAACCTGCCTGGATCTCCCAACCCCAAACCCGAAACCCGTCCTGTAGCCCGAAAAGCAAACCCTTTTTAGGGTTCCGCATTATGACTTCTGTTTTTACATATCTTTGGCAAGGTCGGTTTTGGAGGCTACCCTAGACCCTAAACCTGAAGCCCCTAAACCCCAAGCCCAGAGGATCCCTGACTGAACGAATAGTTGGAGGAGGGTTCTGGGGGGGAATATTATACCATAACCATAAAAAAGAAACCACCAAAATTGTATAGGCAATTCTGAAGGCCTCTATCTGAGAAGCCCCCTCATTGCGAAGGGACGCTGAGGGCAAGGCATCGAGGAGCCTCGCGATGCCCCGGGCGGCCACTTCGATCCAGCCCTGATGCGGGGGGTTTTCAGGCCTGGAATAAGGTTTAAGGGCTTGAGGCGTTAGGGCCTGGGGTAGGTTTAGGGTTTAGGGGTTCGGGTTTAGGATTTCCGGGGGTTGTGTTTTTCAAGCTATGTCTTCGCTTTAAGGTTTGGAGATCATTTTGATTGGCAGCGGTTCAGCGCTTTAAGGGTTCTCTTTTTCTCCGATGCAGAGCTGCCGGATCCAGAAGCTTGCAAGCTTAGGGTGTCTTCGGCTAGCGTTTCAGCCTGGAAGGTTAGTCCCAAAGCTCAAAGGGTTCACTCAGCGCTTGGGATTAAAATTATGGAATTTCCGATCTCGGGATGAAGGTTCTGCATTTGCAGCTCAGACCAGGCCCCTGCTTGGATTGAAGGAATTAAGCATGCACTCACGCGGTTTCTTGAACCAAGCAACCACTAGAAGCAGGGACAAAACTGGACTTAGAATCTGTTGGACCAGAACTAATTCATGTTCTTGCGAATTCGCGGCAAAGCGTCCAGTCAAAAGCGCTGGTAAGAAAGAGTTAAAGCCTTGTGCAACCCTGCTGGCATGGTGGGTCTGAGACAAGCCATGAGCCTTCAACCTCAATCAATGACTTCGTGTTGCATACGGAAGGATGCAGCTGCTGACTTCCGGAGTTAGGTCTTGCGGATTCAACAGTCAGATTGAAATTCCTGGTGTGTCCAGGCGTGCCACGAGCAGAGCCACGTTGTTGAGCTCGGCTGCTGAATGTTCAAGTCAGAGGCTGTGGTCAGCATCCGCCATTGAAAATAGCTCTGCGCTCCAACAAATGCCGCATATCGAAGATTCTGCGACCTCCTGGCATATGACAGAAAAGCTTGTCACTAAACTCGACCAGCGGGCGTGAAGTTATACTAATACCGATCCTTGAGGCTACCGTATCCTCGCCTGGTAATCCGTGGGGTCATTGTCCAGGATGCCGTAGACCATGCCTGCTCGTCACTTTTGTCACATACTGCTTAGGGCCTAGGGGTTGTCGGATTGAGGGGTCATTGGCCAGAGTGGCAGTTGGTGGTTTGTTGTTTCTTTCAAGCTTAGGGTCTTCAGAATTGGCTCTCAGTCGAGAACACCCTAAACCAACAAGGGACAACACTGTGCCGCAAGGGCCCAGAATGCAGCGCACGGAAGAGTTGATGCTGAGGCATTTGAACACGCAGGATTTCGAGCCCGCTGGCGCAGTGCCTGTGAAACAGTACCCCTCGTGGCCAGCATGAGGACCGCCGTACATACACAGCAGTGTGCAAGCATCCCCCTATGCGGATCCCAACCTAGAGATGATATCTTGCAGTCTTGCAACGAGGCATGCCCGAAGTTGAGCGTCCTCAACCCGAAGTCTCTAATTGTCCCTAAACTAGACCCTGTGTGAGACGTGGACCAGTCTCTGCTTCTCCTCATGGTCACTGTGTCACTGATCACCATTTGCGGTAGTGTCTCGATCATCACAATCGCCATCCTCCTCCTACTTGCCCTCCTGCTCCTTGTCGTGGTGAAATGTGGAACCGCAGTGAATAAGCTGTAATCCCTGCTTAAGACATTGTCCTTAACTATGGAGTTTCGGAGTCTCTGGGTAGCTCCGAACAGCTTATTCTAGTTAGAGGCTGGAGATCACAAACCGTGACCCCTAGCCCCAAAGTTCCAGGGAGTACTGGCATTCAGAAGAACCCTCCATATCATCGCAAGGTATCAGAGTCGGGGCCCCCGCGCTGCATGAGTTGCAATCCTTCAGCGCTGGTTTCGCGGAGAAGGATCCTGTCAAAGCGAGTTGGGGCCCAAGGGCTCACGGCCTAGGATCTGTGCCTGCAGTTTACAGCTTCGGGGTTGGCAATCATTCTTTGTTGATGATTTGGCGTTTGGGTTTTGCATCTGACAGCGGCTCAAGTCCGTCGCTCTCAGAGGTCACGGCTCTGGAGCCAGTTGGAGAGAACTGAAAGGAGAACTGTTTCGACTGCCGTGTCTCATCTAATCTGCGACTTTGCAACCCTGCTCGGCGCATCTTGAATCTTGGTCTCGCCCTGCAACCTGTGGTACGTATCTCTAATTTAGCATGCAGGGCTTACAGCTCTTCAACTATCCTCTCAGGGATGCTGACCAGGACATGGTATGCGAAGGAGTCTGCCGCCGAAAGCCAGAGTCGGACCATCCCTGCTGCTCTGGATGTTCCCTCCTCTCGTTTTGTTCGGACAACTAATGCTTGATGTATTGTCGCGTGAAACCCCGGTTACTTTCTGGAAGTAGGTGCATTCAGGTACTGGCATCTCTGAGACCTTGAGCCAAACCGTTCCAGAAACTTTAATGCTCGATTTGCGTCCTACTCTGACTGTTGGACTTTCGGAGTTTGGAGGGTTTTAAGACCGCAGGCTTTCGGGAGATGTCCGGGCTGAGAGAAATACATCTTTAGGGATCATCGACTGAAGTCTTCACGGCTACATCCGCATCGAAGACCGGCGGACTAAGGAAGTCACCTGAGAACAACGACTTCCCGAAGCCCGAAAGCATGAACCTCAAGCAGTACATCCGCCTGAGCACCGCTTGCGCAAAATCTGGGCACCTTGCATTTTTGCAAGGGTTTAAGGTGTAGGGTCTTGTTTATATGGCTCAGCGAATCAAGACTTTTGGGTTAATGCCTCGTGCACTGTTTTTCTGCGAGGATGAGGCAGCATAAGACATACAGCTTTTTCCTGCCGCCACAATCTGGTGTACCCACGTGGCTTCCGTTGTTGATAAGGGAGCTTGCTTGCAGGGTTATTAGGATGTGCGAACTTCACAATTGCTATAGAAGTCAGCTTCAAGTATCAAGTATATTCCTACGCAAAGCTCGTTCAGCAGGAGCTGGCAGTTGCTAGGCTTCTGTGCGTTGTTGTACACAGGGCTTTGGCGACGGTTTGAAGAAGGCTGGCACAAGCATCACCGATGCTTGGCCGAACTCTTGAACTTCCAGTAGGATGCTGCCAGGAGGAACTGGACAGCCCTTTCTTGTGGACAGAGGTACTATGCAGAATCGAGCCCATGTGTGCCTGCATTCAACCTGGGTAGTATCCTATGGAGCTTCTCGTTATGTTCTTCCAGAAACTTTCAACAAGACCATGCTGTCAAGCACCAGCTTACTGCCCCAGTACAGGCGTGTCATCTCATTCTCAACTTAGGGCCTTTGCGTGATGGCCGTTTAAACCCCGGAGCTCTCGCCCGCGCCTTCCGATGGTAGGAAAGCGCATCTCCTGCTCCAGGGGAACGCCTCAGTAGATATAGAGCAATCAAAAAATTGCAAACATGTACACATATCACTTACGTATATATGTGTATGTATGTATATATATATATATATGTACATATCATACACACAGTGAGCTACGTGGTAATCAATAATAAAAATTACATGTGTGCGAGCATGTGCATGTGTACATGCAAACGGACATGCTGATGCGCTTCAGTCGACGAATCGTCATTGAGCCGAGGATCTTTGGGTTTCGGGAAGGCTCAGGATCGCTAGGCCTGGGGGCTTTTGGTAGTCTTAGCTTCAGGATCCAAGAAAACCTCGAAAAGTCGGCTTTGGGTTGGGGGCTCAGCGCCAAATGCCATGATTCCTTCCAAACCAACAAGCTCTGCTTTAAATATGAGTTGACACACCCCAATACTAACCTCAAGTTCGGTTCAGGGCCCTGTAAAGCACTCCCTCACAGTGCCCCGAACCCCAGCAAAGCAGAACCAGTTAGGCCCCGGCCTGACATCAAGCTCCGGACACCGAAGAGGGCCAACTCCTGGGTCTGCGAATCAGACCGTCGCGAACCCAAGTAGTTTTAGGGTTTGGGGTAGTATTGTCTGGCTCTTGAACTTCCCGGCCCAAGCATGTCTAACCTCACAAATATCTTCATTCGAGTATGTCAGGGGTCATATTCATATATATATATATATATATATATATATTCATATATATATATATATTCCTATATATACATATATACATATATTTTAAAGATCACAATTTTACATAGCTAGTTGTCCAGAGAGCCAAGTCGGAGGAAGTATAATTGGAATCCGAATACCTTGCGAGTGACTGTCGGCATGTAAGCTGAGAAAATTAGACGGTCTAAGTGGATGACTTTTTTGTTCGTCGCTGGTTGCTTTGGGCTTAGTATTCCTGGTTCGTCTCGTAAGGTTGAAAGTCCTAGCTGCTAACTTGTTGGAAAGGACAGCACAAAGCATCATGAGAGTCAACTGCTTCACAAATACCCGGGCCGCCGAGAATCATGGGCATCAGCTTGAGCACGTTTTATCCACGACTCGAAGGCTGGCGAGCAGCATAAGCATCAGCCGCCGTGTGTTTAACCACACTCGCAAGGCTATTAACCACAACCCCAAGGCTCGCCAGCATGATGAGCATTAGCTGCGGCACGTTTCGTGAAAACCTCAAGGCTCGCGAGCATCATGGGCATCAGCTGTCGCACAATCTCAAATTCGCGAGCACCATGAGCATACCGCACATCTAGCCAAACAAAACCTACTACAGGCACAAGCCCTCACGACCATCAGCTGCCGCACGTTTGGCCAGAACGCCAGGGGTCGCGAGCATCAGCTGCAGCCCCTTCACACACAACCCGACGGCTGGCGAGCATCAGGAGCATCAGCTGTCACGCTTTTGACCGACACGGCCGTCAGAAAGCATCATGAGCGAGGCTCCCCACGAATACCTAGCCAACGAGAATCATGAACCTCATTTACCACAGGAAAATCGACGACCCCAAGACTAGTGAGCATCATGAGCAGCCTCTGTCGCATGTTCCACCACAACTAAAAGGCCAGCGAGCATCATGAGCATCAGCCGCAACATATTCCAGCACATTCCCGACGCTCGCAAGCATCTTGGGCATCAGCCGCTGCACGTCTATCCGCAATCCCCGAGGCCAGTGAGGCTGGAGCATCGTTCCGCCACAAGTCTCCAAACCACTACTCCGACTGTCCATGCTATCATCAAAACGATTGCCGCATGTGTCTGCGTCTCAACGCTGAGTCTGAATACGCTCAACACAATGCAAGTTTCGTGTGAGGTTGCAAGCCCCATGTGAAAAATGTTGGCCTTGCGGCAGCATGCAGGCTGTCTTTCGCTGAGGCCTCAAATTCCGGAGTCCATCGAACCTCTTGAAAGCTCGAAACCGAAAGCTTCCAAACAAAAAGCAGACCCTCAAACCGATAGAACAATCCCAAAGTCAATAGTCCCATCAGTACGGCCAACGACTTTTCGGGTCTGCACATTGAGCAGCGCCAGATATGGGAGGCACCCAAGGCAAGCATGGGCTTCAGTTTGGGTGTTTGTGGCCTAGAGAGGCCGATAATCTTTTAGCCTTGGCAGTCCCAAAACCAAAACCCAAAACAGACCTTCAAGCTAAAACCCCCAAGCGTTGACTTAACCCGGAGAATCCTACACTCAACCCTTCAGGTGCTGAACCTTGAACTGCCCCAAACCCACATCCCTAATTGAACCCCTCACACCCCACCAAAGCCCTAATGTATGTTCTTGTTTTTTTGGCTGAAACCTCCAAACTTCCTAGTAATCCCCTAGAAGACCCTTAAAAGGACCCCTGATCTCGCCGGAGTCTCCGGGTCATCGCCGAAGTCGACGATGGCTTGGACGACATCCGGGACGGCCAGGATGGAGCTGGCGGAAGAGGCTCTGGGTTCTGGCTTTGGGATTTCTGGGATCTATTAGGGTTCCTTGAAGGGAATCTATAAGGGTTCCTTTAAGTTTTTAGGGTGACCGGGTTCTTTTGTTAAGGGATCTTATCAGTTGCCGTAATAGGGATCTATGGTACATACCATTGTTACGGGATTTTCCTCAAGTTACCATAATAAGGAAACCATATTGTTTACGATAGATCCCTATCATGGTAACTTAATTAAAACCCCTTAACCCAAGCCTTCTGAAAGGCTTCTACAAGGTGTTCTCAAGGGCTGTAAAAGGGGTCTACAAATGTTCTGTTTGGGCTTAGGCTTACGGGGCTTTTTTTACTTGAAAGGGCTCAGGGCTTCAAGGGTGTAAGGATTCAGATCTTTAGGGTTTGTAGGGCTGAGCGCTTCAAAGTTTTAGTTTTGTTTTAGGGCTTCAGGTGTTGAGGGTTTAAGGCTTTGCGGGTTTAGGGTTTCAGTCTTTTGGGGCTTGTAGGCTCAGGTCTTGGGGGCATATTTAGGGTTTTTGGTGCAGTTGGCTAAATGTAGGGGCCCTAATGATCAGAATGGGATTTGGGGTATATTCTACTATGCATGACAAGCATTAGCAGTTATCCAGACACTCCATCTTGGGGTTTTGGGGTGCAGTGGCGTAGGGTAACACGCTTGCAAGTTTGTTGGCAAAAAAATTGTGGGTGTTAAGCCCGGGTAGGTTAGACTTTGCTGATACAGGGGCTATGACAATATGTGGACGAAAAGGGTACATAGTTCACTATGTCGTAAAAAAAGAACTACTCTTTGTTGGAAGGAAAGCGCCACTGAAAGGATGCTTGGCTGCGCTGCGGCCCTGTGGAAGTGTGCCGTCAACACATGCGCCATCCAAACACCCTCAAACCCTGCAGCCTGCACGCCAGTGCTGAAAGAACAACCGAAATCGTAAACGCCCCAAAAACAACCTATTACCCCCAAACACCACACTCCCATGAAACCCCCCAAGCCCTGTAGAATTCCTGCAAAACCCTACCCAATACACTAAACCCAAAACTTACCTCCCGCCGCATGCGACAAAGGCACCTCTTCTGTTCGAAGCGGTGGACTTTGAGCCTTGGATGCTCAGGCTCAATAAGGGAGCCTAAATACTGGGATACTGGGGAGTTTCCGAAAATTAGGAGTACCCTAATTCTTGGAGGTCCTTATAATAAGGGTCCTACTATTTGGGGTACTATATTAGGGCTCCCACTTAGAAAGACTACTCCGTCTAGTTCCAATGATTGAGGCCCGTATGTTTATCGGAACTCTAGCTGACAAATGGAAGTCGCTCAGGGTCTGCGGCTCCAAAGCTTTTGGCTTTTGGGGTTTAAGTCCTGAGGTTCCACCTCGTTCATATAGGGGCCTAAATAATTACCAATCCTATTTTGGGGGTTCCGTACTCGTACTGTAGTTCTAGTATACTGGGCCCCAAAACCCTATTCTGACTATTCAGGCCCCTACAGTCTATAGTACCCTCATAGATCCCTTATAGTAACCCCAAAAGACCCCCTTTAGGAACCCTATTCTACTTATGAAGGCCCCTATCATTTTTTTCGACTGAAAGGTCGCCTTGGCCATGAAGGGTCACTTGGAGGTTCTGGGGTAGTTGTAAGTGGGCGTACAGGGGTTCCGTTTTGGGGTTCCTTGAAGGGTTCTATAGGGCTTTACGGAGTTTTATAGGGTTCAGGGTAGTTACAAGTGGAGATATAGGCCCAAATATGGGTCATATGTATAGCTACCCTACTTATATCCCTACTTAGAACTACCCATGAACCTCCTAGTGCCAGTCAAGAGAATCTTTCGAACCAACACTGGGCAGTTCATTCCTTTTTGGAAGGGCTTGCCAACATCTTGTTAAAAACACCGCAATGACACCCTTTCTCCAAGCGAGCCCGCCCACGTAAGGCTTGTCAACCTCATGAACCGTGCACTTTCTTTGGCATCCTCGCTGCAAATGAAAGCTCCTGGACACGTTGATGGACATCTTCAAACGATTGATTCGTGGCAGCTCTGCAATCCAAGTTCAGGCTTCATTCGGCTTATAATTCCATGAGACAAGAGGACTACATTCCCCCGTAAACCCGAGAAAATCCAAGCTTCTGTGGGACCATGTTACTCCGTGCATGCTTGTCGGGTCATTCGGGGCGAGGGCAGTCCGAACGAAGATGGAGCAGTAAAGATGCTGATTAAAGACCTCAAAGCCCTTAGTACCTTCAAGATCCCGGCTAGGAGCCCTTATAGTTCCCTTAAGTCATAGTCTCACACCCCTAAGTACCTTAAAGATCCCGGATAGCAGCCCTTGTAGTTCCTTTAAGTCATAGTTAGTGAGCTCATTGATTTCATGTGTTTCTCGCTGTGGCGAGTCTCAGTGGAGCCCGCCCTCTCCTTCTTCAACCCAATCCGACAAGCCTCAACCACCCGGAAGCCCCAAGGTTAAGCCTGGAGTCTTTAAAGACCACCATTTGACGGGTTTCGGTTTCAGGCCTATGTTCGAGCCAAGAGTCAGAGCAAGGAAGTGGCGCATCTCACGCGGAAGGACGACCTCACAGCCGAGGGGGTCCGGGGGGTTGGCAGCTTTGCCGAGCGTGCGAGAGGAGGCTCCGGAGCAGGGGATTGTTGGTTGTCGGGACGCACACATAGGCATATGCAGAAGCAAATAATAAATCATGAGAAGTCGCAAAAATGATCAAACAAACAAAGATCTACGTATGTATATATATATATATATATCTATATTTTTTTTATCTGCGTATCTTTGTATATATATATGTATAAACATGTACAAACAAACATGTATATCTGTCGCAGCATTCCGTAATCCCAAACTGGTGGTCCTGGCTCAGGTCTTGGTTTTGGAGTTCTAAGTGTTAAAGAACTTCCCACGAGCTTTCGCAGTCTCTGCAAAGAGCGCTGCTTCATAATCGCACCGCCAGTCCAGAGTCACGGAAGTACTAAACGTAAATCAAAAGAACTGACCGCGGTATGAAGCAGCAGAGTGGCAACAGCTAGCATCAAAACAGTAGCAAGAACCTTCACGGTAGCAATCCTGGCAACGGTACACGCAATAGGCATCGCCTCACATCTCCGCAAAATATCTCCTGTCTTCAATACCCTAGCTACCCGAAGTGAATTCAACATAAGCTAGAAAAAGGGGACTTTCTTGCGATATGGGCTTTTCAAGAGTCATGGGGCGTTTTCGTTCAGGGCAGTTCCGAGAGTCAGCGGCTCTCCGGATGTCCAAACAACCCTGAAAGCCTCATAACGAACCTTTAGCCTTAGCGGGTCTTTTTGGCTAGGGTAGGGCGGCGCGCACTGGGAACGCGTGCTTAGGCGCCATCTCAGAAGAAGGGCCTCCCCTAAAGGGTGTAGGGTTAGGAGTTTGAGGTTTGGGCAACATGTGCAAGCCTTTCCGGGGGCAGGTGTAAACCTAGAAGATGGGCTTTCTGGGTGGCTTGGGATCTGGGACCAAACGCATCCCAGGTTGAGATGGCTGGCACCATATTAGGGTGCTTTAGAGGATCGCTTCAAGGCTTCCAAGTGCCCAAGACCCGAAGGCCCGAAACCCCTCGTTCCTGTGGCCTTCCCTAAACCGTAAACCCTAATGCCCAAACCCCCAGAAGAGAAGTCGCCAATATAACAAGGAAGCCCACCCAACAAAGTATAAGGAATTATCCAAGCCCCCATAGTCACCTAAACCCGACACCCCAATCCCACCAAGGCGCCTTTGCTTTCGTGGGCTGCTCTTGAGCCGGCGCGGGGGGCTCTTCCTTCAGTCTCGGGACTCACATCCATAATGCAGCAAGATTTTGTATAATAGACTATACCATGGTCTTATAAAGTATAAAGCAGAATAACATAACATTATATGAATGCATTTTAGAAGATGTAGTGACTATACCATCCGAAAGCATCCACCATACACACGCCACTGCTGCGGATTGTTCAGCTGTAGAGCTAAATGTTTGATTCTGAAACGAGTTCGATGACGCCTGAGGACGACCGCAGCAGGACTTTGGCAAGAATGTGGTTTTGGTCGAAAAATTCCCAGCGGGTGCCAGGCAGCCACCTTCTTTGATGCACCATGCAAAGCGTGATCGTGTCTGCTTCGACACATTCAAGCTAGCCTGTGGGCATGTCGGGGGGAGGAACGAATGATTGAATACATGTGAAGACATGCTCTAGAAACCCGCAGTGTATCTGACAGTCTGAAAAACATCGGCTGATGGACCTGGCTCGCAGGCACCAGAATTCCTAAATCCTCAAGCCCCAAAGCCCCCCTAAAGCCATAAAGCCCTGAACCCTCAAGGGAATCCCTCCAAGCTGTCCTCTGCCGCGCAAAGCTCTGATCGGTCAGGGAGGGCCTCAGGGTTTAGGGTTTAGGGGTTTAAGGTTTGGCGGTTTAGGGGTTTAGGGTTTGGGGGTTTAGGGGTCTAGGGTTTGAGGTTTGGGGGTTTAGGGTTCAAGGGTTTCAGGGTTTAGGGGTTTAGGGTTTGGGGGTTTAGGGTTTAGAGTCTGAAATTTCGCCTTCCTGAAATTTCGAAGTGTAGGATAGACAGATTGACAGAGTGTCAGGCATGTGGATATACAACGCCGCCTGCTTATGAGGAAGACATGGGTGTGTGCCTCTGTGTCTGTGCGTACAGTTATGTATATATAGTTGTGGACATCCCTCTCTCTCTCTCTCTCTTCCTCTCGCTCGCTCTGCGTATATATACATATATATGTATAATTATATATACACACGTGTTTTTATATACGTTGGAATATTACAATCTAACCGAGCCATGCAAAGTAAACTTACTGATATTGTACCCATCACCTGGGTATCGGCAGAGGTCAGGAACACCCTCCTGAGACAACCCTAACCCTGGAGCCGAATACAGTGGCCGCATGACCCTCCTGAGGGGAAGACCTCAGCAAGGAGCGAGCCTTCCTCATCCAACTGGCTCCGCACGACTGGCTCCTTGTTTTTAACTGCTAAAGCTCTTTACAAACGTAAGTTTAGTGTTCAGGGCTTGGGGTCCAAACTGTTATTCGGAGGGGTCAAGGTTCAAGGATTAGAGTTTGCGGTTGAGGCCCTCAACCCTGGACCCTCTTCAAGGCTCGAAAGAGACACAAAGCAAGCAAACATGTCTTGAATTGCACGGCGACACCGCTCCTCCTACTAAGTCAAACATGACCTGACTTTCCCTTGTCAACACTTTTACGAGGGTGTCATATGGGGCTTTAATATGGGAGCCTATGTAGAATAGCATATGAACAGCTAGCACATCCACAAACTTCGAGAAAGGAGCACAGGGTTCAGAGTTCAAGAAGCTGCGTGTTGGTTCTAGCAGTGTGAAAGAAGCTGTAATTTCAGGTTTTGGCGGACAAGTTTTCCGAATTTCAGGTCCACATCAGCAAGACCAATCAATCCATAAACACGGCTCCCACGGCATGAACAGTAAGCCATTTTTCCTGCACCAATCCCGAGACCCCCAAGCCTGGAGCCCATCTGAAACCTACAGTAGAAGCCAGAAAGTTGGAACATGGCTTTAGGAGGATTAGTGCTAGGATCCCTTATACTTTACCTTAAGGGCATGAGGAGTCTGATGTTCCAACTTTCTGGCTTCTACTGCAATCCTTGAGCCCTGAGGCATCCCTGAAGCCACATGGCCTCCCGATGTACCACTTCCTCTTCAGCCGCACCTTTGTGGGCAGTGCTAAGCCCGAAACCCACAGACACCCGAAGGCTGCTGCAGTACCAGCAGCTTAGGGTTAGGGGCCCGAAGCCCATCAGCCGGGTAGTTCTCTAAAGTGGTCCCTCTTTAGGTACCCAAAATAGTGAGGCACCCTTGTAACAAAGGACGTTGAAAGAGAGCCTACTTTAGAGAACTTCTCGGCCGCCAACCCTTTCATGATGTCAGGAAGGGCCGCACAATCCAGTATCACCTAATTGAGGAAATCAGCCTAACTCATAAGAAAAAGCTCTTCTATGTTTGTTTTTTTTTGACATAGGGGCTGTTGGGATGTTGTGCACCCTGCGTCGTGGTAACCCGTGTCTATCAGGCTACTTCAGATATGCTAAACCTCCCAGCAGCGAGCAGTTTACAAGTTGCACGGAGCTCATGAAAACCTTGGGAGGATTTCGGTATCCAACTACTCCAACAGTGCAGCGATCGGCCTGCTCCATGCTGGAAGCAAGCGTATTGGACCCTGCCCTTCGTCACGAACTTGTAAACCCTAAACTCACCCCAAACCTCAAACCCTAAGGCCCTAAACCCTCAAAAGCTTGCAACTCCAAGGCCCTACACCCTCGACCCTTTTCCAGATGCTCTCGCTGGACCTCGAACCCTCAGCTTTCAGGTTTTTAAGGTCTCCCCCAACCCTGAAGCCACAATCCCTCCCAGCATGGAACCCCCAAACCCTCCAGCCCCCATACGATAGCAAAGCTTTTGTATTAAGCCCTGAACCATAAATCGGAGAAACGAAACCCGAGGTCCCAAATCCTTGACCCGGCGGCCTGCGAATTGCTTCAGAAAGGAAAGTGGCATCGAAGCTGAGCCTGTCACAGAGGGCGGTTGTGGTTTGTTTCGAGCTTGTCGATTTCCGGGCATCTGGTTTGTGGTTGAAGATTAAGCTGGGAGTTTCCGAAAGTAGAGGACCCTAATCTAGTACCCTAAATAGTAGGATCCTTATGATAAGGACCCCAGAAGAAGGTACCCCTAATTTGCGGAAAATCCCAATTAGGGCTGACAAGATCGGTCCAGAGCCTAAGGCGATCCGGTTGAGGAAACGGGACCAGGGAATCATCGGAGTTATGATTTCTTACTCCCCCAATGGGCCACAAGAATAAAAGGTTGAACTTTCCGATTCCTGTTAGACTATAAGAAACCAAAAAGTTTAAAGGTTGGGCATTGGGGATCTAGGATTTTCCGACATGATATTCAGACTATCCATTCCAAACATAAGCAAGTGCGACAACACAACCTGCCTATATGTGGCTATGATAGTAGACGAGCCAAAGAGACTTGCCATAGCAATCCGAGCAACGACCTTTATCACAGTACTTGCTGTAACCACAATACGCACCATCATCCTGATAGCAGCTGAGATTACGCAAACCACGTGCGCATAACTCGACAGCAGGTGTCCAATACCGGTTAAATTTCTGCATCAATCCAATGTTCGTCCCATGCAGGTCCGTGCTACAAGAAGCATGATGTGCTCACGCGACTCATACAGCGCAAGGTAACGCAAGCCTTGATAGCATCCTTGCCATGAACATAAACATCATGTCATGATGCTGACGATGCTGGCGGTGATATCACAGCAGCTGTAGCAACTCATAACAGCATGCATGTAAACACAACAGCCAAGGTCAAATGAACCTCTGCAATGAACGAAATGTGTGACAAAGTCAATTCAATGCTGTTCAAGAACATCACCGTTGTGCTGGTGTTTTGATCATTACCATCGGTGCTGGTATCCCCTTCCCTATCAACACGTTTTAGTCGTCATCACCATCACCATCACCATCGTCATCATCCAAAAAACCTACGTAGCAGAAGCCGCGTTTACATGCATCTGCGTTGCCAACGCGAATGACGATGGGTGTGAGGTTGACGTGTTTGGCAGCTAGTACGTCCGATGCACCGAGCTAACTTTCCGACCCTGCTGATGGGTTTCTCCGGGTTACCTGTGCACTTAAATGCTACGATCCCAAGACCCTGAACTATACTGAACTTAGAACCCTAGCAAAAGTTATAGTTTTAGCTGTATCTTAGGGATTATAATGACCAAAAACTAAAAATTATTTCTAAGTACTCCTAAGGTGAATGAGAACCTGGCCTTGATCTGCGGAACGCGTGCTGTGGACGCTCGCCATTGCCTCTGAAGGCTTGAGGGCTTCAAGCTTCAGGTGGATGTGCGTGTGAAGATAGCTGTCAGAACCAATACGTGAAAATCTGTAAAATGCATGAAGCATATGCTGTAATAACTGGCTTACGGTACACGCACACACACACACACACACACACACCCACCCACCCACCCACCCACCCACCCACCCACCCACCCACCCACCCACCCACCCACCCACCCACCCACCCACCCACGCACGCACGCACGCACGCACGCACGCACGCACGCACGCACGCACGCACGCACGCACGCACGCACGCACGCACGCACGCACGCACGCACGCACAGAGACACACACACACAGAGACACACACACACACAGAGACACACACACACACAGAGACACACAGAGACACACAGAGACACACACAGACACACACAGACACACACAGACACACACAGACACACACACACACACACAAACACACACACACACACAAACACAAACACACACACACAAACACACACACAAACACACACACACAAACACACACACACACACACAAACACACACACACAAACACACACACACACACACACACAATGCATGATACCCCCGTTGACGCCTGCGGAGTCACAGCTCTGACTCCACCATTGGTCTCGTTTAATTGATCCACTCAAAGTATTAATGTCGATTCCCTTCCCCAACTCCGATGTATAGCCATAGTATTGCATCATACGACTACTAATGCTCTCCTTGTAAACACGGCTTCTGGCGAAAAGGACAGTCATATCCTATAAAAGTATAGTACCCGTATAGACCCCTTATAGTAACCCTTACAGACCCCCTTTTAAAGGAACCTATTCTAATTCTTAAGGTGCCTTTATTGTATAGTAGATCCCTTATAGACCCCCTCTAAAGGAACCCTATTCTAGTTCTTGAGGCCCCTATACTATATATAGTAGATCCCTTATAAACCCCCTTTAAAGGAACCCTATTCTAATTCTTGAGGCCCCTAAAGGGCTCAGAACAACCTCTACGGAGGATAGCTGACAGCCCCAGTGCACACAAGTGCACGCGTGCCCCTTTTGCCTCGCTGCCATACCGCGCAAGCTCAACAGTCCAGCCTGGCATAGACACCAGAGAAAGCGGCGTTCCAAACTCCGCGCCCGCATCTGGGCATATCGGGCCGAAGGTCTACGACCTCGGACGCGGGATATCGCCCTGCTCGAACAGCACCACTCACAGCCGCGCTACCATATGGGTGGCAAGAAATGGAGCGCCAAAGAGTGGCAGGATTGGCAGGCCGCCAACCCGCCTTGGCGTGGACGTATGTGGCCTGGTGCATACTCGGTATCGCCCAAGGCCAAATCGCGCATGAGGCAGTCTTACGACCAAATGGCACTGCCTTCGAACGCTTCCCAGGCCAGTGGTGAACTCCGCCGGAGAATATTGCCGGCTACAATGTCATGAGGGAGGTTCAGAAAGTTGTGGCAGTAGCGAAGAAAGCCGACAACCGCGTTCGGCGGTTGAAGGAGGAACGAGCCATGAAGGAGACACAGTGGAAGCTATTCGCGAAGAAGGCCCGCGACGACTACATTGCCGAGCTCTCCCGCTACGAGACTGCCTTACAACGTATCGACCAAGACATCAAGTCCTCCACAGAGGCAGGCCAAGATGCAGCCCGCTCCGTACAGTGTATCGTCAACGGCGAGCGCCCTCCCACGGAGGAAAGCATGGACACAACCGAGGATCCTTGGGAGGCCTTACTCTCCGCTGGCGAACCCGAGGCCCCCGCAGGATTTTTGCAAGATGCCCTCAATGCTGCCAGCTCGATCCACCAGGGACAAGGGGCTCCTTCCACAGCGAGAGGTGGGTTGATGACACCAGAGACAGCAGCACGCTTGCTCCAGGCCACACTTGCAATGCTACCTCAAGGAGTTGCAGGCTGGCCGGCCGCCCCAGGGCTGCCCACACCGACCGGACCGACGGCTCCCCCCTCAGGAGGCGGTGCAACACTCCCGCGCGACGCAGCGGAGGCCCCGGCCGGAGAGCCTCCAGGTGCACCCGCTGGTCCGACCACTTATGCAGAGACTTCCGGACCCGGACCTTTTCAGGCCTCACCAACCACAGCGAGGCTTGCCCGTACTACATCCATCTCGCCTCGGGTCACTCCATACACCCAACGAGCTGTTACCAAGGAGACAGCCAACCCGGCCGGACCGTCCGCGGCTCCAGCCCCGACATTCGAGGAGAAACTGCAGGCTCGAAGGGATGGTACGGCCATGTTCCCCTTTGGTCTAAAGCCCGAGCCCGGCACAAGCACAGCCGAGGAAACCAAAAGCGGCATCCCCTCCTTCGACATCGACACGGAGCCGGACGAACTAAATCATGTCGTGCCGCCTGCAGCTGGCGATCTGGGCACCCTCTCATGACACCGGCCTGCCAGACTGCTTTTTGTCGTCTTGGTCGTCCTCCCGGAGCTTGCCCTGAGGCCCTTCCGGGCCAGGCCTACTTGTGCACGGCGCCGCTTCGAAAGTCACTCTTACAGACTGGCAGGCCTTTCCGCCTAGAGGGACAACGCTCAGTTGCGTTCTTGGGACGAACCCCACTGCAGCAAGTTCCCTGTGGGCAAGGATGTGCTGCCAGCTCTCTAGGAGATGACTCTCGTCGACGACTCCAGTCTCACACTTTGTGTCTGTACAGGGGCGAGCGGCCTCCCTCGGATACTCACTGTCCTCTCCCGAAAACCCTGCAGCAGACACCCACGGCCTCACAGTGGACATGTCTCTACACTTCGCGGCTGCGATCGTGGTTTGGAGCGCCTTGGGTTTGGACGCTTCCACACCACGATTGCAGCACCTCTTCCTCGCGAGAACATCAGGGACACTGGAATCGTGCCGCCTTTTGTTCTCCTTTGCCAGTCTTCGCTATGCCAGCACCTTCCTTTTGGGATCCTAGAGCTCTTCGCTGTGCCACACATGCTCCTTCCCTCCTCCTGACTTCTGAGTGCGTGCCTAAAAGTCGGATCGGTGGCGCTGGGCCGTCTACCACTCATTCGTCACATGATACGAGGTTGTATGTGCTTGCAGCTTCCCACCTCGAAGCTGAAATCCTTGCCTTCCCCCGCCGGACCCCTCATGACGACGGGCTTTCGCGACTCCATGAAGCAACATTTGAGGGTGCGCCCAAGAAAGGAATCGGTGGCTCAGGGTCCTTCGCCCCACTCAGGTTGCACACATCCGGTCGTCGCGGCTCCCTCTTTGCACAAGACCCCCCAGGCATCAGGTCGGTTTTGCTTCAGTTTCTCTACGATTCTGTCTTGTCGCTCTACCTCGATGCCCTTGGGCTTCTTTGCTTGGCACTTTTTGCCCTCCTTTTGCGTGCGACACCAGGACGGCATTTTCCACTGTGGAACTTGCTCCTGGCATGCACCATGTATGTGCCAGCTCATGCTACACTTCCCTTGGGCCGACTCGGCCACGTCGGCCAACCCTGTCTTGACTGGAGTCCATGGCGCGACCGCAAAGGACGCACCCGGCGAAAAATGCCACCTGCCAATCAGCCAGGCTTCCAAGCTGGCCAAGAAACACTTGCGTCCAAATATGGTATGTGCTCCCCTCTGGGTGCCTTCTTGCATTGGTTCCTGGTGACACTAGGCCTTTGGTTTGCTGCCCCTGACATTTCTGCCGGTACCGACAACTGGTCTAGCTATCATGGACCACGCGAGCAGCGCCTTGATCGAGAGCCGCCTTCCGACACTCCAGCACAGAGTGCCATCCTTGCAGACCTGCGTGCTTTGGAGATACATGACTACCGCCCTTGGCCTCGCCTTCCTGCAGAAGACACCCCAGCTGGCCCAGACCACGACGGCGACACAGCTCCCCATGTTTATGTTGAGCCAGCTGCAGAGTTGACCATTGGCTTGCTGGTGCCCGGTTATGTGCTTGAAAGGTTCCAGGTCACGCTTTCGCCTCCAGCACAGGTTGATGCCACCTTGACCCTGATACAGTCGGAGAGAGATCAAATTCAGGCCCGTCTGTTCCCACACCTCACTCCAGCTCAGCCCATGCCGTCCCCGAACTACGCCCTCCTTGTGGCCTCACCGGCATGGACCACAGCAGATGTTTGTTTGGTTTTCGACTTGCAGGAAGTTGATGGACGCCTGTACACAGATGTGGGACCTGTGCAAGCCGATCTCCCTGCCTTACTTCGTCTAGTCGGTCTCGCTGAGGACGCTCCGGTGGACGTCTATGTCGGTGCCGATGTAGAGCCGTTGGCTCCAGGCGCCCGGGCGGATTTGCATCATGGCTTATGCCTGTTCTTCACTCCACGCCACGCGCTTCCCGGCGCGTATTTTCTCTTCGAAGACATACTCGTGTCCTCGTACTCTTGGGACCACGACCCTTTTATCCCCACAGGTCCCAGGGATCACATCATGTGCGTGGTGACGGAACAGGGAGTCAAGGCCTTAAGCTTCCCCGACGAAGCCAGCTACGGAGATTTCTCTGCCACTGCCAGGTTTCTTCAAATTCCGTCAGATCGCTTAGTCCTACAGCCAGCGGTCCCTGCAATCCTTGATGCGGCCATCCAAGGCAGGACATGTAAAGGCGTCTTCGGGGCTACGGAGTTTGCTCACTCAGCTTCCAGCTCCGCTGCAGTCGATTCCGTTGCCCCGACACTCGGCTTAGTCGACACCAGAGCCTTGTTACAGGGTTGGGAGCTCATTGTTACCTCGAACGGAAGACTCCCGTTTGCGGATTTCTATGGCCTCCTAGCTACCTTTGCACCGCCGGACTGGGAGTTACATCTTGAGCGTGCCCTAGAACAAGATCACCTCTTGCAGTACTATCCTGGAGCGGTCATCTTTGCGTCCTATGTGCCAACTCGGACGCCTGTTGCACCTATTCAGGACGTCCCTCCGGAGCAGGCTGACAGCGAGGACCCCACCGATGACCCCCTGCTTGCAGACGATGCTGCTAGTGCCTTCGCGGACCCTTCTCCGCCGAGGCTCGAACCAGCCACACGCTCGGATACAACTAGAAGTCGATCCCCGCATCGCGAAGAGTATACACCAGGCGGACCTATCGATGGGAGAAGCTCCACCAGCCACAGCCCCGCTAGTCCGGCTGAGCTACAGGCCACCTTTGTTGTTCTCGTCCCAGAGTGCATTCCCGAGATCATCACGATTGCCCTCGCTCTGCCCGCCACTGCCAGCATCGCATGTACACAAGTGCAGGCGGCCAGACCCCCTCAGCGTCGTCAGCGATACGACCGGCTGATTCCTGCACAGCCGCAACCGACCTTGTCATATGCTTGTTTGCTTGCAATACCGAGTTGGAGCCGACAGATCTACGTCCTTCTTGATTGTTCACAAGTGAACAGTTCAGTCTTTTGTGATACGGTCCCCTCGCCCACCAACCGCGAGGGACTTCTTGCTGCCGCCGGCTTCCCACCTGGTGCAGACATTGCCGTCTACGTCCAGGGGGTCGCTGGAGCCCTTGCACCGCTAGAGCAAGTCGTCCTCGAAACTGGTTTTTGTGTCACGTTCCTGCCGCCAGGTACAGGCATCGCACCGATTACCGACCTCGAAGGTCTGCTTACAGACTCTGCAAGCTGGGCTTCACATGTGCCCCTGCCAGTCCAGGCAGGGACTTGGCTACATATCATGACAGACGAGGCAGCCTTCAGAGTGCAGGTCCCCGACAACAGCGACAGGTTCTATAGGCATCACATTGCTGCTGCACTGGAACTCGCACCCACAGCCTTTCGACTCCAACCGGCTCGGCCCCCTCTTAGAGACTCCTACGACCAAGGCATCCTCACAGACAACGTTTTCGTTGCCACGACGGACCGTCGTCCGGAGGCTGCTTCCGAAGAACATGAGGAAGTTATATACATCTACGATGCAAGACCGGTTCTAGGCGGCTTAACTTGGGGTTTTGCCACCAACGGTGTCGCCGACGAGACACTTCTCCTTGCGGACTATGCCTCTCAGGCCCCTCCAGGTTCTGTAGCTCTTCTGCATGGCGGACACCGCGATGTCTTCGGCCAGCTCAGAGTGCATGCCGGTGAAGTTGTGACTGTTTACTATGCACCTCGAGTTTCAGCTGCCGACAGCTCCTCTTCTTCAAGCAGCCCTTCCCATGGCGAGTTTCCCCCGGCACCGGGCAGGCCTCCCCCAAGTGGATCGGATGATCAAGCAGACCGCAGAGTGCGCCGTCGAACAGACCCCGAGCCTCCGTTCCCTCCAGCTTCTGGTACAGGCCCAGCCACCACTGCGGCCATCCTTGCGGGCTTGTGTGAAGGCAACACCTTTTCGTCGAAGACCAAAGCCCTTCCTTCCCCGTTTCGGCTATGCATTGATGTACTCTCGGCCTTGTGTCCGTTCCCACATGCTCTCCCCGTCCTGCTCTCCGACACGCCCGGGCCCGTCACCACGTGGCACGGCCACACAGAGCAGAAGCCTCGGCCTCTCCACAAGTACACCTTTGCAGCTACAGCCACCGGTGGTTCAGAAGGAGAGCCTGCTACTACCCCTAGTCCGGACTCCCGCCCAACCCCAGGCACTTCCGGAGTCACAGGTGCAACAGCACCCCCACCAGGTTTCCCCACAACAGGGCCTAGTACGGTTCCTGCGGCCCCCGACCAAGCTTCAACCACGGACATTTCAGAGCTTTTCATTGACGCCTCCTTCTTTTTGCTCGGCCAACAATGTGCACCAGAGTGGGTGACTGTTCGCCTGCCATGCCCCACCACAGTTGATGCTGCCCTCCAGCTTGTTGATGCGGCACGAGATCCACACCCACGGGACCGTTTCCCGCGACTCTGTGCAGTACGCCCCCAGCCATGGCCACAAGCAGCTCTGTGTGTAACCCTTCCGGCCTGGCCCCACGAAGGTGTTACCATTGTCTTTGATTGCAGCCCTATCGACGGAGGAGTCTTCGGGTTGTCGGTCCCGCCACGCGTCAACCGTCGGATGCTGCTCACTGCCGCAGGCGTCGATGACACCGACAACTTTTCCGTCTTTGTGCGGACCATGCCCTGGCCGGTCCCAGACGGTTTTCCTATAGACTTAGACACCGGGGACCTCGTTCAAATTGCAGCTGCCGACGAGCTTGCTCATTTTCAATCTGATCTTGCTGCCATGCTGCGCTCCAGGGCGGGATGGTGCCAGGAATGGCTTCTTCCAAGCACTCCAGCAGAACGTGCCTGGATCCTCGCGGACACAAGTCACTTCTGCTACACCATACTACCTACCCGTCGCAGACATTTCCGCCAGGACCTCGCTACGCTTTTGTCTGTTCCCCCAGGCCGCTTGCGTTTGTGTCCTGCGCGTGCCATGTTATATGACAATGCACACCTCGGTCAGCTTGTTCGTCATCTCTACGTCGCCACCACCACTCTCGCTCCGGGTGCAACGGGGCTCCGAATGCCCCTCTGCCTGCTTGATTTGCGCCCTTTACTTCTCGGCTTTACCTGGTATCAGGCCGAGGGCGGGGTTCTGCAGGTAGACCCGATCTTTTCCAGATTAGCCCCTAGAGTCCCTCAGGGATATGTTCTAGGCTTTTCTAGGAATAGCGCCCCAACACGGCCCTTGCTCCGACCGCTTCGGGTTACAGATGGCGACGTCATTGAGATTCACTATTTCCTGCCTCCTCCACATGATCTATCCAGTTCCGACACGGATCCTGACGAAGCTCCACCATCCGGCCCCAGTTCCACAGCCGGTCTGCCGGATCCTCCGGGAGCTCCTGCCACGGCACCAGCCTCAGCGCCATCTGCCACTAGTTCAGATGCTCTCTCACAAGGTGATGATGCAGGTACAGGAGGTTCACGCCGTCACACAGACCATGCTGACCAGCGGCAGCCCACACCACGCCACTCCGCAGCAAGTAGTCTGTTCCCACCCAACATTGGGATTGCAGGTGCCCTGATCAAAACAACCCTCCTTACTAGCCTGTTTCAGAGCAACGCTGCCGTTGCGTTACCTCCAGCTTGTCATGCCTCCACTGGTCGAGCAGCTATGTGGACCACCGCCTCTTCCTCTGCAGGTCATCCCACTGACCAGGCGTGGCCCACCTCTATCCTCCCAGGGAGTCTCAAGTCTGATAGTTATTGGAGTGGGTCCATTGCTGCGGCGCCTTCCAAAACTGTCCCAGCCGGCACACGTCCCTCACTTGGTCCCACTATGCCAGGTGCCCGCAGGCCCCTTCCTACCCCCTGCCGTGCACCTACCCAGGACCTCCGTTCAGAGATCGCTCAATGGGGACTATACACACTGTTGGACGAGTGCGCCAAGGCCAATCACCGTTGGGCTTTCCTTGCTGCCACGCTTCTGGATACCCTACATGATCATCTGCAGGCTGCTGCCCCTGTTGGTCCAGAATTCCCCCCTTCTGTCCAACAACCACGGCAACTGTCGCTGACTGCCGCTCTCCCTGTCTCAAAGCACCAGCGTCACTGCCTAGCTCTGGAAGCCATTCTACCTCACAGCACGCCTGACCGACCAGACCAACAAGACTGGTTGGACACAGATATCACCAGTGTCTTGCAAATTCCACTGGAGCTGCGCACGCGATTTGCCAACATCCAAACTTGGCACAAGACGCATGCGCCTGCCATTGACGCCCTCCATATCTACACGGACGGCTCAGCATCCACCAACTCAGGCGATGTGCAGCCCTGTGCTTGGGCTTTTGTCGTTTTCGCTGTCTGCCAGGGACGGCCTTTACTGCTTGGACATGCCACTGCCACGTCCATGCCCCCATGCTCGCCTTTTTACCTTGGGGAAACCCTGGAGGACGCCCTCACATCCGAACTCCTGGCGCTCTGTTGGGGTCTAGGGTGGGTAGCACAGTGGGGATGCCATTATCAGTTGCCTGTTTTGTTCCGCTATGATTCGCAGTGTGCCGGGGGCGGAACGTTCGGCCTCTGCAAGCAGCCCACAGGCAATTCCCATTCCGCCTATGTTCGCTTGACAACCCTTGCTTCAGCCCTTCGACATTACGCCGGCGCCCGAGCTGTCATAGACCACGAACACATTCGCGGCCATGAGGGCCACTTGGGCAACGAACTTGCTGATGCACTTGCTCGCACCACTCGAAGGTTTCCTCCAACCGCAGACCAGTGGCTCTTGCCCAATTGGGTTTCAGCCTTTGCCAGGCATTCTCTACGAGATTGGGCCTGGGCAATGGTACCAGGCCATGTTGATCTGCCCAGGCCTTTCACTTTCGAGACGGAGGCTTTGCTGCACCAGAAACTTCCTCCTCCCCCAGCGGTACCTCCCCCTTCCACTATGCAACAGGCCCAGCTCCCTGAAGCGGAGATGACGATCACACTCACGTGTGTTACTTTCAATGCCCTTACTCTGCGCGATCCAGATCA
Source organism: Symbiodinium sp. CCMP2592 (assembly GCA_905221615.1). Classification (NCBI taxonomy): domain Eukaryota; class Dinophyceae; order Suessiales; family Symbiodiniaceae; genus Symbiodinium; species Symbiodinium sp. CCMP2592. Next base: position 153,819 of record CAJNDT010000561.1, on the reverse strand, counting down.
CAAAGGCAGAAAGGGCCATCATACCGGACTTCGGCTCATAGGCCGCAAAGAAGTCCTCAAGCAGTCCCTACGCCCACACAGCGTGCATATCCTGGGGCTACAGGAAACTCGACTCACACAGTCAGCCATGCAGCCCGACTCCGACTACCATATTTTCAACACGGAGGCGAATGACAAAGGAGCAGGTGGTTGCGCCCTCTGGCTCACCAAACGCCAACCATATGGACATGACAGCACGGGGCCACATTTCTTCCAGGAGGAACATGTGACTATTGTCAGCACCTCCTCCCGCCACCTGACGGCCAACATCCTTGCCACGCGTCTACGCTTGCATGTTCAGGTCGTCCACGCCCCCTCACTTGCCAACGTGGACACTGATACTGTCCGAGCCTTCTGGGGTCAGCGCACCGAAGAATTGCACCGTCGCCCGGCTGGCACGGATTTCATCATACTTTGTGACGCCAACTCCAAAGTTGGGTCTATCGCAACAGACAGCATTGGGCCCCATCTCGCCGAGACAGAGAACGATGCGGGCCTCCTATTCCACGATTTTGCATTACGTATCGGAGCACTTGTGCCTTCCACCCACCAAGCCTTTCATGAAGGCTCCGGCGGCACTTGGCGTTCTCCCCATGGGCATTGGTCTCGTCTAGACTATATACTCACGCCTCTGTCCTGGCACAGCTTCGATCTTCACACCAAAGTGCTGTACGATGTTGAGGTTCTCCAACAGAGAGACGACCATGTGCCACTCTGTCTTACGGCGCACTTCTCTGCTTGGGCCCCCGCGGCCACTTACCACACCAGCCAAAGTCGGGCTGTCCGGCCGGACATTCCCACCACCCCGGAACAACGCCGTCAAGCCAGGCACGACATGCTCCAGATACCAGCTATGTCTTGGAGCCTAGACTCCAGTGCTCACCACGCGGCTCTGTCTGCCCAGTGGTGCTCCGCAGCCCCTTCTCCACCGCCTGCTGCAGTTCCTCCACGCCAATCCTTCATCACGCAAGATACCCTGCAGGTGATACACCTCCGTTCCGCCTTGCGTGGTTACTTGACTCAGGAAGCCCGGGAAAGGCGACACAGATGGAAACTTGTCGTTTTTGCCGCTTTTCTCCACCTCCGCCGAGGTACGGCCTTTCTTCCCCACGCCTGTGCTGCCATTGGCCTTTGGCTCTGGCAACTGGACTTTAGCGAGGCACATGCGCTACACGCCCTCTACCAGTCCACCGTGACGGTCCGCAGGCGCATTCGTGGAGACCGTCTTGCATATCTAGATGGTCTGGCACAACAGGCTTCCAGACACGATCTGCGCGATTCTGCTGCCCTCTTCAGGTCCCTGCGACAGGCTTTTCCAGCCACCCGCCCCTCACGGCGCAGCTCCCTCAAGCCCCTGCCAACACTACGACTGTCCAATGGCCTCAACGCCACCACACATCAGGAACGATGCGAGGGCTGGCGTAGCCATTTTGCTCAGCAAGAGGCAGGCTCCCTTGTTACACCGTCTGAGTACTGTGAACATTTTACTTCCTCCGCACCGACCTGCAGTTGGGAGTTCGACATCCATGCGATGCCTACTCTCCGCCAAGTCGAACAGACCATCCATGCCCTACACCGGGGCAAAGCAGCGGGGGCGGACTCCGTCACAGCAGAATTGCTCCGTACCGATGTGCCAACCACTGCAAGACAGCTCCTGCCTCTGCTCGCCAAATCGGCCATCCAGGCCCTGGAGCCGGTCTCTTTTAGGGGAGGCGATCTCTTTCTCCTGGCCAAACGCACTGCCAGCATTTTGGGATGTGACGGCTATCGTTCGATACTCATATCATCGGTTGTAGGAAAGATCTACCACCGTTGTGTTAGGCAACAACTTCTAGACAGTTTCGACCAAAGCCGTTCGCCTTTCCATTGCGGCATCTTGCCCGGCCAGGGCATAGAGCTTATCTCACTCACGGCAAAAAGCTTCTTCCAGACATGCAACCAGGCAAAGTGCCATGGGGCTGCCATCTTTTTCGATCTGAAGGCAGCCTATTATCAAACTCTACGTGAGCTTTTGATCGATACACATCAAGGCCCAGCGAGCTTTGACTCGCTCCTTCAGCATCTGAAACTGCCCACACCTGCTTTGGAGGCCCTCCATGTCTGTCTCTCACAGTCCCCAATCCTCACCAGAGCCGGTGTCTCGTCTCACACATGTGCACTGGTCAGAGATATGCTGCGAGGCACCTATTTCCGCCTTCGCAACTGCACCGAACTCACCCTCACACGCCGGGGTACTCGACCCGGCGATCCTGCTGCTGACCTTCTCTTCGGTTTTGTTCTTTCTGAATATTTCCGAATAGTGGTTCACGAGCTGCGCCAACAGGGCCTCACAGCCGACCTGCCCTTCTCTGACTCCAGACCAAGCTTCTGTGGACATCATGGTCCGGTCGACTTGCATTGCCCGGCTTGGGCCGATGATTTCTTCTGCCCCCAGACAGGAACGGACATGCCAGACCTTGTCAACCGCGTCAAGGCGACGGTCACTCTCTTGACCGCCCACGCCTCTGCCATGAGTTTGGGAATCAAGTTTGGTGCAGACAAAACTGCTGTCTTGTTCCCTGCCGAACTCCTGACACGTCATGCTGCCCTCCTTGATACTGCGGAGGATGGGTCCCTTGGGATTCGTCTCACTGACCCTCTTACACAGGAGCGGCACTTCCTTCCGGCGGTACACGCCTACCGCCACCTGGGCGGTATCCTCACTTCGGATTCCAACCCCAGTCCGCATTTGCACTTCCGGTTCTCCAACAGCATGGGCATGATCAAGCCACTGCGACGTAAGCTCTTCGGAGCCCTTCGCTTTGACCTCCGAGTCCGCAGAAACCTCTTGCGGTCACTAGCAGTGTCCAAGTACTCCCACACGGCAGCTGCACTGATCCTGCCCTTTGGAGTGCACAAACGCCTATGGGAGAGACATTACCTGTCCCTTTGGCGAGTGCTTATCGCTCGCACCGCAGTCGACGTGCAAGCACACCCCTACCAGGTCCTTTGGCACGCACAGGCTGTTTCTCCGCCACTCGCTCTCGCACAATCCCGAGCTGCTTGTCTCCAGAAGCTGGTCCAACATGGGCCAGCACCACTGCTTGCCTTCCTGTGGGATCATTGGAAGGCAGCGCCTACTCGGGCATGGCTGCAGCAGCTTTCTGATGATGTCCAAGCAGTCTCGGTCTATGTGCCCCAAGTTGCGGATCTCTTCCCTGGAGAGACGTCGGCCGTGCTGGGCGTCCTCGAGTCTCTTTCAGATGACCACACATGGTGGCCCAGACAGGTCCGGGCGGCCCAACAGGCCTTTCTGCGGGACTTGGAAACGTGGCACGACCGGCGCCAGACCACCCGCCCTGCCACCACAGCCACCATCCCAGGGCCGCCGGGTTACAGCTGTCCACATTGCGATAGCATGTTCCCGTTGCGCAAACACCTGCACGCCCATCTTGCTCGATCCCACAAGGTCTTCAGCCCTGCAAGACACTATGCGATCTCTACGACGTGTCAAGCCTGTCTTAAGCTTTTCCCGGACATTGTCTCGTCACAACTTCACCTTAAGCGCTTTCCAGACTGCCTTCAGAGGTGCGTCCGCCTTTATCGTCCACTCACGATAGACGAGATCCACCAGCTGGAAAGCCAGGTCAGTAAGCGAGCTCGGGATATACGCCAAGGCAAATGGCAACACTATCAAGCGAAGGGCGCCTCCAGACGCGTCCCTACAGTGCAGGGCCCTAGGCTTCCTACCAAGGAGGAGCGCCTCCTCCCCTCTGCAGATGAGGATGATACCATACAGTCGTTGCGTGCCTCCTTTACGCCGCTCGCCAAACACGTGGACTGGGTCCGAGACCATGTACAGGCCCGCAGCTATGAAGGACCAACAGCCACGACTTTGCCTTTTTGGCATAGGAAGCCTACCAGCATGTTTCACTCTTGAATTCAGCACGGATTTTTGGGACGCGCTTCCCAGTGTCGCCCAAAGCGGCCCGAAGCACGAACAGTCCAACAGAACAGAACAGAACAGAGGCCCCTAAACCCCCAAAAACCGCCTGCTCTGAGTTACTTCTCGCCGGAGGACTCGCCTCTGCCTCGAGCAGGGAAGCTTCGGCTGGGTTTGCCATCTGAATTTGCCGTTCGGGGGGGGTTTAGGATAGAATAAGCCGGTTTGCCGTTCGGGCGAGGGGGGCTTTCGGATATAGTAAGTTTGGGATAGAATAAGGTTTGGGGTGTAGAACATATCTGAATTTGCCGTTAGGCGGGGGTTTAGGATGTAATCAGTTTAGGATAAAATACGGTTTGGGGTTTAGGATAAGACTCAGGTTTGGGGTTTAGGATAGAATAAGGTTTGGAGTTTAGGATTCAGGGTTAGAGGCATTAGGGTTGCTTAGGGTTGCATAGGGTTGAAGGTTAAGGGGTTTGAGATTTAGGGAATGAGGGTTTAGAGGTTTACTAAGCCTGTGGTCTTGTGTTTTGGTGGCTTTCGGGAGCATTCCCGGAGCTGCGTTGCGAGGTTTTGCGTCGAAGAAACACCCTGCATGATAAACACACCTGAAAGCTTCAAAGAAGTTCATGTTCACGAAACTCTTTTCTGGTGCCGCTATAGTAGCCTGTGCTGGTCGAGTTTCTTGGTGCGGGTGGGCTGTTGCGAATTCTGAGCTGTCTTGTTCGTGCGGCCCAGGAAACGGACGGAGCATACTGCTATGAGGGCCCGGCACGAGAGAACACCCTCATGATCTTCAGAACCCCCCTGAAGAGCTTGGGGTTTCGCTTTCGAGGTTCGTTGCTCCAAGTGTTTACAGTAAAGTCAGGAGTCAGTAAGCAAAGGGCCCGGGGTGATACCCTCCGTCGTGCACAAGAGGATTCAGCAGCAAGCAGCATGCTTGACTGTGTCAGCTCCTTCTTGCTGTGTCGGCTGCATGTCCGCAGTTTCTCGAGTCGGCGCGACGGTGCATGGCTCCTTGAAGGTAAGCCTTTTCAGGAGCCGGTCGTCTTTTCAGAAAAGCCCGAAGCTCACCAGTTGCCACCAGTCTGCAAGGCGGGGCACTGCACTCTTTCCACTGACGATGTTCACTTAGGAAGTGTGCGTCCCGCTGCCTGAATGCAGGGGCCACCATCATCGGCAAAGCTGAGATCACGCAAGGGTTCAAAGTCCTCGAATCTACTGGCAAATTTCCCGCTCAAGAGTTTCACATGTCCGAGTTCATGCCATCGTGAGTGCCCCGAAGCCTTCATTGCCAATAATGACTACAACATACCTTCTTATTCTGACCTCCGTTTGCGGCCCTTACTCAACACCTTACCTGCGCACCACTACCCTAAACCCCTCGGCCATTGACCCCTAAACCCTTAAATCCTACAGCACTAGCACTCTAAACTAAGCTCTAAAAACCTTACCCACTAAAGCAACCCTAAAACCTTAAGGCCCAAACCCTAAAGGCCCTAAGCCCTAAAGCGATCCACCAGAATCAGAACACCCTAATGGGTAGTTATAAGTAGGGTTATAACGGGTATTTATAAGTAGGGTTACAAGCAGGGCAACTCTACTTATAACCTATATAGGGGGGACTTATAACCCCACTTATGACTACCCTAAACACTAATCCTTACAAGCCCTATAGAATCCTTAAAGGAACCCTTCAAGGAATCCCCCACTTCTGACCCTGAACCCCCGTTGCCTCCTCGAGCGCGTCGGCCTCCGGCTGCTCTTCGCTCTCGCTCCGCAGGCTCGGGCTCGTGCTCCCGGGGACGATGCGCGGGCCAGCGCCCTCTGCAGGCGGTTTTAGGGGTTTTATAGGGATTTTAGGGCTTTTGGGGTTTAAGGGGGTTAGGGGTTCAAGATTTAAGGGATTTTAAGGGTTTTATATGGGGTTTTGGGGGTTTTCTGCAAATTACATGAAAGCCTTTGCAGGCGGTTTAGGGGGGTTTTAAGGTTTTTCGGGGGTTTGGGGTTTTGGGGGTCAGGGGTGTAAGGTTCAGGGTTTTAGGGGCTTTAGGGGTTTTCGGGCTTTGGGGTGGTTGAGGGGTTTAGCGGTTTAGGGATCAGCTTACAAGGCGGTCTTCTGCATGTTCGCTTGTAGCTTATTTCTTTCTTATTCATGTTGTTCGTACAGTCTATGATCTTGCAGCAGAGCCTCCTATACACTAGACTATCCCAGAATACTTTCTCATAGGAACCATAGCAATCGTCACACTCAGCAGCATGACGGGTACGACAAGCAGCGATGCTAACAACCATAACAATAGAACTAAGACTCAGAGCAACAGAAAGATGGCCAACAATAACGGCAGCGATTATATTTACAACAATGGAAATGGCAACATTACAAATGGCAATATTCAATAATTGTAGTAGCAGGAACAAGCTGATACTGAGAAGCATACCAAGAATTTGCTCTCCCTGGGGCTTGACAGGCTCTTGCGAAAGGTTGCGCTGTGGAGGTTCGACACACTACACCGAAGCCGACGGCTCAGAACCCGAAACTACCAGTGCGAAGCCTGAGCACTAAAACCTACTTAGAGGATCATGGGACTTAGTAAGTAGGGTTATAAGTAAGGTAACTATTATGTCTACTTATAACCCCAATTAAGGTACTTAAAACTAAGTCCCATGAACCTCCAAGTAATCCCCAAACCCTTAATCCACCCTAAAGCCCAAACTGGTTCCAAGCCGGACGTGGCCTGTCCCGACTCGAACTGCGCCACATGAGCCTGCCGACCCACAACTGTAATATAGGGGCCTTAATAATTAGAACAGGGTTTCGGGGCCCATGGTAGTTCTAGGGTTTATAGGGGGCGTCAATAGACGGATTTCTACAGATTGAAGGCGTTTGCTGACTTGATTCAAGGCGGGAACTTTAGGGTTGAGCCTAGTAGCTTGGCCGGGGTCAGTAATGATGAGGCTTTCCAGCTTTGGGCCGCAGTTGGTTGAGGTCAGAGCTGGAAGCACCTTAGAACCCCTGAACCCCCGAATCGAAAAGCCTGACAACCCGTCAACCTAAAGTCCAACAGACCTGAACCCTGAGGCCTTAAGCCTTAACCGACCCCAAACAGGAACCTGGTAAGCCTTTAAGTGCACCGCTTCCCGGGCCGAATTGAGCCCAGCGTCCCTGGCTGCTAGGGACAAAAGTGAATGTTAAACCAAAATGGAACGCAGTATCTCGCTCTCTCTCGAGGGCAACCGTCCGATTAAACCTACTTGAGGTTCCCTGTCGGTTCAGGGTTCAGGAAAGCACGGCAAAAATTCAGCGGTTGCCAACTCGTCAGGCTGCTCGTGCAGAAACATTTCGGAAGGGGGTTCTACTGTTGTGGCCCATGAAAATTCTTGCTTAAAGCTGGGATGCCACTCGAATTGCATTTCAGAAAGTTTCGGGTTTATAGCTATTCGTGCTTCCTGTAATTTACACGAGGAGCCTGCCGCTGTTCAGAAGCTGCCTCAAGCTTCTGCTTGCAACCACAAAGATAGTCTCTCTCAACCCTGCCTACCCCTGCAAGTAAGCCAGACTCCCAAGCCTCTACATCATGAGCTCAAAAGCACATGCCCTCCTTATGATAGAGAGTCCGCTTCGGGAATGGCTCCTATCATGGTCACTAAGAGTCGCAAGTTGCCTTCCACCGCCGCAGCATTGAAGCCGTCAGATCTGGATCAGCATCCCGGATCTTCCTCCGCAAAGATGTGCTTTCTGCAAGCGGCTCTGTTTCAGTGTATGTGCCTGCAGGTGTGTTTTAGTTTGCAGCACAACTGCGCTTGCGGAGGTAGACGCGCACCTTGCTATAGACAGATACACATACATGCACGCATCTACCCTCTCATCCAGCCACACAGATCATCTTCGGCACAAGACATGGCAGACCTCAAGATATTCCCTTGGCGTACCATTAGGAAAATCACGAAAACGCTGATCTTCTGTAGTGTTCCATGCAAGCCCCTGTAGGATCTTCCCGAGGTCCTCAACAGAGCCATGCCCCGTCGACGCTTTGTCTTGCAGGTGCGGTACTGCCAAACCTTAGGCAAAGTACATTTAGAGCTCGAACCGGCAAGTGCCACGGTACTCAGACTGCGAACCTAGAAGCGAAACAAGGCACTGACGAGAATCAGAGTCCTAGAACACCCCAAAACCTAAAGGCCCTGCGATCCAAAATCGGATCGAAGGTCAAGGTCAGTAACGCTCTGACAGAATTATGAGAATACCTGTGAACCCCAAGCCCCAGACCGACAAAGCTAAAGCAATCAATTCTCCCAGCAACTCAGTAATGACCAAACTGAAACAGAGGACGTCTGCAGCCCTGCGGGCTGACCTAAGCCCCAAACCCTCGTCCCTCGTCGCCGTTTCCCCAAACCCAAATTCCTACAAATTTCTTAACCCGAAATCCCAAACTCAGCCCTAGTCCCCACATTGTCATCTCTAAACCAGCTCGTGAAGAATTTCTCCCTCTAGAAGGAGAGGGTAAAGAACCCCCGAGGCATAGGCTACCACAGGCCCTATAGTAGGCCCTACGCGGTCCTGTCCACAGGCCTATAACAGGGCCCATGCACCCCTGTCCGTAGGCCTACGACAGGACCTACGCAGCCCCTGCACAGGCCCTGTGCGCATAGGGTCTGTGCAGCAGCTTACACAGGCCTATAAAAGACCCCGCTCACCCCCACCATAGACCCTATTCGCAGGCCCTGTCCACGCGTGTCACAGGTCCTATGACAGGCCCTATCCACCCCTGCCACAGGCCCTGTCATAGGCCCTGTCATAGGCTCTGTCATGGGCCCTGTCGACCCCTGTCGCAAGCCCTGTCCGTAGGCCCTGTCGACCCCTGTCGTAGACCCTTTCCGTAGGCCCTGTCGACCCCTGTCGCAGGCCCTGTCCGTAGGCCCCGTCGACCCCTGTCGCAGGCCCTGTCCGTAGGCCCTGTCGACCCCTGCCGTAGGCCCTGTCGACCCCTGTCGTAGATTACTAATATGACTACTACTACTACTACTATTATTACTGTTACTACTATTATTACTACTAGTACTAGTATGACTATTATGACTGTTATGACTATTATGAGTATTCCCACGAGTACTACGGTAACTACTATTACTACTACTTGAAAAATTTACGAGCGTTGCAATTTGGGGGGGGCTAGAAAAAGATCGCCAATGATTAGTCCCTGCCACAAAAGAAGAAGAGGCCACACGCAACCGCTTTGTGGGGGGTTTTCGCGAAGAAATAAACGAAAGGAAAGACGAAGAAACAGATTATCAATGAGGAACCCATCTTCTCAAGGCGGCATGAGGAGGGGGTTGAAGTCCCCTTGGAGAATTCTAAAGCCGCGAGTAAATGAACGTAAACGTAGGCGTCCACTCACAAGAAGGACGGAAAGCAGGAAGACAACGCCTTTAGGGAGAGGGAAGGAGAGGAAGGGAGAGGAGAGGGAAAGGAGAGCAAGGGAGAGGGAGGGAGAGGGACAAGGGAGGGAGGGGAAGGCAGGGGGTGGGAGGGAGGGAAGGGAGGGAGGGGAGGCAGGGAGGCAGGGAGGGAGGGAGGGAGGGAGGGAGGGAGTGAGGGAGAAGGAGAAAAAGACTGCCAACGACTAGTCCCTGCCACAAAAGAAGAAGAGGCCACACGAAACCGTTTTATGGGGGTTTTTGCGAAGAAACAAAACTAAGAAAAGACAAAGAAAAATATTGTCAATGAGGAGTCCTTCTTCTCAAGAAGGCTTCAGAAGGGACTTCAAGTCCCCTTCGAGAATTCTAAAGCCGCGAACAAATGAACGTAAACGTACGCGTCAACTCACAAGAAGAAAAGAAAGCGGGACGACAACGCTTTAATAATTTAGGAACGGTGAATGGCCGCAGGCCGTTCTCCGGCTCTTTTGAGGCTACCAGGAGCAGCTTCCCCGATCATGCTCCCAGAGTCAAAATCACTTTGAAACTTTTCTGAGAAGCCCGCCTCCCGGGCTGCGCCGCCCCAAACCCCCCCCCCGCTGTTTTTAGAAGCTTGCCGATAGCAAAGAAAAAGATTGCCAATGATCAGTCCCTGCCACAAAAGAAGAAGAGGCCACACGAAACCGCTCTGTGGGGGGTTTTTGCGAAGAAATAAACGAAAGAAAAGACGAAGAAACAGATTATCAAAGAGGAATCCTTCTTCTCAAGGCGGCTTGAGGAGGGGCTTGAAGTCCCCTTGGAGAATTCTAAAGCCGCGAGTAAATGAACGTAAACGTAGGCGTCCACTCACAAGAAGCACGGAAAACGGGAAGACAACGCTCTAGGGAGGGTGAATGCACGAAAACACCAGCAATCGTGAAAAATTTACGAGCGTTGCAATTTGGGGGGGGGGCCTAGAAGCAGATCGCCAATGATTATAGTCCCTGCCACCGAAGAAGAAGAGGCCACACGCAACCGCTTTGTGGGGGTTTTTGCGAAGAAATAAACGAAAGGAAAGACGAAGAAACAGATATTGTCATCTGATTTAAAATAATATTTATATAATTATTTTTTAATTATATTTGTATAATAATAATATGATTTTTTTCAATACTATTATAATTTAACTCTTCCATAATTTTATTATTTTTCTTTGTTGATATATTTTTTATTATAATATGTATTACATTCTTTTGTAAATTCTGATCTTAATACTTCATAAACTTTTTTGTTGTATTCTTATAATATTTATTAATAAATTCTTTTATTGAATCTTTAATATTTTCTTCTGTATTACTTGTTGTTTCTTCTTCTTCGCTTTCAATTTCGCCCCCTTCATCTTCTGGTTCATCTTCTGGTTCATCTTCTGGTTCATTATTATTTTCATTATTATTTTCATTATTATTTTCATTATTATTTTCATTATTATTATTATCATTATTATTAATATGATTTTGTTCTTCGGCTCTTCTCATATCTTCCATTCTTATTTGCCATTCTAATTGTGTTCTTTCATTTATTGTTAAAGTATCTTCTTCTTCGAGTTCATTTACATCTACTTCAGTCTCTTCATAACTACTATTATAATCAGTTTCATTATATTCATCATAATTTTGTAATTCTTGTAATTCTTGTATTAATTCAGTATTTGCTTCTATTTCATCCATATAACTTTTGATTTCTTTTTCTAATTCTTTTTTATAAGTTAATAATATTTCTGTATGTTCTTCTTTCATTCCTTCATATTTATTTAATATATTATCTACTTTATTCTTTTTCATAACTAATTTATCTCCTTGTGTTCTATTGTCTGCATTTTCCATAATTAGATCATCTATGAGTTTATGTATCATTTTCTTATTAATTTATATAGTTACTATTTCTTTAAGACTATTTTATATATAATGTAATTTATTATATATTAGTCATCTTATTTAAAGTATAATAAGTATATTATTTCTGACCAGAATCCATATAATATAATTTTTTATAATTTAATATTTTTTCAAATTTTGAAACAATCTTGTAATAACTTACTTAATATACTTTAAATAAGATGACCAATATTTTTACTAAAATATGTAAATTGTTACAAAAAACATGCTTATAAGAAGGTGGCGAAATTATGATAAATATATAATATTATTGAACAAGTATAATAATATTATATAATTATTTTATTTTAATATTAAAAAATATTCTTTTCTTGAACTATTATTATCATTATCAGTATAAAAATCTCTTATATATCCTTTCTCTTGCATTCTACTATAAAAATCTTGATTACTTAATATTTCACCATTATTATTATATTCTTTAGTCCAACTAGAATACCATTTAAATAATTCTGTTGTATTGATTTTATCTGTATTATTATCTGTTGTTGTAATATTTTCGTCTAAAAATGTTTTTACTGTATCCATTCTATTAATATATAATTTTGTATCTATTTTAACTTGTTTAGGAATATTTAAATATTCATCGTGGTGTGCTTCTGTTCCATATTTAATAAGTAAATATGTAAATGCTTTTAATAATTCTTCATCATTTAATATTTTTTTCTTTCAGTCTTGGATCTAATACTCTGTGATATTTTTCTTTAATTTCATTCGGTTCAACAAAAGATATTGGAAAAGTTAAAACAAGTAATCTATTATAAATACTTTCTGTTTCTGTTCTTGTAAATTCTGGCAATTTGTTAATTTCCATAAATGGGACAAATGTATTTTTAAATCCTTTTGTTTCTCCGTTTTCATAATTAGCTCTTGCAGTTATTGCATCATTGCCACTAATTCTTTCAAATAAATCAATATTAATAGTATTTCTATTAATTCCTATTTTATCTGTATTTGGTTCATTAGTTAATAACATTCGTGATCCTTTTGATTGTGCGAGTGTTATATTTCTCAAATCTCCATTATTGTTTCCACTTGATATAAAATTTTGTTCTGTTGGTTCATATAAACCATTTAAAATTCTTTTCATAATAGTAGATAATAATCCTTTACCATTTCTACCGGCACCATATAAGAAAATACATTTTTCGTGTTTATTACCAAAAAATGGATAACCATAAGTATGAAAGATAAATTTAGTTAGTTCTTCATTTCCAAACATTTTATAAACAATACTCCACGCTTCATTAATTTTATCATCTTTTACATTTATAGGAGCATTAATATGACACACTTTACAAATATAATCATTTTTATTAACTTCACGATATTTTGTATTTAATAAATCAAATAAATAACCATTATTAAATCCTATAATATTAGTATCCATATCTAAAATATTTAAGCCGTCATGAATATTTAATGGATTTTCTAAATGTGTTATAGTTGTATTAATCATACTCGCCCCTCCTAACGTTTTATATGCGTCTTCATATATTTTAACTTTTTTGATAACATTTTTTCTTTTCTTTATTATCTTCTCCTGTTGCTTTATCTCTTTCTAATATTATAATATTTTTATTGTTTTGTGTTAATTGTTTACATTTTTCAGTTAATTCATCTTTTAATAATCTTGGTATTTTTCTATTGTTATTGAAATATTATTTTCATCATAATAAAACCACTTAACAATATCACCATCAAATATATTAGCATATTTGAAATTATTTATATTAGTTAAATAATGTTCGCTTATACTTTTAGCATCAAAGTCTTCTGTAATTAAAATATCAATATCTTCGTCAATTTTAGTATTATTTAATTCTATTAATTTTTCTAACGAGAAATATTCAATCATTGGTTTCTTAATGAATTTGATAGGTATTTCATGTACAAAAATATTATTAATATGTATATTTAACTCTTCTATTATTCTATCTGGTATTTTCACTAATGGTTTAACTCCATCTCCTTCAAATTCTACTTCATAAATATTAGTTTTAAAATCATAAATATCATGTTTTTTATTCAAAAATAATTTAATATATCCATTACTTAATAAAAATATAAATGCTTCTGTAATAACTCTATTTTCTTCTTTTAGTTTTAGTAATAAATTACTCTTTGCTTTTCTTTCAACTCTTGAACTATATTTATAATGTTCTTCTCCCACTTCTTGTTTATAAATCATTTTTAAATTATCTGTATACTGATGAAAAAAATCTTGGCTTTTTAGAAATTCCATTAAATATTTTTGTTCTTTGTCATAATTTAATAAAATTTTTTAAATATCATCATCATCAGTTTCATCTCCTTCAATATCATTAATATTATTACTTTTTAACCAGTTTTTATAAATACTACCATTATCAACAACAATCAAAAAAATTGCTGTATCTCTATTAACATTATATTCTTCTTTCATTTCATTAAATATTGTATCTCTTTTAGTACTATATTTATGTAAAATCTAAATCCATTTTTAATAATATTCTTATAATCTTTTAATAATCTATTTAGTTCTTCACTTTTACTCATTGTTTCTAATTCTGTCAATCTATTTGTTTGTTCTTTAACCGTATTAATTCTACTATAAAGTTTATTTTCAATATCAGTTTCATGATTAATTAAAATATTAAATAATATAACACTACACGAATTAACTATATCAATATCATCTGTTATAAAATCTGTATTTTCTTCATTTCTACAAAGTGTATTTCTTATTTCTTTTCTTATAAATTGTCCTCCGTGTCCGCATTCTACATAAACTCTGCCATTATTATCTTGTGCTTTACTGTTTCCTAAAATATATTTAACTATTCCATTATTTAGTTTATGATTATTTATAATTGCTTCAATTTGTTTATATTCATTCAAAGTATCATTATTAATTAAATATGTTGGATGATGGTTAATTATTTTACCATTATTTAAATTGATATTTTCTTTACAATATATACCATTTAATCTATTATCGGGGGTTGTGTTAAATTTTAACTGTAAGTTACTTTTTAGCATCATATTATATTATATATAATTATATAATATAATATTTCTTTAAAAGTATTTCAAGAGCATTTTTTAAAATCCAAATATTTCTATTTGTTGAACAAATTATCGATCTTGGATGCTTTACTAATCCCTTTTGATGAACTGTTCTATTACATAAAGGACACTGGACTTTCAATCCCGCTTTTTTTGCATATCTTTGTCGTTGATATAATTTAAAATATTCTGGATCGGTTGGTTTTATATTATATGTTCCATCTTCATTATATCGCCATAATGCAGTTATCGGTCTCCCTTCTCCTTTTACTCTCCCCCTTTGTCTTTTCTTTTCTTCGTGTTGCTTCTCTTCTTCCGATGTAGTTATATTTTCATTATCAATATCATCAGTTGTAGTCATTACTTTATATTGTGTATTATTATTTCTTTATGACTATTATTATGGACAAGGACAGGGCTGATAGGTCTCGGGACAACAGGGGCAACAGGGCCTGTGACAGGGCCTATGACAGGGGGCGACAGGGCCTGTGACAGGGCCTACGACAGGGGTCGACAGGGCCTACGACAGGGGGTATGACTGGGGTCAACAGGGTCTGCGGACAGGCCCTACGACAGGGCTCGACAGGGCCTACGGACAGGGTCTACCACAGGGCTCGACAGGGCCTATGACAGGGCCTACGACAGGGGTGGACAGGGCCTACAGACAGGGCCTACGACAGGGGTCGATAGGGCCTATGACAGGGCCTTTGACAGGGGTCGACACGGTCTATGACAGGGCCAATGACAGGAGTGGACAGGGCCCACGGACAGGCCCTACAACAGGGCTGGACAGGGCCTGTGAATAGGGCCTATGACAGAGGCCGACAGAGCCTGTGACAGGGCCTGTCACAGTGGCGAATAGGGTGCAGGATAGGGCTACACACAGGTGGAGGACAGGCTGTGGCCGGGGGTTCTTTATGAAGGAGAGAGGGTCTTTCGCACAACAGGCTTTGATTCAATGAATCCCTTCAAGCCCCCGCCTTAGGTTTACGGTTTAGTATTGTTATAAGGGTTTGGTAGGAGAGCTGGAAATCTCCAAAGCCCCAAAACCCTCAAGCTCTCAACATTAAGCTCCAAATCGCGACTCCTTAGGCAGTACAGTAAGGCCTTAAACATCCTATAGAGATCAAAGAAGTCTACGGATTCCCTAAACCCTAAACCCTGAACCCTCAACCCTAAACCCTAAACCCCTAAACCCTAAACCCTCAGCCCCAAACCCCTAAACCCTTGGGACCAGTAGCCGCTTCAATGAGCAGCTTCGCGGCTAACTCTGAAGCCATGGCCCCTGCGACGCCTGAGCCGGTAGGGTTTAGGGTTTAGGGGTTTAGGGTTTAGGGTTAAGGGTTTAGGCTTTGTTGGCTTTTCCCCCAAAACTGGCCAAAGGCCGTAACAAAAGAGGCCCCTCATAAGTTTGAATAGGGTTTGGGGGCCCATAATGGTATGGTTAAAAGGAACTCCCAAAGAGTGTTGGTACTTATTTAGGCCCCCATAGTAAAAGGGTTGCAGGTGGAAACGGATTGAGTGCCCTGGTGGCTGCTTTAGGATGTCACGATGAAAAAACTAAGGCCCTAAATCCTAGAGTTTAGTGGAAACTGCAAACCTTAAACACCAAGCCCAGGGTTTAGCGTAAAGCCTAAACCGAACCCTAAACCCGATCCCCCATATTTCACCTCGACCTGACTCCTGGCGTCTTCCATCCCGCGGTAACTTCGCAAGCAGCCCTTTGGGAGCTGCCTGTTAGACCCTCCCCTATTGCTTCATAACTGGGTTTAGGGTAAATGGTTTCGGGTTCGGGTTTAAGATTTACAGTTGAAGCGTTCAAGATCTCAGGGCTTGGGGCATTGAATAGTTTTTCCAGAGGCCGAACGCGCTGAGAGACGAACCGCAACTGCTACGGGACTGCCTTCTGGAAGGTATGACGGATAACAAGGCAAAGCAAGTCATGCAGATTTATATGCGCACGTATTCAGGCTGGCACTTGTCCCCACAGCCCCGAAGCCCTCGAGCTTGATTTTCAGAAAACCCTGCCGAAGTCCCAAGTTCCGAACACTAAACCCTACATCGTTTCACATACATCCCAACACCTTCAAGCCCTACCCGAAGCCCTAAAGCCGAAACCCTAAACTGCGAAGTCACTCAAAGGACTCGACCTCCAAAGATGCAACAAAACATCCTGAAGAGCCCTCTCGGAGGTTTGGGTCTTCTGACAAAGGATCCTAGGAGTTCTCCTGCGTTTCGCGAACTTGGGACTCTGGGTCCTTTAGAACTTCCATGTCTTTAGGGTTTAAGGAGATAGGGCTTTAGGGCTTTAGGGGTTTAGGGGTTTAAGGGTTTAGGGGTTTAGGGTTTAGGGGTTGAAGGGTTTAGGGGTTTAAGGGTTTAGGGGTTTAGGGTTTAGGGGTTTAGGGGTTTAAGGGTTTGGGGGCTTAAGGGTTTAGGGGTTTAGGGTTTAGGGGTTTAGGGGTTTAGGGGTTGAAGGGTTTAGGGGTGATATGTATCATTTTCTCGGTGTCGATTTCAACAGTCCACCAAACTATTTATAGTTCGGTCTCTACATACATGAACAGGAGAAACTCAAAATTATCCAAAATCGATACCCAGCTTATATCAATCGGAGCATTTACCACTATTGCTGCCGATCGACAGCGCACAGCATAGTATTGGTGATCCCAACAGTACGACGCTGCTGTTTGAAGCCGAGCAAGAAAGCAGCTCTTCTTGTAAACGCATCTAAGCACAAAGCAAGAGCCGGAAAGCATAAAGCCAACAAGCCAACGCCGATCCTCAGCACAGCCACCTAACCCTAAACCCCGAACCATCTTGCTTAAACATGATGGTTTTTGAATCTCTTGCAACATACTCATCTTCTGTTCTGTTCTGTTATGTTAAGTTTATCTTACAATATGCCATGCATATATATATATATATACATGTAGTAGATGCAGCAAGCTCTTGGGCCTGAGTTGAGCTTCAATGCGCCGGCCAAGGCGTAAAGCGCCTCATGCATGGTTGAGACTCGCCTTTTGTGGCCTTGTAGTATGGGGGCAACCCGTACAGGAACCCCATTCCCTAAACCCTGAACATCATCATTTCGGGGTTTAGGGTTGGGGGTTTAGGAGGAGTGAAAGCTTGGGGTAGGACTCCTGTGCACACGGGCCGCTAATCATGTTCGACGTAGCAAGCTAGTAGCTGCCCATGCTCGTAATTCTGCTCCAGTTTTGGTCGTTGGGATCAGTCGCAGTGGTCACAATCCAAGTAGTGGCGGTGGTGGATTGGGACTACTTGAGCCGCGGCGGTGGTGGCGGCGGTGGTGGGGTGGGGATGGATGCTTGTCGGTTTGGCTTTCTTTGTGCGAACATCAGGAGCAGTGTCCAAGGAAGCAACCACAACATCCGAAGCAACACAAATGACACCACGCCCACTCACAACAGCAGCCACAAGCATAGTTCCTCCAGAGCCTGAAGCTTCTCCAAATCGCCCATCCCTTGAATCTCCTGCAGCCCTTCAGCGGGTCCCCGGCAGAGTCCACTCGGTCTGCATTGCTGAGGCTTCCATTCCTCGACTCCGTATCTTTCCGATTTCTGAATGTACCGCATACACATGGCATCCTTTTCGACTCCAGAAGCAGGGAAGTGCTAACCTGCCAGAGCAGCATGATTATTGCTTTGCAGGACCTTGTGTGGGTATAAGACTGGTGCCCTTCAGAAAAGATTCTGTCATGAATGCTTGTGCTCCTCAGTCAGAACCACAGGTAGTCCTTTGTGATTATATAAGTGCGGTAGCAATTGGAGTAGGGTGTTTGGGTACAGTAGAGTGAGTGTATATACAAACTTGATAAACAAACAGATGGATAGATAGGAACTAGTATTAGACCTCGAAGGCAAGATGTCTCTGAGTTCTGAGGGAGACCTAAGGTGGCTGCCAATGATGGGCTGATCTGAAACTTCTCGGTAGCTCCCACTGCACCAAGTATTTTCACAGGTCACCCGAATTCAGGAAAAACCACCGCGCCGCATGTTCAGTTCACACTCCCTTTCCACGAAGAAAGACAACGTTGCTGGCCTCCTCCCGGCATCTCGTTACCATCCCATTTACGGTAACGGCAAGAAGTTCGCCGACTCTTCCTCGAACTTCCAGATCGGGCTGACCTACTTCGATCACGAAGCTTTGAGACTGAAGCCCTTACTCCCCAAAACCTCATTGCTCAAGATCCGTCCGCAGGGTCTCAGGACCCGGCATGAGCTCAAGCACAATCAATGGGCCGTTGACCCCATCTGCCCCTCGGGTGAGAAAAAACAACTCCAAGGCGGCGAGTACAAAGATGGTGCAAGCTCTTTAAGGCTTCTCGGCTGTCTCCCCTAAACCCTAAGCCTTTTTCCTTAAGGCGCTTTCGGGCTTTCTCTACCAGAGCCTCCTGTCTTCGCATCAACCTTCAGCGCCTTGGACTAAAGATGCCTGAGCTCTGAATTTTCGATTTCGGTGTAGGGTTGAGGGAGATTCATGTGGGCTTAAAGGAGCCCGTATGGCAACCCAGCAAGGATACCATGGGGTTCTACAGTAGCCCCTAAACCCTAAACGGTTTGTTTTCTTGAGGGTTCAGGGCTTGGCGGCTTGAGATTCAAGGCTCATTCTGGACGTGCTTGGGTAGGGTTCAGCTTAGGACTTTTGATTCAAGGTTCTGGTAGAATTTTGGAGATGGGTGCCTGAACATCAAGCGGAGTCCGGCCAAACCTGGCCCGGGTGTTCTCAAAACCGACTTCTGAAGCTAGAGAGGCCTGTACAACCCTAACCCCCCCAAACCCTAAACCCTAAACCCGAAACTCTAAATCCTAATCCCAAAAAAACCTAAACTCTGAATGAATCCTAAACTCCAAATCCTAAACCCTACGTGCTAAACCGAAACGCCCTAAATCCTAAACCTCGGCCATCCGAAACCCGCTCCAAGTCTTGATGGGAGGCCAAAAGGGGGGTTTGAGATTCTTGGGGCAGGGATTCCTTAATATGAATCCTTTATGGGAACCCTAATCCCTACTAAACCCCCATAGACCGAAACCCCTTTCGGCCTCCCATGAATCTCTGTCATGGGTAGCTATAAATAGGGTTATAAGTAGGGTAACTATACTTATAACCCAAGTTAGGGGACTTATCACCCCACTTATAACTACCCCTGAACCTCCAAGTAAATCCTAAACCCTATACCCTTAATAGAATCCCTATAGATCCCTTTAAAGGGCCCCTTAA
Organism: Symbiodinium sp. CCMP2592; assembly: GCA_905221615.1. Classification (NCBI taxonomy): domain Eukaryota; class Dinophyceae; order Suessiales; family Symbiodiniaceae; genus Symbiodinium; species Symbiodinium sp. CCMP2592. The sequence continues at coordinate 134,217 of CAJNDT010000561.1, read as the reverse complement.
AGGAACCCTTGTAACTCCACTTATACCTATCCATGAACCTCCAAGAAAGTCTGAGCTACGGACCGAAGAGCTGAAACTCTTTCGCGGCATCGGAGGCTCCACATGCCTTGTCCTCTCGTACTTGGAGGATCATGGGATTCAGTAAGGGTTCTTAAAGGGCCCCTTAAAGGGATCTATAGGGTTCCTTAAAGGGATCTATAGGGTTTAGTTTACGGTTTAGGGTCTACTTGGAGGATCGTGGGACTTGGTAAGTAGGGTTAATAAGTACCTTGATTGGGGCTATAAGCAGATATAAGTCTAGTTACCTTACTTATAACCCTACTTACTAAGTCCCATGATCCTCTAAGTATCCAGGCGGAGGCTTTGGTCCGGGGTGTGAGGTTTAGGGTTTCGTGAAGGGCTTGAGAGGTGTAAGTCTTTGGACTTCTGCTTGAAAGCTTGACGAAAGGGTTCAAGATCTGCTACGGGATTTGGGGGCTTTTGGCTCGGAAAGGACTGGAAGGGTTGGTGTAAAGGGTTGGTGTGCATGTGCATTCCATGCCGGGGGCCGTTTTGAAGCTTACCCGGTGTACCATAGTCTTGAAGCATCTTGTCTCCTTACAGGTTTAGCCTCTGGATCATACCACCTCCCACCTCAACTTGTGCTATTCCGATCCCAAACCGCGCATGCAATTCTGCCCTGCTTGCACGCCTACGCTTTCCAGTTTTCTAAACCTGAAGCCCTGAACTTTCAAACCAATCCCCAAGCCCTAAACCCTTAAGGTCACGACCCGCACCTTAAGTCCGGAAGCCTGGCCTTAGCGGCGGCCTAAATCCTACATGTCCTAAGCCTAAACCCTCGTCTGCCTCTGTATCTGCAGGATGCCTGAAGCCCAAAACTGGAATAAACATTCGCCATGAAGATCTGCAGCCGAAGTCGCAACGTCTCATGAATCTCAAGCTCTACTTCTGCTGGATCTTAGTATGAATCATACCAAAACCTAGGAAACCGTGACCCGAACCATAAACGCCATACCGTGAACCCTAAACCCTAAACGCTGCACCCTGAACCCAAGGCAGGTAGTATAGGGCCTTTAATCATTGACTAGGGTTCCGTGGCATTTCATTAGCAAGGAGCCCCCTCCAAAAATATGCTTGGAGGGTCATGGGAAGTTAAAAGTGTGGTGATAAGTCTAGGGTAACTATACTTATAACCCATATTGGGGGCGTTATGACCCCACGTATAACTACTCCTGAACCTCCAAGTAAACCCAAACCCTTTACCCTTAATAGAATCCCTATAGATCCCTTTAAAAGGGACCCTTACAGGAACCCTTGTAACTACCCCTGAACCTCCAAGTATAGCTTGGGTACGGCCCCCATACAGTAAGAGTTTATAATAGGGCTACTATTAAGGTCCTAATATATCTATATTATGAATATTATTCAACTATTACTGAGTGGGGGCCGTACCTAAAGTATCGCAGGCTCCTGAAGCAAGTCCGCCAGGACCCGCAGCAGCCCATCCTGCGCTGCCATGGCGAGGCTCTGAGAAAGCCTTTTGAAAGCCCTTTCAAAATTTTGGGAGGTAGGGTTTCGGGTTTGGGCTTAGGGTGCAGGGTGTAGGGTCGAGGGTTTGGGGTTTAGGGGTTGAGGGTTTAGGGTTAAGATCCTCTTAAGCGCAACAAGAGCAAGTATGAAAGTGTACCAAAGCCCTGCCTGGGAGGTGTGTAATTATCGGGTTTGAGAAGCTTTAGGCTCTACGGGCTCTTCCAAGGGTTTCTGGTTTAGGATGTTGGGCTTCGGTTGAGAGTTTTGGGCTGTGATAGGGTTCAACAATGTTTCAAAGGGTGCCTATTCGGGATTTTTTGTGGGGGACTTAGTAACACAATGGGTTCCTGAAGGGCCCCTTTAAAGGGATCTATAGGGATTCTGTGAGTTTAGGGTTTAGGGTTTGGGGGGGGTATTCCGGGCGAAGGGAACAATCCGACGCCGGAGTCGCACCTTTGGTAACGCACATGGCTCTCTGGCTTCAAAACTGACTCCGAAGCCACCACTCCATGCAACAGAACACCCAACTCATGAAAATACAGAACTTAGAACCCTAGCAAAATTATAATTTTAGCTGTTTCTTATGGATTATAATAACCAAAAATTAAAACTATTTCTAAGTACTCCTAAGATGAAGGTGATTTGCAATCCTTCGCCTGGTGGTAACCCCTAGACGGTAAGGCTTCCTCGGAATCAGGACCCCTGAACCCTCGACCGGTTCTATCGTCCTGGAGCTTGGTGTCCATGCCGTGGTTCATCAGGAACGCACTGGCGATAGGCAGGAGAGAATTACGAAATCCTGACTGAGGGCTCTATACGGGAATTTTCCGAACATAGGGGACCATAATATAGTACCCTCAATAGTAGGATCCCTATCACAAGGACCCCTAAGATAAGGTACCCCTAATTTTCGGAAACTCCCATATCGAGAATCCTATTATCCAGGCTCTGTGTCAAGGTCTCGGTGTCTTCTGTGGATCGGCTGTAGGTCTCGTTCATGTGAAAGACTTTTGGGACAAAGACGGGCATTTAGGTAGATGGGCAGTAGACAGGGCTCTAGGTACTGCAATAAGGTCTTGAGTAGCTACATATTTCAAACACATGAGTATAGCTGCATTTGCAGAAACGGGGTTCCTGCCCGAAACCACCGCTACTACTACTACTACTACTACTACTACTACTACTACTACTACTATAACTATACTACTACTGCTACTACTTCTACTACCACCACACCAAAACTCTCAACTAAACCCTTAACTCTTAAACCCAAACACCCAAAATCCCAAACTCCTAAACCCAAATCCACAACCCCTAAAGCAGAGCCCCCAGGGAGACGAGACTCCCAAAAACCCGGACCTGAGAAGTGAAGTCACCGCTTTGCTCTTCACGAGAGTGGCCTGGCGAGTCGGAGCTCGGTGGGTCGTCGGGTTTAGGATTTAGGATTACACATATATATATATACATGTTTTTAAACAAATATAAACAAATAAACAAATAAACAAATATACATAATTTTTAAAGGGCCTTTGCTGTCGCACGGGCTCTAAAGCTTTTTCTGCGCAGGCTAGGATTTGGGGTTTGGGAATTCGGATTTGAGCTTCGGGCTTGGGGATTTGGGTATAAGTTGTATAAGGATTTAGGGGGCTGTTGCGAAAATAGGGGACCCTAACATAGTATCCTAAATAGTAGGATCCTTACCATAAAGACCCTAAAATAAGGTACCCCCTAATTTTCGGAAACTCCCATTTGGGGCTTTGGGGTTTCGGGGTTTTTGGAATTGCAGGTTGCTCGTCCCCAGGGTGCAGACCTAGAGCTCCTCGGTTCTTTTACGGTCTTCAGCTTCTGGTACTATAAGAGGCCGTCAATAATTAGGTTGTGGGGCCCATTATACTAGAAATATTATACATAATAATATAGGGGGCTTAATGATTAGGTTTCGGGGCCCATTATACTATAACAACAGTAAAAAAATGGTAGAGGCAATTATTAAGGCCCCTGTAGTACCATACCAGGACTGGGGGTGCTGCTGCAGCTGCCGCAAGGCTTTGATGCTTCTGTCGATAAACTTTCGGTTCAGGGCTTCACGTGCTACGTTACACTACACTAGGCTAGACGACACATATTCTGTACAGCTGTCGAGGTTTTGTCAGAGTTTTCAGCTCAAACATCGTGTCCTAGCCGAAACTTACTTGCAGTTCTTGCTTTCAACTTCGAACCATGGGTCCACGACCGTCGGGATTGTGTTGATATAAAATAGGATAAGGAAATAGGAGCTGTCATGCTAAGGGTATCGGGGTCCAACATTCTGAAGACCCATGTCTCACAGAGACACGCGGCCCGGGAACCAAAAAGCACTTAATGGAACCCTAGCTTCCTGAACCGTAAACCTCAAACCCTACACCCTAAACTCCAGTGAGGGCACACGCAACTGTCATTCCAAGATTCTCACAAGGACCTTTGCTCGGTTCTCTAGATTCAAGCATCTATGAACCTTTCCAAGCCGCAAAGTTCCAAAGCCCTAAAGCTCTGGAGCCCGTCTATAGCACAGGGGAGTTCGTGATTCCAATACGATGATCAATCCCTATGCACCCCAAACCTCAAGCCCTGAACCCTAAACCCAAACTCTTTGGGAAACGAGAATCCGAAAGCCTCAAACTGGCGGCGCCCGACCTTGAACGTGTCGAGCAGGTGGTCTGTGTAGCTGATGAAATCCTGAATGGGGGCCCAGGCATAAACATATTGTTTGTTTTAGCTCCTGTAAACATGCTTGGGTTTAGGGTTTAGGGCTAGGAGTTCTCTACTAACCAAAGGCAAGTAAGTCGATGCCCAGGAGCTGCAAGAGAGGTGAGCTGAAAGCTAGGCGCGTGCACATGGGTGGCTATCAAAATTAGGGTCCCTTTTTTGGGTCCATATTATCATACGGCACCTCCTATTTAAGGTACCCCCCAAAAGGCGCCCTAATTTTGACAACCACCCACATGAGGCCCTCCGAGACAAAAGCCCCTCGGAGCAGCCTCTCTCTAGGCATACACTTTAACTTCCATGCTGAAAAACCCTAGAAACCTTAAGCCCTTAACTCCAAACCCCTAACCCGCAAGAACCGCTTACCTGGAGGATCATGGGACTTAGTAAGTAGGGTTATAAGTACCTTAATTGGGGTTATAAGTAGATATAACTATAGTTACCTTTCTTATAGCCCCACTTATAACGACCCCTGAACCTCCAAGTAACCCGCAAGAACCTCTTATCCAAGGGTAAAAGGAGGGACCCTTAATAAGGACCCCTAGGTATATGCTCTTTATATAGCTATTATATAGCCCATTATAGGGTAGGGGTCCCTATTGAGGGTCCCTCCTTTTCCCCTAAACCCCCTAAACCCTATACCCTTATAGAATCCCTATAGATCCCTTTAAACGGTCCCTCCTTTTCCCCTTTGCTCCTATACCCTAAACCTCTCAAAACCCCAATTGAAGTACCTATAACCCTACTAAGTCCCATGATCCTCCAAATAACCCGCAAGAACCTCTTAGTCTTCGCTCCGGTGCTGGGCGTCCGACCCCCCGTGGCCTTGGTCGATTTCGCGCGCTCAGGTACGGGGCTCTTCTGAGATGTTCTCACCCCTGAGGCCCTCTTTGAAGCACCGGGGTTAGGGTTCTTGACCACCCTTGGAACCATAATAAAAACACCTATTTTGAATATCCTCTTAGGTTTTATATGAACATCCTCTCGGGTTTTATATGAATATCCTCTTGGGTTTTATATGAACAAAAAGAATAATTCCTAAGGAGACTATAGGTTTAGGGTTGGCTCAACCCGAATCTCCAGACTAGGGTGGGTAGAAGGGGCAGTTTCTTGTAATCAGCGGCCAAAATTCCAGCTTGGGTCGGATTTCATGACTTCTGGGTCTGGGGTGCAGGCTCAGAGTTCGGGGGTTTGGGGGTTGTTCCAAGACCTAAAAATGCAAATTGCAAAATATATATATATATATATAACGAAAACATACCCTGTGTAGTACTTAGCCCACGGTGTCCAAATCGCGGGCATGAGCTAACGGCGCTGGCGCGGCAGGAAAAGTATGGTGAACGCCAGCGCTCTGGTTGCTACAGCTAGTGCTGCAGGAGTAACACTAACCGCTGCGATCGTGGCATCTTGGACGCTCTTCGGTGCATGTACCGTGTGGTCAGAGTTCTCACACTGTTCAGTTTCTTGCTTCAATTACGACGGCTGTTGATATTGTGGGTCGTGCTGTTGCAGTAGCTGCAAGGAGTGCTGGCAACAGCGTCGTCGTCGTCGTCGTCGGCTATTATCCCCTTTCCACGTAGTAAAGTTAGCAATGCCCAGTCTTTACTTGTCGATGACCAATGGTACCACATCTATTACAGTGAATACTTCTAGTACGCACTTATCCTCCTGACCCTCGTCGTTCCAAACACTACCTGGGCCTTGGACATGCTCGCACTACTCGGCCAGGAAGTTCGAATTTGAGACATTCTTAAAAGCTATGCATCACGGAACGGAACTTCATACAATGGAACCCCAAAACAAGAAACACCCACAACCCCTTGAAACCCGGACTTCAATCTGTATACACCGAACACCTGCCCTGAACCCCACACAGATGAACTAGCAAACCTTGCCTGGCTGTAAACGCTGTAAATGCCTAAAGCAAAGCCTACAAAACCCTCACTCTAAACCTTTAAACCCCCGAATCAAAACCTATACGGTAGGGGCCTTGATAATTAAACTATGGTTTTGGGGATGAAAATTATAGTACAATATACCCCAAAGCCTATTCTGATTAAATCCTCCTCGCCAGGTGCCCCCGCAGATCCGGCATTGGCAGTGTTTGTCGTCGGGCCACGACGGCCCTTCGGTGAGATCGCTGCTAAAGTTTCATAATAACTGTCTGGTTCTTAGCAGGGAATGCGGGAAGGGGTTATGGGGACTATTGTTGGGGATTATATGGGGACTACGATAGGGATCCATTCCCTCATTCCCTACTAAGCACCAGACAGATAGCTCTTTGTCGGGGTTCGGGAAAGACTTGTTGGTTGGGGGGGGGGGCTTTTGAGCTCTTAGAAATTCATACAAAGGCTCAATTTGGGACTTATTAGGTATGGGGGGGAAGCTTTTGGGGTTTGAAGGGCTTCCGGCGACAGTTTCTGATTCGGGGTGTAGGGTTCGAGAACCTGTAGTGTTGGATTAAGAACTTCGGAATTCGCACCTCCAACCCGGCAGGACTGGAGAGTTCCGACAAGGAAAGTGCCGGAGTGCCTTCGATTTAGAGTCCCACTCTCGAGGACGCCGAGCTGAACATTCAAGAGTATGTTGGGGCTTCCTTGTTTTTACGTAGTATAGTATACACTCTAAGGCCCCTAGAGCCCTGAACCCCAACACCTTTCTTAAGCCCTGAAGCCCAAACAAAAACACACGGATTGGACATCTCAGACGGAATTTTGCATGAACAAGAGGGCCAGCAACATGGGGGTTGCCGTAAATAGGGGACCCTAATATAGCACCCTAAATGGTAGGATCCTGATTGTAAGGACCCCAAAATAAGGTACCCCTAATTTTCGGAAACTCCCACATCAATCCTAAGTGACGGGCTCCGTGTGTGAAAAGACTCGCAAAAAGCAATCCGAGACTGTGAGAAGAAGCCGCTTGGAAGAGTGCCCTGTGCCCCAAAAGCCTCAACACTTAAACTCACTAGATTCGTGATTCCGGTTCTCGTACTTGCTTGTGCGTGCGGCAGCTATTCCCCATGATTTCTCTGTGGAAAGGGGCCAGGGGCCTTTAGAACAACTGCATATCTTTCTGGCTTACACTGCCTCCGAGCCTGACTTATGCCTGATCTCTGAACCCTAAGTTTCGGGTTAGGGATTTTGAGTTCTTGGTTCAACTTGCGGGCTTCGACCCTATGCAGCCTCACTTGCACGGAAAACTGTCGCCATCTACAAAGGCAAACTGAACGCATTATTACGGTTCTTGTCAGTATCATGATCATCGTCACCATTGTCTTTATCACTGTTCGAAGGTACTGCTCTGGTGATTAGGATTACTGTGTATCCGAACCTCCGAGTGCTAGCTTCAGAAGCAGGAACAGCAACACATGACGTCAGCCTCATCCCGCTTACCGTTGCCCGCAGGCTTAGCTTCGGGTTATATGGTTATTCAGACCTGTGTGGTCATTTGAAGAGGTTATATATATAGACATACATATTGGGGAAGAGATATATTGAGGAAAAACTGTTGGGGACAACAAGTTTCATGTTTCGCCCAGATAGCTTCTTCACGAGATGCTGTGGCCTCGTCTTCGCTTTCAGGGGCTTCTTCGGCTTCGGCTGCTGCACTTCCTCCTCCTCGGGCGGCCTCACAGGGCACAAAGCTCCAGTTGGCTTCTTCCACCAAAGGCTTCGCTGCTGCTTCAGGGTTAAAGGCTAAAAATCAAATGCTCCTGCGATCCATGTATATATGTATATATATATATAAATGTATAATTGCATAATTGTTTACAAGTACAAATATATAAACATAAATACGAAAAGAAGTGTACATACATGTACATATACATATATATACATATATATATATATATATATAATTAATACATTACGAAGGATGGCGCTGGCCAGTGTTGGATTTCGTAATGTCAGTAATAATCTTCATTTCCCGGCTCACCAGTTACTGATACACTAATGACAGGGAACAGCGATCTGAACAAAAAAGAAATGCTGGGAGAGCAATGAGAACATGCAAGCTAGCATTGTGCAGATCACTGGGATGAAAGGTAATGTGGGTCCCCAATCCTCTTCCTTGAGGACCTTGATGCTAGGATTCCTATTATAGCTTCTAATTTTTTCAATCAGGGACGGTCAGGAGTCTACCTTAAAGCCTCAGCACTAAACCTTAAAACTCCCCATGCCCTAGAGATCCCTCGGCCCTAAACCGCAAAGATCTCTATCATCCATGTCGAATGCACAGTATAGATCGCACCCTCACAGGTCGAGGTCCTCAGCCGGAGGGATAAAGGTAGATAGGAACAAGGATCCCGTTATCTTACCTTTGGGTAAGTAGGGTTCCTTTAAGGGGATCCATAAGGGCAACTATATGGGATCTATAATAAGGGTACTACGGGTAGGGAATGGAGGCATGGGGTACAATTAGAACTTCTATTACTACCATTCTTCAATTCCCTACTAACCAAAGGTAAGTAAACTCTTCACCCGAGACCCCTAAACCCTAAACCCCTAGTAGCCTAAACCCTATAAACCCAAAACCACGAAGTAGATAGGAATAAGGATCCCCTTATACAGGATCTCTTACCCTCCCCACCTTTGAGAGATCGACCTTATATCCACATTTCAGCACGGCAATGCACTCTCTCACGCAGGGCCGCGGATACGGTTTCAGGGTTTTCGGTTGAGGTTGCAGGTCGCATCTCCAGAACCTTTCTTTCCAGCGGCTCCGTGAAAAAAAGGGGTCTTGATGATTATCACAGGGTTCTTCGGGAATGTGGTACTATGATTATTGTTAAGGAGCCCTAGGGAGTATTTGTTTAGGGTTTCCCGGTAATTAGCGGTTTAGAGCTACCAGGTTTAGGGTTGCGATGCAAGCCTCTCCAGCACCGGAAGGCCGATGAAGAAAACCGTTACGCGAGGCGCCGAAACTTGGAAAACACCACGCAGGGCCTGAATCATTGGACTGGGTTTCGGGGTTTCATAGGAATGAAACTCTAAACCGTCTCGAAATCCCCAAACATACTGGGGAACCCTAAGGTAAAACGACTACCCTAAACCCTAAACATGTTGGGGAGTGCTCTGGCAAACTACTGCTAGCTGCTTCAGAAATTCAGGCCCCCTGAGGTGGTCGGAGTGTGGAGAAGCCTCGAGCCACTCATTTGTGTCGTCCCAAGCGAATCATCCAAAGTTCCACACTACAAACTGCTGCTGAACGATAGATCATCTAAACGAATAGGATAGTTTAGTCTAGATAGCAAAGTATATCATTTGTAGCCGAAGCCTTGTGCAAGAAGCAACGCGTGTGCACGTAACACCACGAACACCGGCCGTCCCACATCGTAGGACATGGTAGACATGGCAAGCTTATCATGTGCTCTCCGGTCTCATTTGGAGCTAGCGTGAGTGAAGAGCTTCGATTCCAGAATCGTTTCAAGTCTAAACCTTAGCGTGCTTTGACATCAAAGCTGGCATTCCTGGCTGCTGCTGCAGTATGCTACGGTCTGACTTCGCCTCCGTCTCAATGACGGTGCACGAGGTCTTCAAAAGTTCAAAAGAATGTAGAGCCACAGCATGGCATGTATGATGCCCATGAGCTTATAAAGCACCCTCTGCAGCGTATCTGGGTCGTTTTCAGCTTCAGCATGCGGCATCGCTGCTGCATGGTGCAACTGCTGGCTCTTTTTCAGGGCCTTGCCGGCGGCATCGTCCCCGTTGATGGCCAACGTGATACTATTGTTAGCAGTCTTACTGTCAGGCTCATATTCCCTTCACAGGACAGGACCTATAGTAATACCCAGAAAGTTGGAACTTGATTTAGGATGATTCATGCTGGGATTCCCTATACTTTACTTTAAGACCATGAGGCTAATGATGTTCCAACCTTATGGCTTCTACCATAACAAAAACGGAACTTAGATAGAGGCAGAGTTTGGACTTCATCAGGCTCCCCAAACCCTAAACCCTAAAACCTAAACCGGACGGATTGGGGGGGGCCCCTGTCGTGGCTCACTTTGAAACCGCAGCTTCTCTAGGTCGGATAGGCCTCCTAGGATGCCCAGTAACCTAGGAACAAAAAGGGCTCCCTTTTTGGTGTTGGGTAACTTTATAAGGAACCTAGGACTACAAAAAGGGAAGCAGGGGTACTACTGGGCCTCCCAGCCTCAAGTTTCGGCCACGCGCAGTCACATTCAAGCAAGACCGTAGTAAGGGATGCAACCACAATCAATCCGTAGAGGTCTTAGCACACCATAGAGGATGTAGTGATGGATCCTTGCGTCGCTACAGTAACTCGCCCACAACGAGATGCTTGCTTCAAACACTCTTACATAGGAGCTAAATGCTGATCTTAACCGCATAGACAACCCAGTGAGAGTAAGTTGGGGCCTCATCCCGCCGCAGTTTCATCGGTGCCCGATGCCAGAGAGCCGGCTCTGCAAGAGCAGCAGAAGATTTGAAAGAAGCCTGGACTCGCGATAAACATGCAACACGGGAGTTTCCGAAAATAGGGGACCCTGATATAGTACCCTACATACTAGGATCCTTATCATAGGGACCCCAAAATAATTAATCAGGTACCCCAGATTGCCGGAAACCAAAATAAGGTACCCCAGATTGTCGGAAACTCCCACATCTCATCTAGACAGGGAGCTTCTGTCACAGGCACGCACATCCCTGCACGAGAGAAGACCTGGGAGGTCGGCGCAAAGCGCAAAATTGAAATTCGAAAAGCCGAATCCTGACCACACTCAGAAACATCGCCCATGCAGGAAGCCCTAATGTAGGAACCTGATTAAGAAACCCTGGGCCTTTATCAGGGTTCCTTTTATGGGTGGTTGTCAAAATTATGGTCCCGTTTTGGGGTGCCCTAAATATTACGTGCGTGCCGTACTATACTAAGGACCCAAAAAGGGACCATACTTTTGTCAACCACCCATATGGGAATTTCCGCAAATAGGGGACCCTAATATAGTGCCCTAAATACTAGGATCCTTATTATAAGGACCTTTTAAAAAGGTACCCCTTAATTTCGGAAACTCCCATATGAATCCCACTATTTTGGAGGTTCAGGCCCATGGTTCTTAATCAGGTTCCTACATTTCGTAACATGGGAGTTTTCCGAAAATTGGAGGTACCCTATTTTGGGGTCCTTTTTATGAGGATCCTAGTATTTGGGGTACTATATGAGGGTTTGTCTTGTTTTCGGAAACTCCCACATGCCTTGGGAAGCTACAAGGCCCCAGGCCACCTCTGGCGAGGCTTCTGTGAGGAGATGCCTGGCTAAAGCCTCACGATTCCTTGCATCTGCAAGCCGTACTTGGAGGTTCATGGGTAGTTATAAGTGGGGTTATAAGTCCCCTAATGTGTGTTTTGAGTATAGTTAGCCTACTTATAACCCTGCTCATAACTACCCATGAACCTCCAAGATCCTCCAAGTAAGCCTAAACCGTGAAAGAAGCCATGACATGGCGAGGCAGAGGTACTGGCAGGCAGTGCCAAGCGAGTGCTCCGAGAGGAAGCGTTATCAAGGCATAGCAGATTGAAGCCCATGAAGGCCCTAGGTACATGCCGAGGAATTGCTCCAAGAATGCAAAGAAGCCAAAGATGCCGAGTCCGGCCAGTAGGATCAGTCCGGATACGAGCAGGTCTAAAGAAATGCAAGCACACTTCCTTTGCAAGATCCAAGAAAGGCGGAGGAGGACTCGATAAAGCAGTGCAGCAACTGCAAGCCAGTTACAGATGCCCACGAGGATCTGCAGGAGGTAAGGGGCAAACCGGGCGTCATCAGCCTGCCAAAACATCCACAGGTTGAATGCCATCCGGTCAAGGTTCACCCAACAGAAAATCGGGGTAGCGCAAGCCAAGCGCCAGTATGACATCATGTTGGTTGCGAGCTGCTCCACCAGCAAATCGAGCACTGCACTCTGCACATGCTTCTCAAAGGCATCGACGCTTCCAAACCATGTGCTGATGCATTTCAGAATAATGATCCGGTCACATATGACAGGCGTATCAGCACCAGGCACTCGATGATCCGTGGAGCAGCAGTGGCAAGAACTCTTCTCCGTGCTAAAATGGCCGATGTGCTGGCACATGGTGGTCACATCACGGCAGTACTCGCGGGAGAGGTGCGCAATGTACCAGAAAATCACACTCGAGCATGCGAGGGCGACTAGCAACAGGTGAGCATGCGTGAGCGGCCCCCCCATCCCGTTCGCATTGAATGCAGCAAGGGTAGCAAGCCCACCAAACATGAGTGCAAACCAAAATGCGAACGAGGTGTACCCGAGCATGGTCGGCCGGATCATGACACGAGGCTTCTCACCTGAGGGCCTGCTGTGGATGAAGGCGGCCAGTTCGAAGACACACAAACAAACGATGCGCCCAGGAGGAGTCCCAAAGCACCAACATGCTGTCGGCGTTTTGCAGGATAGCACGTAAGCTAAGCAGTGCTTCCACTTGGAGATCTTGTTTCGTCTGAGAGATGCAAACTCGGTCTAGAAATACCGGCTGCTGCGGCCGCCAGAAGAGCATCGCGAACATGTAGCTCAAGCATCCTGTCGTCCTGGGATGCTTTTTCTTTCAAATTTAGGATTTAGGGGTTAAGGGTTTAGGCTTTAGGGAGTTTCGGGGTTTAGGGTTTCAGGGTGTGTAGGGTTTGGGCAATTACATTCTGGCTCTACTCCTTCTTTCCAATGTCTTCTCACACAACTATACCTACTTGTCGGGTATCATGGGGATCTACAGGTTAACCTTTTTGGTTAAAGGGAGTATATGGAGACTATACTACCCCGAAAACGCTAAAGGTTACCGACTCTACTACTGTGCTCTACAGCGATATCTGCGCCGGCTGGGCCAATGTTAGCATTGGGGTAAGTATACTTGTAACCCATATCAGGGGACTTATAACCCCACGTGTGACTTCCCATGAACCTCCAAGTACATCGAGAAGCCACGAGAAGTCAGTAGACAAGCGACCTTAGGAACTCCTTCGTTTTCATTTGTTCTTGAAGCTCTTGATCCTTTCTAATATGCATGTACGTAAGCATGAACGTGGCCTAAGAGCACGGACATTTCTCCCTTTCTCTCTGACCTTCTGTTTCTCTCTATCTCTCTTCTTCCACTCTCTCAACGAAATGCCTGTGGCTTTCCCGGCACCCAAACAATCCCAGTTTTCGTGACCTCCAAGACAAAGCAAAACTAAGGCATCAGGAAATGTGCAACCGGAAGCTGAACCTTTTCAGAACTTGGACCGAAGCTATCATCGGTCACCGTGCAGTGATTCGGCAGAGTGAATTCCCTATCCATACGGCAGACCATCCGGGATTTCTGATACTGGGGCCCAAGTGCCACGCCCGAAACTCAATCCCAAGAAAGCCAGAGCTCAAGCACCACCAGCTCTGGCCAGCATCATCAGGAAGCAGACCAAGTCCGAACAAGATGCAAACAGAAACTGCTGCTGCGGTACCAATGATTGTGGCTGGCGTGGCCAGGTGGAGGAAGAAGACAGTAGCAATCTTCCTGCGAACAGAACCATGCCAGCTGTGGGACCAAAACGTGTAACCTCTTGTTGTCGTGTGGCTCAAGTGATAGAAATCGTAGTCGCCATCAGCTCGGAGGGGCCGCGCCAAGCCCCGAAGTACATGTTGGACGGGCGCTGCTCGGATGATGTCCGGGCGGGTGGCCTCCATGCTGGCCAAGAAGTCACTGGCATACTGAGCCCTCAGCCAAGCATCCAAATTCGCATCCTCCTCGCCTCTCTCCTGACCTTCCTCCGCTAATTCGTCGGAGTCCTCGGAACGTCCCTGGCCTTCGACCTCGCAGTGCTCTGCCCTTGGAGTCCTTGGAAGATCGCTGGTCTCTGGGCAAATCCCAGGCTGGGTCAGATCCATGCCACGGCAGAGGGAGCGAAAGGGCTGCTAGCAAATCCCATAAAGCCTGTGATCCGAACACGGTCAGAAGTCCGCAAAGGGAGTGCCAAAATTCCACCACCAACCAAGCAATCAACAACCCAAAATCACGTGCCACGCCTTTCGATGACCGGGCGCGGCAGTGAGACGCTGCGGCCCAGCTTTAGCTGATCCTTTCAGACTTGGAGTGACTTGGCTTTGAGCTGTTCTAGACTGCACTATACTTCATGGGATGCTCAAACGTTCCAAGAGCCCGGTTGAGTGTGGAGGGAAAGGGCAGCAAGCTGTTCTATTGATCAGACGACCTTGTACCCTCAAGGCTATACTCAGCCCAAACCCCCTTACCCCAGCCCGCAAACCGTTGAGGACTTGAAGGTCTTCATGGGGATTTCTACCTAGCGCAGTTACCACAAGCACGGTAAGAGTTTCGGACTCCAGGGACGTAGGGCTCAGGGTGTCGGTTGTAGGTTACTACCCAAGAAACACATAGCGCTACTTATAGCGACATCACCCATCGATTATGGCCCATAAACCTTCAAGCGTGGTTTGGAAGTGGCCGCTTCGCACCTTGGCGCTATGTTAGTGAAACAAAAGTTGCCGGGATGCATCTAGCACTGCTGCTTTCCAACTTGAGGTCGCTTCAGAGTGTCATCTTATTTGAGGGTCCTTATAATACGGATCTACTACTTATTGTACTATATTAATTAGGGTCTCCTATTTTCGGAAACTCCCAAATAGCGCGAAACCAAAGGGTACCAAGCCGAGAAGGCAAACAAAATACGACTCTTCCAAACCTTAGCAATACCCGCGGAGGCACTAGCGCGACTAGCAAAATCCAAAGAACCAGGAAGCATGCGAGTCCACCTCGTCATCATCGGAGAGCAGGTACTGCTCTGTACACTCCGGAATGCTCCTCCCAGTCCCGATACATCCAAGAGTCTCTGACAATTGCCACGACTGCGATTATTGCTGCGGCTACTCCCACTGCTGCCATTACAGCTATCACGACGGCGACAACAACAGGAACAACATCAACACTGCAGCCGCTGCTGCCCCTGCTGCTATAACTACTACTACTACTACTACTACTACTACTACTACTACTACTACTACTACTACTACTACTACTACTACTACTACTACTACTACTACTACTACTACTACTACTACTACTACTACTACTACTATTACCACGCCTGCCTGCCGCTGCTGCTGCTGCTCCCACTACTACTACTACGACGACGACGTCGACCTATGAGGACCTACGACGACGGCACTTGCTACTATTGCCCCGAAACCCTTAAAGCCCTAAAGTCCAGTGCTTATGACAACAGTGGCAACCCGCTTACAGAATTCTACACTGCATGCTGAAGCACCCTAAACCCTGAACCGTGAATTACGGGTTGGAACTCCAAAGTAATATTGCAAAGACCGTACTGATGACAAAAATCGTGTTCTTTACTTCCAAGAAATTTCTCAAATCAGTCCATTACTGTGCCTCTATTTATAGCCCAGTTCGGCAAGGACTGCGTAAGCCAGCCCAGCACCCCACTAAGCGAGACCCCGTTCCCTGGTCCTGAGGTGATGCCGCAGGAGGGCAGCCAAAAGAGGAAAGATTTCGGCAACCTGAAGGCGACGTTGGGGTTTGTCTGAGCATTGACCCTTACTTGGAGGTTCATGGCTAGTTATAAGTAGGGTTTTACATACTTATAACCCATACTAGGGGACTTATAATCCTACTTAGAACTACCCCTGAACCTCCAAGTATTCTTTCATCTGGATCTGAAGCAGTCTTGAAGGATCGTCGATCCTGAAGCATCCAAGGACCATGGGCTCTGAGTAAGTGGAGCACTGACGACCTTTTCAAAACCCCTAGCCAAAACCCCGACAAACCCAAGTACTTGGGGCCGGAATATAGCCCCTGTAAATTTCTTTATTCAGTGGAAGCACATTCGAGGCATCAAGTAGGGAGTCAGAAGGCCAATCAAAATTCCAAGCTTCAATCCACACCAACAGCCCAGAATCTCGAGATGTTTCGTCTCATACCCCAACATATACAGGGTGAGTTCTGGGATTTCAAGTTTGAGGGTTTCGGTGTGAGGGTTCGCCAGCGACAATAGAAATCGAATTCCTAGCGACCTCAAACCCTTGTTCCCAGCATGCGCGGCGATCACCACTATGTAGCATATATACCTGTTTGGTGCCGTTGGTAGTTACTGTACCCCAAAACGAAACCCTACAATGCGAAACCTAAACTTCATAGGTTCCCGAAATGTCAAGAAAACCTAAATTCCAAACTCCGCAACCCTACAAGCTACAACCCGAACCGGAAAGTATATTATATCCGAAACCCCCGGTTGAATTCCAAGGGTAAACGGAGGGACCCTTAATAAGGACCCCTAGGTATAAACCCTTAATATAGCTTTTATATACCCATTATATAGGCCATTTTAGGGACCCAGGGGTCCCCATTAAGGGTCCCTCCTTTTCCCCTTTGATGAATTGTGTTCGGCCCCAACAGTAGACCCTAAACCGCCTAAGTCGAGTCGGGTCAGGGGTTGCTTGCAGGCTTTCTGTAAGGCTTGCTACAAGGGGGTAATTCTGGGGGATCAGTGTAGGGGCCTTAATGACTAGAATGGGGTCTTGGGGTATGTCATGTATTTTTTTATGCTATAGGTTTCTACTGGTAAAGGGAACTACGCTACTAAACTATCCAGTACTGTACCACCTGATACCATATGGGAGTTTCCTGAAAATAGGGGACCCTGATATAGTACCCTAAATAGTAAGCTCCCTATTATAAGGACCCCAAAACAAGGGTACCCCCAATTTTCGGAAACTCTAAACCCTTAGAAAGCCCTTTAAAGAAGCCCTTATAGTACCCTTACAGTAACCCTATAAAGGTACCCCCCCTCCAATTTTCGGAAACTCCCGTATGTCACGTTGGGCGCCTCGCCTTTCCGTCCGGAAATTCCTCCAAAATCAGCTGCAAACCACCCTGGGAGCTCCAAGGCGCTAAAATGGCACAAACTTGGCCGGGGCCTAGTTCTTGCCTTTGGTAAGTAGGGTTCCTTTAAGGGGATCCATAAGGGCTACTATATGGGATCTATAATAAGGGTACTAAGGGTAGGGAATGGAGGAATGGGATACAATTATGACTGCTATTACTACCATTCTTCCATTCCCTACTAACCAAAGGTAAGAGTTTTCCCAGACCCCCCTTTGGAGGATCTAGAAAGTAGGGTTTAGGGGTTTACGGTTTAGGGATCTAGCAAGTAGATCCCCTAAGTCGGGGCCTAGTTTTAGAAATTATGCACATTTTTCCGTGCTCGGGTACTGCATGCCACCCTGGTGTAGAAGAATGATGCACAGTCTTCGGGCTTGGGTTTCAGATTCAGATGGTTTCAGGATAGGGAATTCGGGTGCTTGGGTTCGGCTCCTGTCGGTTTTCTTCGGAAGAGTGGTGGGTGCCTGGTGTGTAGCGGCCTCAACCCTACTTTAGGCCCTAAACCATACTTGGAGGTTCATGGGTAGTTATAAGTTGGGTAACTATACTTATAACCCATATCAGGGGACTTATAACCCCACTTATAGTTACCCCTGAACTAGGTATAGACATGCGAGCGAGGGTCTAGTTTGCAGGAATGCGGTGGTCTAGCTGATGGGTGCTAGATCTGGAGTTTAGGTTTAGGCATGTAGAGTTCCAGGTTTGACTTCCACGTTGAGGAACCCAAAGGCTCCATGTACCCATATAGTAGGTACTTAGGCCTTAAAGTACCCATATAGGGACCCCTTTGAGGCCTAAGTACCTACTATATGGGTACATGGAGCCTTTGGGGAAGGCAAGTGTCTAGTTTTCAGGCTTTAGGCGTAGGACCGTAGGGAACCTAGAGTCCAGACCCTGCCGTAAGCGGCTTTGAGTGTTTATTGAAAGACCCACAGTAGTCACGCGAAGCGTGAAAAGACTTTGAAGTGGGTTTGTAGAAGCACTTGTACTGTAAATGCCTGAATATTTTGACTAGGGCTTTACTATAGATGTCAACTCCAGAGCCGAGTCAGTAACATCTGTGCTTCACGTTAGCGATACGCGTCCGCCTGATCCTGCTCGAATCTTTTTTTAGTTGCTGAGTTCCGAAGCCCCCAAAAGTGTACACTTTCAGTTTTATAGTGGCTAATATTCTCCCAAAAAGTGTAAAGTGTATCCACTCAGCTACTAGGATTTCGGCTCTGAGCACTCTTGGACTTAAGGAGAATGCGACTCCAACTCAACTTGTAGTCAAAAGCCTCCCTTTGATGCAAAGTTCACTACAAGGGTTCCCCCTCAGGCTCCGCCTTGAGGCTGTTAGCTTCCCAACCCAACTATACTGAACTTAGAACCCTAGCAAAAATTGCAATTTTAGCTGTTTTTTAAGGAATATAATCACCAAAAAATGAAAATTACTTCTAAGTACCCCAACCCAGCCAGAAAAAAAACCGTGTCGTGGCATCGAGGCCCTGGAGCGACAAGCATCGCGACTTTCAGGTAACAGCGCCCTTGGGGGTTCACAAAACCTGAATCTTCAAAGTCCTAAAAGCCCTTAACATCTCACCCCGAGTCCCAAAGACTGTATACTTGCAAACAAAAAAGGAAGCCTCTGGCAGGTTGAGCCTTTTAGCCTTTCGGGTTTTGGGGGGTTTTTGGGCTTTCAGAAACCTGAGAATCCTTGTATTCAGATCCCTAGGCCCTTCCCAAACGCCAAGAGCGAATTAAAAGCCCTGCATCCAGAAAGGCCAAGATCCGAGACCACCAATTCGGTGTGGTTGAAAAAAACCTTTTATGAGGTGGAACCATTGCGAACCTACTTCCTTGTAACGAAATCCGAACGAGCAGAAAACATGCCTTGTGGCTGTTCCAGAGCAAGTCAAACCCTAAACTTCAAACCCCAACACTCTAAACCCCTAAACAGTTGCTACCGGGGGTGGGCGGCCTAGGCCTTGAGGTTAGGGTTTAGGGCTTAGGGCTTGGGGCTTGCTGCAGCACCTTCTCCTCAAAGCACGCACCGTGAGAGGGCAAATCGAAGAGCAGCATGGCCTGACGCTCGAAGGGGCTCTGAAGGCTTTCGTTTCCGAAAATTAGGGGTACCTTTAAAGGGATCGATAAGGGCTCCGTGGGAGCTATACGGGTTCTGTAAATCGTTTAGGGTTTGGGGCTTGCCGAAAATGGGGGGGGGGGGGTACCGTGTTTTGGGGTCCTTATAATAAGGATCCTACTATTCAGGGTGCTGTATTAGGGTCGGGTGGTTGTGTTCTGAGGGGCTTAGACTGGAGTGTAGGGCATAGGCTCCACGTTGGGATTTTGAAGGCTTTCGTGGCTTTGCCCGACGTTTTTGTGGTCTGTTCAGGGCTTCAAGGTTTGGCTTGCTTGCTGCTTGAGCCTTTGGGCTTTGCTCCTTCTACTCCCTCAGCCTTCCGTAGCATACAGCTGAGTGTTGAGATGCTGTATGTTCCCAACTCTCGAAGGCCGCGGTGCCGTTTTGATCATCGGCGAACCTAGTTCGTGCAGTATCACTGAGTCTCGGTGTCAGACGGCACCTGCATAATTTTGCCGAATTCGGTTGTGTCATGTGGCCTTAGGGTTTTTGGACTATACGATGAAGCCACTCTCTACTACGGGAAGGGCAGGGCCCTTTGCGTTCTCCGCTCCCAAGGCTTGGGAGGGTCTAGGGTTTAGGGGTTTAGGCTTCAGGGTACCTTTGATGTAGACTTCTAGCAACTCCGCTGGAGGAAGCGATCAGCGTAGCAACATAAACCAACTTAGCGCTTTGAATGGAGCGCTTTGGCAATCTTAGGGCAGAGAGCAGCTCATCCATCTACGGATAAAATACGTCTGTTTGAATGCCATGCCCATGCAGCATAGGATAGCCCCAGTTCGATGGAAGAACTGAAATCCTCACCTTGCTCCGAGCTCTCCAAACGGAACGCATTGACCCCTGAGCCCTACTTGGAGGTTCATGGGTAGTTATAAGTAGGGTTATAAGTTGGGTAACCAGACTTATAACCCGTATTAGGGGACTTATACCCACTGGCCCAAAACCCAAGGGAATAAAAGTTGAAACTTTCAGAATCGACTACCTAAAAGAACACCCCAAAAGATGAAATGTTGAGCTTACGGCCAATAAGTATAACCCCACTTATACCTACCCGTGAACCTCCAAGTACTCGAAACCTACAGTCCGGCTACCAGGACGTGAAATCCCAGGTCTGACTCCCAAACCTGTCCTCGTATTGAACCAGAAACCTTAGGGGTTTAGGGTTTTAGGGGTTAGGGGTTTAGGGTTTAGGGGTTTAGAGTTTAGGGGTTTAGGGTTTTAGGGGTTAGGGTTTTAGGGGTTTAGCGGTTTAGGGTCCTCAATGAAAGCACTTCCCGTCCAAGCCCTCTAAAACTATCAACGGACACTCCCGGCTTGATCTCAAGACACTGCGCAAACACTTCGAATGGCCAGCACATATTCTACAACTCCTCCACAAACTGCAAAGCCACTCCCTACACGCCCCGTCCCAAACCTAACATCGGGGCCTTCATGATTAGAAGAGGGTTTTGGGGCCCATTATACTATACCAGAAATTGGGACCCGGCCCCTATATTCTAGTACCCTAATAGTAACCCTTATCCTACCCCTTTTGATAACAGCCCTACCCTGCTCGGCATCATATCGTGCTCACAGGAACCCTTGTCCTACTTTATTAAGGCCCCTAGAGCAACCCTAAACCCTAAACCCCTAAAGCCTAAGGAACCCTTTATCTGACCCCTAAAACATTCAAGGTCAGCAGCCTCGAGGTACTGAGTAGCCAGGGTCCACTGGCTGCCTCCTCTCTCAAGCTCCTCCAGTGCCTGCATTTTGGCCAAAGAAAGGCAATTAGTAGGGGCCTTGATAATTAGAACAGGGTTTTGGGGTACATAAAGAAAGGTAATGTAGGGGCCTTAATAATTAGAATAGGGTTTTGGGGTGCATTATATGGTGCATTATATACTCCATTTATAACTGAGACCCCTCAATAGAGTATGGGCAATGAATTAGGCTTCTATAGTGCCTTGCGGTCTACCGGTCTGGGGGTCGAGAGTTCAAGGGCTCAACGGTTTTGGCTTTCGGAGTTCAAAGGGGAAAAGGAGGGACCCTTAATGGGGACCCCTACCCTATAATGGGCTATATAATGGTATATACCTAGGGGTCCGTATGAAGGGTCCCTCCTTTTCCCCTTTGAGGAGTGGGCTGTTGGAGCGCGTGGCATAAGGCGCCGGCGCTGGCTCAGGAATCTGGTTGCTGCGGCCACATGTGGGAGTTTCCGAAATTAGGGGTACAGCGACAGCACTACTTAAGCAAACATTGGATTAAGAAAATGAGACTCTGGATTTTGCGATTGATAGGGTTCTACATAAAATACCAAGCACTGTTAAAATAAGAAAACCAGGGTACCCTCGTCCGCCAGTCTCATTTTCTTACTTCGTTCTGTCATACTTGTGGTCTTTAGCTGGGTTCTGGAACGAAGGAGAATAAGAACATGCCAGAGTCTCGTTTTCTTATTTAGGTGGGTTCTGGAACGAAGGAGAATAAGAACATGCCAGAGTCTCTTTTTCTTATTTAGGTGGGTTCTGGAACGAAGGAGAATAAGAAAATGCCAGAGTCTCGTTTTCTTATTTAGGTGGGTTCTGGAACGAAGGAGAATAAGAAAATGCCAGAGTCTCGTTTTCTTATTTAGGTGGGTTCTGGAACGAAGGAGAATAAGAACATGCCAGAGTCTCGTTTTCTGATTTAGGTGGGTTCTGGAACGAAGGAGAATAAGACAATGCCGGAGTCTCGTTTTCTTATTTAGGTGGGTTCTGGAACGAAGGAGAATAAGAAAATGCCAGAGTCTCGTTTTCTTATTTAGGTGGGTTCTGGAACGAAGGAGAATAAGAAAATGCCAGAGTCTCGTTTTCTTATTTAGGGGGGTTCTGGAACGAAGGAGAATAAGAAAATGCCAGAGTCTCGTTTTCTTATTTAGGTGGGTTCTGGAACGAAGGAGAATAAGAAAATGCCAGAGTCTCGCTTTCTTATTTAGGTGGGTTCTGGAACGAAGGAGAATAAGAACATGCCAGAGTCTCGTTTTCTGATTTAGGTGGGTTCTGGAACGAAGGAGAATAAGACAATGCCGGAGTCTCGTTTTCTTATTTAGGGGGGTTCTGGAACGATGGCTGATCCTGGGGCCTCCATTGAGCCTGATACAGCATCGTTTGGAGGAAAGCTGTTTGAACGACTGTAGAACGGGATACGGTGCTGCATTATGACTGTGTTTGAAGATTTATGCCTTCATTCCGAGATCTTGGGCCTGTTGGGTTTGATGTTTGGGGCAAGTCTTCGCTTTTTCATTTGGGGGTCTTGAGCCCTGGACATAGCTATATAAGAAAACGGCCTTACGAAAACCAGACTACCCTGACCCATCCCAGATTAAATATTCCAATAAAACCAGCCGCTATCAAAATAAGAAAACCAGACCACCCTCGTCCCAGAAAGTATTTTCTTATACAGCGCTCCCACTGTACCTTATTTTGGGGTCCTTATAATAAGGATCCTACTATATAGGGTGCTATATTAAGTCCCCTATTTTCGGAAACACCCATGTACCGGAAAGTAGACAAACTGCGAGGTACAGGTCTCGCACGTGCGAGCAACTGTTTGAAGGGAACCAAACTTTCAGAGGTCCGCGTCTTGAAAACTTTGCTCTAGGCCTGAGCTTTGTGTTTAAGTATCGGACCCTTTGGAATGGGAGCTCAACTCAAGGCCTTGGGGCTTAGGGACTTCGGCTTGAGCTTTCGAGGCTGCGAACCAAGAGATAGCTGAGCCTTGCGATGCTATGACGATGGCCTGATGGATGCACTTGGCGGCATCTTTTGCGTAGTTCGGATGTGCCTGAGGCCCCCCCCGAAACGGAAAGGGCATCGGATTTGAGGATTTTTAGGAGTGGAGCCCAGTCGGATTTAGGGCGAGAGGTATCTGCCTGCACGATGCCAACACGGCCATGTATGACAACAGTCGGCTCTCCTACTACTGCTGCTACGGTTTGCATGAACAGTACAGCATGAGGTGTGTAAAAGATGCAGTATCAGCAGTAGTTGCGGTGGTAGTCGTCAACATGATCATGTTCGTCCGCCTGCCCAAGCTCGGCGACATCATCATGAAACTCCTACTGTTACTACTACGACTCTTCTCTGCTGTGAGTTGGAGCTGCAGCAGCAGAAGGGGGGGTACGAGTAGGAGTGAGAGTTGCAGTAGGAGGCAGCCTCCCGCCCTACCAACTACACTTGGCGCACCTTCTTGGCAGCTGCACTTTTGCAATGTGTTGCCACTGTTGTTTCTGGTTGGTGATGAGGGGCTGCCGGGGGAGGGGGGTGGATTGCAATGACCGCTCAATTCGTGAACCGTGCACCCTGAAACCCAACAAAAGCGGACGAAAGCTCAGAAACAAAATCTCCGACTACAGTTGCTCTGCACATTGCTCGCAATGCCTTGGTTTTGCATGTGCTCACTATCCTTGCACTTTGGGTCTAGCAGCTTCTCTTCCGCGTCTGTTTCGGATTCCGAAGGTAAATGCACCAGCGACGCAAACAGAATCTGGGTCTTCTTTTGGTAAAGTAGAAGTAACAGTAGTAGCAGTAGTAGCAGTAGTAGCAGTAGTAGTAGTAGTAGTAGTAGTAGTAGCAGCAGTAAGGAGAACGCAATCACGGGCAAAGTAACAACATAAATGAAAGCAACAGTCATGAACATAGTCAGAGTAACAACAATGATGGTATCGGCGTTCTTCTTGGTAATGATGGCGATAAGAACAAGATGCATCACCCTTGTGAGGCCGCGTCGGGCAGGGTCTCTGTGGCAAGCAGAAGCATGAGGCGGCTCCCGGAACGTCCCACACATCCCGAAGTCTTAACGTAAACCCACTACCACTTCAAGATGCGGCTCCACCATAGTGGTAGATAGAATTCACGCTTGGCCGGAACCCTAATCTGCGGCAGTCGTATGAGAGGATCGTCGGAGGACTTTGCATTGGACTCACGGGGTGGTGTTCGGAACCTGAATAAAGAAAAAAAAGAGTGCTTCAGGAATGACGATTCTGTCAGCTTCTTTAGTTTGCTTAACAATACAGTAGGCACATCAGTATGACCTTGAGCCGTGGTGAAGACAAGAAGTTGGTTTAACGCATGTGACCCGGACACTCTTATACTATTGGAACCTACCTGTGGTTGTGGATACTCCAGAAGTCTTATGCAAACGCAACTGTCTGTTGAAGCCCGAACCCTAAACCCTAAACCCCAAACCCTAAAGCCTAACCCCTAAAACCCTAAAACCCTAAACCCCGCTTGAATTTCGACCGGCGCACCTCCAAGTCCTGAGCCTCTTGGCTTCCTCCTGATGAATTAAAGGAACCCCAAAACAAGGTACCCCGAAGCTCCCATAGGATCCTTATTATCTTAGTTGCTGAGTTCATAAGCCCCAAGCCCCCCCCCCCCCCCCCAAAAAAAGTGCACGCTTTCAGTTTTAATTGTGGGTAGTATTATCCGAAAAGGTGTGAAGTGTATCCTCTCGGCTACTAAGCAGACATTATCAGAAGGGGTTTGGAGCTTGAGGATGTTTTTGATTCAAGGGATCCGGGTC
The DNA here is from genome assembly GCA_905221615.1 of Symbiodinium sp. CCMP2592. NCBI lineage: Eukaryota > Dinophyceae > Suessiales > Symbiodiniaceae > Symbiodinium > Symbiodinium sp. CCMP2592. The sequence goes on along the minus strand of CAJNDT010000561.1, from coordinate 109,371 downwards.
GCTTTAGAGCTTCGACGAATTTCTAACTTGGGGGGCTCAGCTACTAAGTTATAAGGACGGTTTAGGCGAGTGTAGGGTCTCTGGGGCTAGGGGTCAGGGAGTGAACTCGACGATGTAAGGTGGTATACTATAGTACACGTGCACTATAGCAGACTTTAGTATTGCTATATAATGTAACATAGTATAAGGTAGTACCATGTGGTACACGTTAGCATGTTTCAGTATATTGAGGTAGATTGTAGTATGTTGAGTTTCTGGCTTCAGGGTTGCTTTCTTCGCGCAGGGGGGATGTCTGGTAGTCTGGCAGACAAGACAATAGCTAAATATCCTTGGTGCAAGTGCTTCCGGGTCAAAGGATTGTATTCTACAGTTTATTGCATTATGTCTTCGTATGTTGTCTAAGTGGGGCTTTTAAAGCCTTTGAAAAATGTTAGAAAATAAGATCCTCTTAAGCCCAATAAGGGGAAATACAAAATGTCCCAAAGCCGTACCTACTTGTAGTATGTGCTTCTGGTCAAAGGCGGCTGTGCTTCGATTGAAGACGCCCGAGACCCTAAGGCCCAAACAACTAAGTCCGAAAAACGCACCATGGGGGTGTCATTAATTCGGCAAGCCTTCTGGGACTAGATTTTAGACTTTAGCGGTGCTTATTCGTGTCCCTACGGAGCAGAATCGCAAATTCTTCCGAACCTTCTCGTGGTAACCCCACCAACCAACAGACGTTGAACCCCAAAGTTTGCGGTGAAGGAGGAGCCACTTGCTTCTATCCATAGCTTTGGGCTTCAGTTCCGGTGCCCAACTTTTAAGGTTTGGGCCTTAAGGGTTTCGGATTTATGTGTTGAGCTTTTGGAACCCGAAAGCTCTGATGTTTCGGGTTTAAAAGACAGGGTCCTCCTGCAGCTGCCCAGTTTGGAGTAATTTGGGGGCCTTAATAATTAGAGTAGGGCTTTGGGGCCCATTACACTATAATCAAAGAAAGAAACACCAACACCATGGTATAGGTAATTATTGAGAAGGCCGCCGCTACAGTAGCCGGGCAGTCCCTAGCAGAACGTGCAGTTCAAGACCTGAGAAGCTCATGTAGGGGGCTTAGTAATCAGAATCAGGCTTTCGGGGGCCCTTATACTATAATTATACTAAGGAGCCCCCCCCAACATAGTGTCGGTAATTACTTCGGCCCCTATATTAGAAGCCTGCTTTCGAGAGAGGCTTGCTGTCGAGACTGCAAGGTGTACAGCAGAACCTAAAACCTAGACTTGAAACTTTAGCCGCTCTGATTTTGGAAAAATGTTTCCAGATACACTCACGAGACACGAGCCTGCTCTTCCCGCCGTGTTTACTGCCAGGGTGTAGAGCAGCTGCCAGCTACCTGGGAAGAGTCAGAGCACCAGTAGTTTGCTAAGATGACGATGACCACTGCCGTCCTACATAGATACCATAACTTCTTGTATGCTTGCATTTGAAGCAAAATCAACCAGAACCCGGAAGCAGAAGCACAAAAAGGCGGAGGCCTAGAAATGTGATGGCGTTCAGATGTGAAGGAACTTCTTCTCCCGTGGAACTTCACCCGTCGATGCTGTCACTGAGCCTTTCAACTCGAAGGAACGCCTAGATCCTAAACCTAAACCCCTACACCCTAAACCTCTAAATCCTAAACCCTTAGAGCCTAAACCCTGAACTCTCGCCTTTCCTATCGCATTTCATTCTGCTACTGCTGTGATGCTTGGTTTTGATGCGACTCGTTCTGCCTATTCGGAGATACTGTAGGTCTTCAGAGAACTCCTAGCGTATTCCATGCACCCTGGGATCGCCCAAAAAACTCTGAAAGGGCAGACTGCCACTTGCAAGAGTTGCGGTAGACTCTAATTCCAGTCGCCCCTTGCAACAATCATCCACGCTGCCACGAACAACATGAAACCTAAACCCCTAAACCTCATTGCTGCGCATGCAAACGAGACACTCATGAGCGAACCAACTTTGCCACAGACACAGCTCTGTTTCCCGTAAATCTCAGACATCCTTAACTCCGTCCTGCCTCTCCAAGTAACCCCAAGCTGCATATGCTATGGATAGTATCAGCCCAGAAGATATGCAAGCCTTTATCTGCACGTCAACTAAACCCAGAAAGCCAGGGGTAAGACAGATCAAACAAGCATTTCACATCACGATCATGACGTAAGTCATCACGGTAAGGCTGGCATGAGAAGTAGAAGAATGAGTACAAGTGCACGGTACGCAGCATTAGTAGCAGTAATAGGGTGGTGGTGGTGGTGGTAGTAGCAAAAGTACGAGCAATTATCTTCTTCTTTTTCTTCTTCTTGAGGTGGTGATGTGGTGATAGTAGAACTAGAAAAGCAGAATTAATAGTGCTGGCAGGCTTCTAACTACTTGCTGCTTTTGCTGGTACTGCTACTCACGCTACTCCTACTCCTATTCATCCTGCCAGTACTCCTACTTATCCCAGTACAAGTACTAGTACAAGCACTCGTGCTCCTACTACTACTACTACTACTACTACTACTACTACTACTACTACTACTACTACTACTACTACTACTACTACTACCTACTACCTACTACCTACTACCTACTACCTACTACCTACTACCTACTACCTACTACCTACTACCTACTACCTACTACCTACCTACTACCTACTACCTACTACCTACTACCTACTACTACTACTACTACTACTACTACTACTACTACTACTACTACTACTACTACTACTACTACTACTACTACTACTACTACTACTACTACTACTACTACTACTACTACTACTACTACTACTACTACTACTACCTACTACTACTACTACTACTACTACCTACTACTACCTACTACTACCTACTACTACTACTACTACTACTACTACTACTACTACTACTACTACTACTACTACTACTACTACTACTACTACTACTACTACTACTCCTGCTGCTACTGCTACTACTACTACTACTACTACTACTACTACTACTGATGCTGACGCTAGTGCCAACCTCAATAATGCGCGAAAAGATGCTGTTAAACGATTCAATGATGGTTCCCCCTTGATGAGCCGAGTTGCTGGATTCTGCCAAGCTAATGCTGGCAGCGACCTAAGCGAGACCGATGTGCTTCGTGGCTTCGGCATTTGGGGTCGTGGGATTGTGATCGAAGCAGCAAGATGCGAAGCGAAGGCATGAGGCTTGTAGTTAACCGTCTGCGCCGCATGGCTGATGTACCCAACGGCGGTCGTAGTGGGTTGTAGGTTGTGTGGCAGCCGCGAAGGCTAGAACATCGAAACGTGAAACACCAGGTCTTAGGTTCCGCCTCTTCCTAAAAGGCTGGCAGCTTGCAGCTCAAACCTCTGCAATAAGCGCTATACGTATACGAAGGAGTCCTACAGGGCTTTTGAGTGGGGGTGTTTGCGGGAATTGCGGGTTTTAGGTTGCCAAATCCAGGATGATCCAAAATGTTTTTGACAAGAGGCCAACCCAAGACGGTTTGGGTTTTAGGGTTTTCGGATTTTAGAGTTTAGGGTTTCTTAGTTGCTGAGTTCCTAAGCCCCAAAAAGCGTACACTTGCAGTGTTATAGTGGGTAATAGTATCCCAAAAATGCAAAGTGTATCCACTCAGCGACTAGGCATAGCTTTCTTCTGGAGCGGCATTTGATCTAGCGCTTCGTAGCCTGACCTACTTGTCCAACTTGTCGGGTGTCATGGGGAACTAAGGGTTAACCTTTTTGGCCATAGAGGGATTATATAGGGGCTATACTACACAAAAAGGTTAAAGGTTACCTACTCTACTACTAGGCCGATTCTGGAACACTGAGAAATGCGGTAGGTACCCTTTACGCCCGCCCTGACTCCGAATTTCGGGGGCCCTCGGCTCAGGGCGGGGTGATCAGAGCCCGGTACTAGTAGGGCGAAGAATGGTGGACCAGAGCGAAGCTAAACGAGAAGCTGGAAAGTGGGAACATCAAAACTCTGGCTGAGGCTTGCTGACTATAGAGAAACCTACTTAGGGTTAGGTTTGTATAAAGGCCCGGTAACCGGCCTTTATGCAACAGCGGAGGCTCCTAGACTGCACTGCACACCCTACCTTAACCCTGAATAACCTACCTTTTTAGGGTTCCTGATTATGATTTCCTTGTATAAGTCCATAGAAATGTAGGTTCTTCCGGGCTAAAGGTAAACCCTGCAAAGGCTAAAAGCTGCTCTCTGAGGCTTCTGCTCGAGATCTGGCAAAGGCCAGCTCCTGCCACGGGAGTCTACTGAAGTCGCTTTTAGGGTAGAGGCCTTACATGTAGCCGAAAATCCTGCCTTTCTAAGGTTCCCTACTATGGTTCCTGTATCTGAAGCTTTTAAAGAGAAGTAGGTTGCTTGCGCCACAGGTGGGTTCACAGGGTTTTGGGTCCGGGCATCTCCACACACCCATTGGGGAGGGGCCCTCGGACCTGATACCTGGCTGAGCAAGGTAGGGTTTAGGGTTTGGGGTTTTGAGGGGCTTGGGGTTTAGGAGTTGGGGATTGGGCGTTTAGGCGCCAGGGGTTGTAGGGGTCTGGGGGTTTGCGCGCTTTTTGAACCTAACAGTCCAAGCCTTTTTTGAATTCGTAGAATCTCAAAGCTCACAGCCGCTGGGAAAACTCAAAGACCACCGGTGTGACTATTAGCGCAAGGGTTCTCACCATACATGGGAGTTTCCGAAAATAGGGGGCCCTTATTTGGGGGTCCTTATAATAAGTGTCCTACTATTTTGGGTAGTATATCAGGGTCCCCCTATTTTCGGAAACTCCCATACATCCCGACCAACCGCCTGATGGGAGGGCAGAAGCGGGGTTTAAGATTCTTGGGGTAGGCATTCCTTAATATGAACCCTATTATGGGAACCCTAATCCCTACTAAACCCCCATAGGCTAAATCCCCTGTTGGCCTCCTATGAGACCAACCGCCGCCCAAAAAATCATTGAGTTTGTCGGGGGCGACTTATTATTGCGGCTTCGGCTTCGACCCCACAAGACCGTAAAAGGAGGGACCCCTAATAAGGACCCCTAGGTATATACCCTTAATATAATAGCTATTATATACCCATTATGTATATAGGGACCCAGGGGCCCCGTTTAGAACACCAAAGAGCCCTCATAGCAAGCTTTTCATGTTTCTAAGTCTTGTAGAATCCTGAAAAGCCCTTCTACATCTTCTACTAGCCTTCTACTAAGCCTGAAAAAACGCCCTTCAGAGACCTTGAAACCCTCCGTCCTTCATCTTCTTGAATCTCCCCTTCGACCTCAGATTGCGGATGCTCACTTGTGGCTGCTAGGGTTTTCAGGCACTTGGGGCTCGAGCTTAAGCCCCAAATCCTGTAAGTTCCCCACATCTGCCGGTTCATCGACATGCCGGTCCTCTTCTTCATCTCCTGGGGGGCAAACTAGTAGGGAAGTGTGAGGGCATCCTTGCTTTCAGGAACTTCAAAATAACAAAGCACAGGGGGGCACACCTGGTGGACCTAGTGTAGTCCAGAGAGGTGGCACTACCCCGCCGTGAATGAAGGACGGGATGATTGGCATGTCAACTGTTTCAAATTTCTGGTCTACCCCGGAAGCAAATTCAAGGGTATGACCTCTGGGCCTAGAGCTTAGAGTTCAGATTCAGGCATTTATTTTTGTACGCGTCTTTCAAGCTCACTCGGACAAGTTCCCTGCACAGAGCTTCGGATTCAGAATTCTACGACGCTCGGAGGTTCAGCCGCAGAGTCTGCTCGGGACGCAGTTTCGAAGCCCGAGCCCCAACAAAGTGAACCCAGACTGCAGCAAGCACAGAACTCTAAGGCTCTAAGCCCAAAGCCTTTAAAGTAAGCCTACGCCCGAAAGCCTGAAGCCCGTAAGCTAACCCTAAACTCTCAACCCTTGATCCCTAAACCCGTGCTGTAATGGCCCGGAGCCTGGTGCAGCTACAGGACCACACGGGAAACTGAACCGTTTCCGAAAGACGCACTTGCATCCTAAACCCCTGAACCCAAAACCAAAGCCCCAAAACCCTCAAACCCAACACAAAACCCTTGTACAGCCCCTACGAGCCATGCATTTTTTGGAAACCCTCCTGAACATCGGTACTGTTTTTCCCCTTATAAAACACTGAAGTCCCCATACCCTCTAAGCCCCAAAAACCCCAAAGCCTCAGATCTCAAACCCTCAAGCCCTAAACCCTCAAACCTTCAAGCCCTACACCTCGCAGCCTCAAATCCGAAATCCGAAAATCCTGAAGTCCTTAAAGGAGCCCATAGTACCCTCTGAAGGGAGCCTTGAAAAAATCCCTTAAAGGAACCCCTTAAAGTCCTTAAGTCCTACTCTCTTTCGGGCGTCCTCGAACCAGGCCTCTTCGACTTCACCTTCGGAGTGTTCGGAGTTCTCTAAGGGCCCCTTTACAGGTCCTTTAAAGGCTCTCCTTGAAGGCCTCCACAGGGGTTTTGGGGGTTGCGGGCTGCGAGGGCTTAGGGGTTTATGGTTTGGAGGGCTCCCTGCGGCCCTGAGAGTTTTGCTGACTTAAGTTTTGCACTCGCAAAAAACGTATTCCTGGGCCTCTGCGCTTGCCTACCATAGGGGCCTTAGTGATGAGAATAGGGTTTTGGGGTACATATAGTACAGATATATTGACGAACCCTACGTAATACCCCTAAACCCCAAGTACAACCCATAGAACCCTGAAGAGGGAGGATGCCCAGCAACCTAGGAATAAAAAGGGCTCCCTTCGTGGTAGTGGCTAACATTATAAGGAACCTGGGACTACAAACAGGGAATGAGGGTACTACTGGGCATCCTAGTAATATAGTACCTTAAATAGTAAGATCCTTATCATAAGGAACCCAAAATAAGGAACTCCAAGTACTATAGTATGGCTTGAGCTTCGGTTTCCCTCGCGAACCCGTGAGCCTTGCAGCCCCAAGCCTGCGAAGCCCCCAACTCGGAGCTGAAATGCTATGAAAGCCTACTGTAGGAACCTGATTAAGAAACCTTGGGCTTATATGAACCCTACTATTCTCGGGTTATAGGCCCAGGGTTTCTTAATCAGGTTCCTACATTACAGATATAGGGTATCCAGGGTAACCATAAGACTCTATATACAAGCCTTAGAGTTTTATAGAAACTACAAGTAGCTGTAAAGCCACAAACGAAACAATACTGGAGCCTTGTAGAAACCAGCAACATAAAATCACAAAGCGCGAGTCTCAGCAACTGTCTGCCGTTCTCCCCGCCTGCTCCAGCGCGGCGGAGGAATCGTCGCAGCTCTGAAGAGAGACGCTGGGCCTAAGCACAAAACAAGATATGTACAAAGGTGCACATATATATATATATATATACACACACACACGCACTTTATGGTAGGTTGTCATTTATTTTTTTTTTCTCTCTCTCTCTCTCTCTCTCCCTCGATAACTTTCCACATAGTGCTGTTGCTATCACTCTTCTGTTTATGGATTGCTTGCTTTTGCGCACACAGAATGCACAGGGCATGGCAGCGGAGCTGGCATCGGAAAAACTGAGGCCCTCCCTGAAGGAATGGAGTCATGAAGCCAAGCAACACCGGTTCGAAGGGATTAAGGCTATTTCTTGGCTTTCAAGGTTCGGGCTTTGGGAGAGAGAGAGCGAGTCCAAGTATTGGGGCTTCGGGGTTCTCTTCACGCAACGGGGCTTAATACGCACATTCCCGCGCAGGTCCTTGTGTTTGTAAAGCTACATATACAGGACATACAAGCACACAGATACACTACTTGCAACTGCCCATACACATACATGCCTACATGCGTGTCTTGACATGAACACATACAGGCATAGAAGTTTATGCATGTAACTACATAGGTTTTCCGCGATACTCATGACTAGTTCTAGCTCCATCAGTATCATGGATCCATCGATATCCGGACGGGAATGGCTCACGATATGCGGGTGACGCAAGCTCGCAGCCAGAAGCCCATCCCTTCATGGAGGATGAGACAACTTGGCACATAGGCCAGCAGTAAGGCCTAGATGGGATATGCCACATCGATGACACTTGGGCCAAGTTACACCCTTAACCCCAAACCCATTGAACCCCTAACTAACCCTTGAAGCAAGAAACCTAGTTCATTGTTGGGGTAGGATTAAAACTGTACACTTTTATTCCTTATTGGGTTTAAGTACCCATAAACATGTAAAATGCCACCCAACTATGACCAAGAAACCCAGAGTCTACCTGTCGGGTCCTGGGATCCCAAGCCCAAGCTCCTGAGCCACTGAAGCCGCAAGTGCCAAGACCCCCCACCCCCGCCCTTCCCTTTCAAGGTGCTCAAGTCATGTAGAAGCCTAAATAATTACCCATATGATTCCTAGGGGTCCTTATAACAGCTAGACTACCTAAATAACTAGCAATATTATTCCTAGGGTTCCTTTTTATAACTAGACTATTGAAGCCCTTACGCCCGAACCCCGCCATGATCCTGAATCCCTCCGAGCACGGAGGCGAAGAAATGACGGCAAAGATGAGGCTGTTCGCCTGCGGCAAGCACAAGGGTTGTGTGGCCTGGGTTTAGAGGCTTGCTTCCCGCATGCGAGTGGTTGTCATGTTTCTTCGCTGTGCACACGTGCGCATGCATGTATGTGTTTCCCTAATTTGATGTACATGTGATGCAATGTGTTGTATGCACATAGCCTTTAAGTGGGAGGGTTTGGGGGGTTGAGCTTGGGTCGCGCAGGTTTGGGGAGTTCGGATACTTCAAAACACGCACCGTGTAACAAAAGTGGGACTTCAGGGCTTGAAACCATGCATGTGTAAAGGAGCCCTGAGGAACCTGTACAAACATGAAGCCCGACTCCCCAAACCTAAACCTGCAGCAAACAGGAAGCATAAGAACTGGCATCAGCTCTTCTGCTCATTGGAAAGCCTTCTTACCTTAGTTGCTGAGTTCCTAAGCCCCAAAACGTGTACACTTTCAGTTTTATAGTCGGTAATATGATGCCCAACAAGCGTGAAGTGTATCCACTCAGCTACTAGGTTACCCTAAGACCCTAAACCCCGTAAACCTTCTTACCCTCAGCCCTAAGACCCTGAATCCTAAACCCTAAACCCTAAGACCCCAATTCGGTTCGACTTCTATTTTTTTGCTTCAGGGCCCAGGGAGCTGCCCAGGACCCCAAACCTAAGGTCGAAGGTCTCAGCCGCCTACGCTTCTGAGACCCAAAACACAGATGTGGATCTACACTTGGGTAGTTATCAAACTTCGGGCCAAACAGGGACCATAATTTTGAAACTTCGCTCAGCAAATCTCGCTTTTTTCTGGCCAGAGTGCAACGTGTAAAGCTCTGCGTCGTCGATGGCATAGGGAGGCCTCTGAAGTTAAAGCCCCCGCTGCCAGCGTTTGCGCCAGAGAGCACAGGAAAGGTTGCAACCCACAACCCATAGCAGCCAAGCCCGTATCAGCTTGCTCCCTGGTTTAGCCGTTTCCAAAAAGATTCAGCTAACTGCGAGACCTCGAAGTTGTAGAAGCACTGCGCAATGATTGAGCAGAGCTGCCACGGATAAGGCTCCGCAATTTTCGCGAGCCAAGTTCCTTCTGAGTTGCGACCCGAAAGAGCAACATGTCGACATCCAGAATGTCGACAGCAGCCGCGTTTTGAGCCTAGGCACCGGTAATGTTGAAGCACCGAAAGATCAACATGCACTGCTGCAAACTGGGTGGATTTGCGCCACGGTGTGCCAAACATACAGAATTCTGTGATGTAAGTATGGGTACCGCGCTTTCGTAAAAGATGCTGCACAGGAGGGCATAGCCATAGCCTGGATGTGCGGGGATTCTCAAGCGTGAAAGGGAGGCCCTGGTGCAGTGCAGATTGCATCACTCGAACAGAGAATCGCATCAATGTGTTACCGACGCGCACCTTGTCAAAGTCCTTGGTGGGAAGCCCTGGCAGACCAAGAGGAGCAGCATCACTCCGTAGCGGCCTTGGTCCTGGCGGGTGATCACGAGCCCGACTGAAAGAACGCCGTGGAACACAAAGGTGGCCGCCTCGCAACCGTCCTGCCCGAAGCCACCGAAGGATCTTGTGCTGAGCCTGCAGCTGACGGAGGTCGTATGCATCACCGAAGCTTAGGTCCCATAGCAATACAGGCCAACCGGTTCTTTTGGCGACACTCTGCGCTAGCCGTGCAGTGCCACAAAAGATCTCAATGAACACGGGTGGATCCGGAAGACCCCGTTTCAAGGCAGGCCAGCAAGTGCCGCCGGAAGCTTTCGAACGGCGCTTTCGGCGGCCCTCTTGACATGCGGCGTCAACGTCTGCATCAGCTGAGTCAGCCGGCCTCCTTTTTGGTATCGTCGCACTGAGCTCTGAGATCTCCACCTTCCCCGCATCTGAATGGAAGCCAGGTCCCTCAGCTTGCTGACGAAGTCGTGACTGGCACCACCGTGCCTCAAACGATATGGTTGCAGCTCCCCCAGACCCTTGAGTTCGAGTTCGATCTGAGCCCGCTCGAGGAACTGGGTGACATTCTCCAGCGTGATGGTGAAGATGTGCTCCTCCCCTCGCTTCTGATGTAGCCGCAGTAATTTGTAAGTGGCCGGTCCCAACGGCTGGTGGTAGGGCAGATCCAACTGCAGGCACTCGTCGAACTCCTGCGTCTTTGAGCACACGCCGACTTCCAAGGGATGGAGCACCACCGACCAGTGTTGAAACCCAGCCTGTCGTGAGCTGGGCCTCACTACGTCCTTCTTTCGGAGGCGGAGCCCCTCGCTCGGCCGCATGTACAGAGAAAAGGTCAGGAGCAGGTAGATTGCGATTTCCAGAAGGCCCAAGCTCAATGCATGCAGCGCCAGCAAGGCCACCACTGCGTACGGTATGGGCAAGCGACTCCTGGGAGGGCACAACTTGCTCCACCCAGCCAGGCTCTGTTTCACCTTCGGAAGGTGAGTCATTGCCGGCGACCCGAGCTCCGGTCTGAAGAAGAGCGCCGCTGCCACAGCATACCGCGCCGTGGCCAAATCCTCCCCGTCCCGGTAAAGATCCTCCAGGTGTTCGGCCAAGGCTTGATCGATTCTTGCAAGGGCCCGCAGACGCCCGCGTCCATCCAGCATCATTGGCTCCATCTCCTCCCAATGTCTCTTGTACCTGGCTAGGCACTCGGGAGAAACGGAAGCCTGTTGCAGAATAGTTTGGCTTTCCAACGACCGATTCATGCTTTGCCTCGCTGCCCTGCGCCTTTCCTTCTTCAGTTTTCTGGGGATCGCCTCCGTCTCCAGCTGGAGGGAGGCCTGCGCTGGGCCCGCCGTGGCCGAGGATGGGGTCGATCTCCCCCTCGATGTCGCAGGGGCCCGTTTCCTTTTCTTGGCCACGCTGCCATCGGCCATGGTGAGAGCACTGTTGCCCAGGAGCCCCCGCAGGAGCATGGCCGAGGAGCTTGTCCTTGGGCCCTCGGCTAGGAACTGACGGCTTCCACTCCCCACGTGATGGGTTGTCACTGGGGTTCATCTCAGAGGGGATCCACCTCAGGAAGAACTGAGAGCCGGTGCAAAGGGCAAGTGAAGCAACCTGCTGACATACGCGTCTCAAGTGGTAATGTTTGGAGCGCCCTCGAGAGATTGCCAAAGTAGCCGTAATAGAGTCGCTAAGGATAACATGCTTCTTACCGAAACTACCACAGGCTCGAAGACAATGCTTCACGGCGTACAAAGCAGCCCGGGCCTCAGCGACAGGGAGAGTGAGAGGCCGTCTCCATCGATGCATCCCAGTCGTCGTCCAAGCCCGATCGATATCCTCAAAGGGCACAGGAGAAAACTGGGGATCATCACGCCGATGGTGAAGGCGATCCTCTTCCTCGTCCTCGTCCAGGGCGAAGGGCGGCATCACCTCGCATTGGCTAGTCACTGTGCTGAAAGCCGCCGCCCGAGGGTTGGGCAGTGCCTCCTTGAAGCGCCACCGTTCAGCGACCCCACCCAGTCTCTTCACATCCTGCGCCGAGCACTCGGCCCGTGTCATGCCGAGCCCGAACTCGGACGCATCAACAGCTGACAGGCCTTCCGCCCACTCGCAACGGAGGTCCTTGAAGAGCAAGGGCAGGATCCCATCCCAGTTGCGAAGCTCCTGCAAGATGCTCTTAGGGATCACAACCTCCTCTGGGCATCGACGATGCACCTTGACAAACTTGTAAATCTCACCAAACACCGACAAAGCCTCCCGACGGCAGAGACTGAGGAACGTGAGGTGGCCGAGCAGTCGTTCAACCACTTCCCCACGAGCCCTGCCTCGTCGAAGAAGCTCTCTGATGGCACACCGGGCTTTCCACGCCCGTTTTCGAGTGGGCCTGAAAAGGCCACCCGCGGTGTACTCCCAGCCCAGCACGGTGCTATCCCCTGTTGAGGTCTCCTCCTCATGTACTTGGAGCCCGGCACTCTTCAAGGACTGAACCGCTGCAGAAAAACGACTTTTCACCTCAGCCGCCGCGGTACCCATGACGATAAGGTTGTCAACGTACTGAGTGTGAGCGCAGTGGCTGTTGGGTGCCCGACGCCGATCACGCAGCCGATTGCTGTCACCGAGGCCGGCCTGCTCAACGAGGGACTCGTGAATGCTTTGGCACAAGTAAAGGGCGTGGCTCCAACCCATCGGCACCACTGAAAGGCGAGGGTAAACGATGGTGTCCTGATCGATCCTGACCCCGCCGACGGTGGTGATGCCGAGGTCCTTTGCACGGGCGCCCGGAAGTCCAAAGTAATCGCGAAGCTGGAAGGGGAGCTCGAGGTGGTAAAAAGCATCCTTCAAATCCGCCTGACAAACCACTAAGTCCTTGCCACCCTCGAGCTCAAGCGACCCTAAACTCTCGGCGACTCGGCAGTGCTCAGGCTGACAGACTGAGGGGGACGGAAGTGAGCGTTAGATCTCCGAGCGTCTATTATGAGTCGAAGTCTGTCTCCCTTCTTCGTCACGAAGAAGACGGCGACCTCCTCGCAGGGCTTTTTCAGAGAGAAATCCACGAGGTGCGACGCCTGCATGCGCTGAAGAAAACGTGTGTAAACCCTGCGATCCTTCAGCCGAGGATCCATGTAGAGCTTTTTCAGCCCAAGCTTTGCAACCTGCTCCTGCGCCTCATCCGGAGGCAGAAGCTGATGCCGAACGAAGTCATGAACTCGTTCCCGCCCGGTTGGGCCCCACAAATCAGAAAGAGGAATAGGTTGCCACCCTGCTTCTGGAAGTGAGACCTTCTCGGGATCATAGCCGGCGACGGTGCCCACAGCCTGGTCGTCTGTGTACCCGCCCGCCGCACGGAGCAGCCGAAGCGCCCCTGTGTGAGAAAAGGCCGGTGGTTGGCCCATGTTAACAACGGCGTCATAGACAAAAGCCTGGACCTCCCGCTGAGCTTCAGAGGCCCCATCAAAAGTGTACCCCCGCAAGTAGCTGTCCTTCTCGGCAGGGGCCTGGTACATTGAATTAAGAGCAGCGATAGTCAAGTTCGCCTCCTTCACCACATGACCTCTCCGAAGGGCTCGACGCTGACACTTTCGACCAACATCTCGCGAAGGAGGGCCACATTCTTGAAGAAAGGGCAAAGGGAACAGATCACGAGGTTTTCGCCGCAAATCATGCAAAGGGGGTGGATCAAGCAGGCTCGGCATCCCCCCAAGTGCCAAGCCCAGGGCCAATCACTGGCCGTCATCGCCCGCCTTGCCGCCCTTCTTGGCGTTTCGGCGGGCAAGTTCACGCTCTTCGCGAGCTTTACGGAGGTTCTTTGCCAAAGAAGCATCCCGTTCCACCTCGGCCTTCACGTGCTCAAGAAGCTCCGGACACACCATGAGTGTAGAGGCAAGTCGGGTGGTGCCCCCGAAGGTCTGCTGCTCCTCCAGGGAGAGACGCCCTCCAACCGCACGGCTCTCACTGTCCTTGGCCTTCTCACTATAAGCATATTCAATCGTCTGAAGCCGGCGGAACATGACCTCAAGCGAAAGCAAATTGCATCCATTGAGCTGGTCGGTTTGAAGCGCATGCTTGATCACGTTGCTGAGCTGCCAATGTTCCTGAATCCCCCAAGCCGAAGAGTCAACCTTGCAGAGCTGTCTGACCCTCTCATGATGCCCCAAGTCCCAGCCCCTCGACAATGAGGTATTGGAGGCACCACCTGGCAGTCCGCGGCCCTGACAAACCCCACTGCACCGGAGACTCAAAACACTGGCTAACAACGTCCTTCAAAGGGGCCTCAGAACGACCAAGCTCTTCTGCAACTCGCTCGACTGTACGAAGATCCCATCCACCCGGGCGCCGAAGGAAAGCATCCCGATCACGACCACGAATGCATGCGACGAACAAACTTGCCCCCGGAGCCGTCATGTGTACAGCCTTAGCACCATCGGCAGCCGCCACATTGACTCCTTGAACAATGTCCCCGAACTTATAGCCCCCGGACGCCTCCGCGGCCACCCAGCAAAAGTCTTCTGGATCAGCGGCTCCAACCGGTGCAGCCACACCCCCGGCGCCGCCATCAGCACCAGCGGCCGCAGCGACGGGGGCGGCTGGCGCAGCCGCCCCGCCGATCCTCAAGGCGAGCTCTGCCGCGACCACAGGGGCCGTGTGTGCCTTGAAGCCAGCAATGTCAAGCGCTGTGAGGGCCGGTAATCGATACACCGATCCCCCACGGAGCCCCACCGGCATAGCGCCTCCGATGGGCAAAAGGCGCAATCCCCTGAGATCATCATTCGCCAGAGAGAGAGTCTCTACAAAGATGTCCCGGTCCGGAGTTACCACCGCGTAGTCCTCGTCGACGGCATGTTGCAGTACTAACCTCTCATGCCAAAGCGCCGGGCCAGGCACATCATATAACAGCAGAACCCGTCGATCGACCAATGTCATGTCGTCTCAGGCGCAAGGCAGCCAATTGCTGCTGGGCCAAAGCTCGTTGCTCCACCGGGGAGCCAGGCGACTCCTCTTCTTCTTCAATCTCGACCACGGCTGGGACTCGCCGACAACAGAAGTAGCACAGCGAAACCAGCCCTCCGATAAGCCAGTTGCACAAAGTAGCGACCAAAACCCACACCCAAGCGTAGTCCGATGAGGCCGAAGGCTTGGGCCCAGCAGGACGCTTTTGCCCAGAGCGTGGTTTATGATCTTCTATGCAACACAACTGCTCCAGCGCGTCAATACAGCGAGAAGCCGCCGCTTGCGATGCAGCACGGGCCAGAGTCTCGGTGGTCGCCTTGAGCTCCCGCTGCACCTGGTATCCCTGAAGCAGATCGCTGGAGAGATAGCCGCCTAAGAATCCACACAGGTGCCACACCAGATAAGAAACCCCCAGCGCTGGGCGTCCCATGTCCTAGCTGGCTCCTGAAAAGCTTGAGAGGAAATTATGCGGCCATATTCGAGGCTCGCAGGTTTCAAACACGTTCAAGAACTCCAATGACAATCACCCATTTGGGTCTCTCAGTTAGGGCCCCCTTTTGAGGTACTATAGGGTTCTTTCATAGGAACCTTCCTTTGAACCTGAGGGCTTCGGGTGTGAAGCCCTCAGGTTCCCTTGTAACTAGACTAGGGTTTTGGGGGATCTTATTACTCTATAACCATAAGAAGGAAACCCCCAAAGAGTATTGGTAATTATTTATATACCCTTATAGTCAGCGATTTAGGGTCAGATGTTACGTGCTGAAATCAAAGTTGCTTTCAGGGCCCATGGTCGTCATGAAGTCAAGAGTAGGGATTCCTTGGGCCCTGGCACGGGGTGGACCCTTGTCTAGAAAGCCTTAACTAGGTTGGCCCTTTAAAGCTTCTGAAACATATTCGTAACTAGGGTCCTATTAAGCCCAATCAGGGCAAATATAAAATGTCCCAAAGGCCTACCTAGTCAATTCCCAAACCCACTTCCGGCCGAGGCACAGGAAAACTGCGTGATCTTGAGCATGATCAGTGTGATCACCTGACGACTCGCTGCCGGATTGAAACCTAAAGCAGCCCACGCTGAACTCCCAACCAGTGACAAATCCCAAGATGGAAGGCCAGACAGTGAATTCCTTACCATCTTTTAAAGCTCTGACTCAGTGCCCTAAGCCAAACCCTAAACCCTGATCCCTACACACCCACACCATTATACTCCCTAAACTCTTGCACCGCCCTTCGAGGTGACCCTAGAAGCCGAAAGACGAAGCAACCTCGAGCGGGGCCCAAAACTCCTTTCTTTCGGCCCCCATGCATCGAGCTACTTTTGGTTAGTAGGGAATGGAGGAATGGGGTACAACTATAGCTACTATTACCCTAAACCCCTACTATTACTACCACCCTAAACCCTAAACCCCTACTACTAACTACTACTACTACTGCTACTACTACTACTACTACTACTACTACTACTACTACCACCACCACCCTCAGCCCTAGCCCCGAAACCCTAAGCTCGAGCCCCTGGAGGTTGCCTTTGGGACCAGGGAGAACCAAAAGCTCAGGGAGTTTAGGGTTCGCGATTAAACCCTAAACCCTAAACCCTAAAACCCTAAACCCTAAACCGTTCGCGATTTAGTAGGTTTTAGCCAGGAAATGCTCCAGCTACCCTTTTGAGTACGAGTTCAGGGTTAAGGCAAAGGCCTATGGACCAATAGAGGGGGGGCCTTAATAATTAGAGTCAGAGGAGGGTTAGTGTGGGCATATTATAGTGTCAGCATACACCAAAGTAGTATTGGCAAATATTTGGGCCACTGTAGTACACTACAACGCTACAAGCATCATGTGAAGTACAAAGAGGGACACCCTAGCCTTCATTGCACCAAAATTCCTGGCCGCATGCAGCCCCCTCGCCGTAGATAAAATTACCCTATATAATCCAACTTAAACCCTAACTTCCTAGCCCAGCGCCACTTCACAACCCTGACTTCTATCTTCAACCACCGACAACTGACCATCTTAAACCCAACCACCCCATACCCGGACACTCAAGGTCCCAATGTTTCGAGGCCTTATACTATTGCTTACAAAGACAAGCCCTTTTAACCGGAGCCCTATTCCTACTGTTGATGGACAATATCCTGCATGACCCTAAGCACTCTAAACTATGGGAATTATGGTATCTTCCTTTTAATGGGTAATGCAGGATTTTGTCCATCAGCAGTATCATCATTTAAAGGCCCCGGCTCTTGAACCCTCAGCCCTGTCTTTCTCGGCCTCATCCTGCCAGTGGGAACGCAGAATGGTAACAAAGATCTCCGCCTCAGAGGCTTCATTCCGTAAGGCTTGAGTAGTTACGGTTTAAGGTCTTGGGTTTATGGTAGCTCCATTGTAGGACCCGAAATAGCAGAGCTCCTGAATAGATGGATTATTCCGTAGGCGTTCCTCAATAGTTACCCTCGCTCTAAATATTCAGGCTCCTACATCATAGCTTTTATAGCACCCGTGATAGAACCTTTAAAGGAGCCCTCAAAACCATGCCTGCTTTGACGAGACCCGCTAGGACACGGGTAGGGGGGGTTAGTTCTTCCGGAGTATTGACCCCCCCCCCCCCAGAGGCGGGGAGGGGGGGGGGGAAAGAATATGAGGGGGGGGGTTCATACTCCAGGAGTATTTTTGGGGGGGGGGGGGGGGGGGAGGTTCGTAGTCCAGGATCATTCAAGGGGGGGGTTCATACTCCAGGAGTATTAAGAGGGGGGGGGGGTCATGGTCCAGGAGGGGGGGGTTCATACTCCATGAGTATGGAGGGGGAAGATTCATAGTCCAGCAGTATGGAGGGGGGGTTATCTTCCAATATGGAGGAGGGGGCCAAGTTCGAAGAAGGACAACAACAGCGTTGTAGGAGCGTGTTCGCCAAAACACAAGAAGGACAGAGCCACATGCAAACGCATTAGGGGGGCTAAAGCAAGCAAGTACAGTTTATCATGACGATGGAAGGCTTGCAAATGGGGGGGGCTGCACCCCCCCCAACCCGCTTGTCTTAGGCTCAACCCCCCTTGTTTCGAGCCGCCAGGAAAAAAAAGCATTCGTCAACACAAGAAGGAAAGAGCCACATGCAAACACTTCAGGGGTTGAAAAGCAAGGAAACACAACTGAGCAGGAATCATTTGGCAGGTTTGCAAAAGGGGAAGGGAAGGGTAAGAACGACAACCCGGGGGGGGTGTTGTTTTCTCAAGAATGCGGGGAACAACAAGCGGAGGCGGGGTTGTTGTTCTTTCAAGAGGGAGGGAACAACAACGAAGGCTACTACTACTATTCCTACTACTACTACTACTACTGCTACTACTACTACTACTACCACTACTGCTACTACTACTACTACTACTACTACTACTACTACTACTCCTTCTCCTGCTCCTTCTTCCTCACCCGACAAAATACTACAACCATTCCCAAAGAGACCCCCCCCCCTCCCCAAGAGTACGAGTCCCCACCCCCCCCCCCTCAATAGTCTTGGAATAGACCCCACCCCTCTCAATACTCCTGAAGTATGAACCCCCCCCACCCCGCTAACGGCGCTATCTGGCTTTGGCCATAGAGGTCCCTGTAGCAGAGCGGCTGCGTGATGTCTGACAGCTGATTCGGGCTCTCTGTTGCCCTTCGTAAGATGCATACACTTCAACTACAATGGTTGTAGGACGCAGCCGTGCAATTCGATAGGGCATGGGATGCATGCAGTGCACATTTTAAACACCCACATTGCAATACCCCTGAACCCTGGGCCCCCCACCAATCTTAAACTCCAAATCAGAAATGGGAGCTTCCGAAAAGAGGGGCCCTCCTAATGTAGCACCCTAAAAACGGTAGGATCCTCATTATGAGGATCCCCAGAATAAGGTAACCCCTAATTTCCGGAAACTCCCAAATCTACCTAGCGCATTTGTCAGTGTTCCATAATCAGCCTAGTAGTAGAGTAAGTAACCTTTAGCCTTTTTGGGGTAGTATAGTCCCTATAGAATCCCTATATTCCCAAAAAGGTTAAGCCTTAGTTCCCCTGAGAGGAGCTGAAACACCGGGCTCCCGACAGCTTCGCCCTCCCTCCTGATGCAGAGTGCGGGTTCAACGTAATAATACTTGGAGGGTCTTTAGGGGACTTAGTAACTGGCTATTTTGGGGACTTATAGGTACCATGACCCCAATTAGGGTCCCTTTTGGGGTACTTATAAGTCTACTTACTACCTAGTTAGTAAGTCCCCCGACCCTCCAAGTAGGGGCCTTAGTAATCAGAGTAAGGGTTCCTTTTAAAGGGGGGCCTATAAGGGCTACTATAAGGGTACTATGTAGTAGAGGGGTCTTGATTTTCAGAATAGGGTTTTGGGTGTTTATTGGGTTTAACGTAATATAAGGGCCTTAATAATTAGCATAGGGTCTTGGGGCATTGGGGCCCATCATCGCATAATTATAAATAAGGAACCCCCCAGAATAGTATAGGTAATTATTACCTTAACCCCAAATAACCTACCTTTTTAGGGACTTATATAAAGAAATCATATATTAGGGGGCCCTAAAAAGGTAGGTTCCTCAGGGTCCAGGTGAGGCCTCTATACTGGTGTAGGTCCGTGAGAAGTAACCGCCTGTCCCTTGGCAGTGATGAGAATGCCCTAACATTGCAGCCAGTAAATACAGGGTTTTTCAATATTGCTTCAAAAGTACGGGGATTAATAATAAAGGCCTTAGACTTGGAATTTCGGATTTTGTGGTGTACTGGACTATATACAAAGGTTAAAAAGCAAAGGGGTTATCATGTCAAATTGTTGTTATGGGTTTGGGGACTCGGGCTGCGGGGTGGAGAGCGGCCAAGGCGTGTGGATCGCACCTGTGGCGTCCTTCGATGAGATACAGGGTTTGTCTGGGGAACTCAATTATTTCAATACTAGGTTTAAGCATGCTCTGCTGCTTTGGCTCCTGAATGTGCTTAACGATTCCTTGGGCTGCTCTGTTGAGTGATCGACCGGGTTCCTGATGATGTGCTTCATGAACTCACTGTACGTGTGGACCCCTACTGGGAACCGAAGCTGAATAACTCCGCGTCACAAGGCACTGGGTCCAGGTTTGGGTCACATTGGCTGACACCGAAAACATATGGTCGTAATGGTTCAGAAGGTTCGGAGGGCTGAGGGACCCGCTTGAGCAGTAGCCGTAACAGAAGCCTACTCTCAAAACACATCCGGAAAGCCAACCGAGAAAGCAAAAAAGAACCCCCTTCAAATTTCTACAAAAAGGGCCTTTAACAAAAAGAATAGGATTTGGGGGCCATGCTACTATACCTATACCTATAATCAGGAACCCCCAAAGTAGTATAGCTAACTATGAAGGCCCCTGTGTTGAACGAGCCAATGAGAACTGAGGCGAGCTTTTTCTGGGAACCCCCGCTGCACTGGCAGTCGCAGCGACGGAACGATCCCTGAGGAACGCCGGCTTCTGGAACTCCGCCGTGACGGCGGCTTCGCTGCCTTCAGGGGGTGTACCAAGGGCCTTGAAACAAATTCTACTTGGAGGTTCATGGGCAGTTATAAGTAGGGTCACTATACTTATAACCCATATTTAGGGGACCTATAGCACCACTTATAACTACCCAGGAGGCTCCAAGTAAACCATTCTCAAGGGCAAAGCTGCAACCCAGGGCCAAAAGAGAAAGAGGTCGGGGGTCCAGAGCTTCGAATGCGATTTACCAGCTGTTCGTCAGCTCAGGGACCCAGAGAGCCCAATATCCCTTCATTAAGGCATATGGCTTAAACTATAAAAGGGCTCCATATTATGATTGCTTGAATTAAAAGGGTGATTTAGGCTATGTTCCTTGGGCTCTCTGGGGAATTTAGGGAAGCCAGCAAGTCAATGCACCAGGGCCTGCCTGCGCAGAGCGCGGGCTCGGAGGCTGCGAAGGCAGAGGTGAAGATGCCTTCAGAGAAGGACCAGAGCACTGTAGCTTTCGAAGAGGCTTCCCGATGGATTCATAGTCATCATCGCACTCGTCGGCATGCTCCTCCTCCTCCTCCTCCTCCTCCTCCTCCTCCTCATGATGATGACGATCATCATCCTCATCTTCATCGTCGTTGTCGTCCTGATTCCCATCCCCATCCTCATTCCCCCATTCTCCTCCTCCCCCTCCTCCCCCTCCCCCTCCTCCTCCCCCTCCTCCTCCTCCTCCTCCTCCCTCCTCATCTCTATCCCAAGCCTGTAACAAGCGAGTTCGGCGCAACTAGATGTCGAGGGGCTGAGGACCGGGCACCGTGAAACTCGCTCTGCTCAGTCCAAACCGAGGCCCTACTTTTCATTGGTATTTTGGTGGATGTCAAAATTATGGTCCCTTTTTGGGTCCCCAAAATGGTACGGCACCTATAATTTAGGTTACCCCAAAAGGGACCATAATTCTGACAACTACCCATTTTGAGGATTACCCTGACCCACGAAAAGTTAAAGGTTACCTAATTGGTATCCTGGGAATTAGCCTCGGGGATTATAGTACCCGCAAAAACGGTTAAAAGTTACCTAGTCTAGCCACTAGGTAGTTTAGAACAGCATCCAGCTTGGCCACCATGGAAGCCCGCGATGGATCTTGCAATAACCACCGCAGACTTCACTTTCTTTCCTCTCCGAGAAATGCCTGACATAGACGAAACCCCAAACTCTAAACCCAATAGTGATACTTCTGCAAACCTTGGCACGGTTCGGAGCATTCAGATTATCGTTATTATTATTATTATTATTATTGCTGCTGCTGCTGTTGGTGTTGTTGCTGCTGCTTTTGTTGTTGTCGTTGTTGCTTTTACTTGCTTGTTACTTTGCTACGTTGTGGGTTGTTGGCTGGTGGGTGCATTGTGGCTTGTTGGTGGTGGCTGCTTTTGGTGCTGGTGCTGGGGTTGTTGCTGCTGTTGGTGCTCTTTTTGTGGTTGCGGTTGCGATTACTGTTGTTACTACTGTTGCTATTGCTTTTGCTTTTGTTGCCGCTGCGGTGGCCACCACTACCGCTACTGGTGCTGCTGCCGGCGATGCCGCTGGTGCTGCTCGTGCGGGCGGAGTACCGCAACCGGTTAGTATGATACAATCTCCGATATCCTAAGTTCGCTAGGACTCATCCAGGGCTGCTGCGGCTTCGAAGGAGTGTGGTCCCAGGGATACGTAGACCTTCGGAAGGAAAAAACAGGGGCCTTGTTTAGTTGGCTTGGGAGCCCTGGGCACCCTCCTGTTCCAACGAATGTTGGGGCCTTATCAACTTAAACAGGGTTTCGGGGTATATTATACTACAGTTCCAATAAGGAACCCCCAAAACCCTATGCATCTATTCTATTCTGATTACTAAGGCCCCTACAATAAACCTTGGCTGGCCTCCCGCGTGACAGTCCCTGGGGGATGTGACTTTTGGGTTTACGCTTCTTTGTCAGCAAGGGCTGTGGCCATTACTTTGGTGAGTAGGCTGGGCTACAAATACGGTTGATTGCAGACTCTCGTTGTTGCATATCGCTATGTTGTGGGTGCTCCAACCTGCCATAATCGGTGGGTTTGCGGCTTGAGCTTGGTAGCCCTTAAATGCTTAGCTCTTCTAAAAGCCTTACCAATGCGGCCCTGAACACGCAAGTCAGGTTTGCGGCTGCTACTTGAAGCTGTGCGTTTAGGGGCTCAGGGTGCTGTTGGTTTAGAGGGCTGAGGATGTGGGGCTTTTGAGCCCCAAACCTCCTGCATGCTGAGCCGAACACCCAACACCATAAGCCCTGAACCCTCTGCAGCCGGAATCCCAGATACTGAGTGGGACAAAACGAAGCTCGAAATCTTACTCCCTACACAAAAAATCCCAAACCCTGCAGCTAAACCCCGAACACGACCCTGCCAAAACGCCCTAAAGCGCATTATGCTAAAGCCCAAAATCTCTCATGTCGACGCCGAGACTGTAGCCCAAACAATTAGACTACGCCTATGCGTTGGGATGGTTTCTGTTCCACAACCAAACGAAGGAACGACACAAACTATCTGGGCCCTACACAACCCATATACTGCCGTACACTTAGCAGCCCTTGGAGCCAGCCTAGAAATCATAGCCTTATCAGTCCCCTTACGTTATATTGGAAGAAAGACAGTACATAATTCCGCCGAGCAGTAGAGTATAAAGCCCGTTAACTTTAACCGCACTCTGCCTCCAGGCATAGGAGGAGATTCGATCGGTCCTTCCAGCCGCCAGGCACTTCTCTAAGCTTCCTTGGAGGCTCTTTGGCCTTTTCTTTCCAATGTCCTCTTGTCCTTTCTTTTGTTTTGTCCCGTCTTGCCCTTCCTTACATAGTTGCAGAGTTCATAAGCCCCCAAAAAGCGTACACTTTCAGTTTTATAGTGGGTAATCTTATCCCCAACAAGCGTGAAGTGTATCCACTCAGCTACTAAGTTTCCCCTTCCGAGGCCTGAGCATTAAACCCGCCTTCACGTTGACTGAGGGGAGGCCAAAAGGGGGGTTTTCGATTCTTGGGGTAGGGATTCCTTAATATGAACCCTATTATGGGAACCCTAATCCCTACTAAACCCCCATAGGCTAAAACCCCTTTTGATTTTGGCCTCCTATGATTGACGGGGATTTCGGTCCAGACTGCAAGGAAAGCGGCAAACGGAGGCCCAAAAGCCCTCAGAGCACTTTTGGACTAGCTTATGGGGAGCAGGTCCACCGCAAAGGGTTTAGGGTCTAGGGTTTCAATCCAGCAATCCCCCTGAACCCTAAGCCCTAAACTCAACACCCTTTTCTCTGGCTTCTCAGGCTGAGTTTAGGGCTTGGGCTTCGGGTTGGGTGTGCTTAGGCAGTGGACGAACCTGTGATCGCCACTAAGCTCTACAACCCCCCAAAAACCACAAAGTCCCACAACCGAAGAGCCCCTGAAATTCGGCCGAGGGGCCCGGCGAACATGCTGAACAACCCTTGCAAGAACCTCTTTGGGTAGTTGTCAAAATTAGGGCCCCTCTTAGGGTCCATATCATAGTAAGGCACCGAATATTTAGGGTACCCAAAAAGGCACCATAGATTTGACAGCCACCCGCATGAAAACACCCTGCGACAAACCCTGACGCAGCGCTTGGAAGACCCCCGTCAAGTACCCAACAACGACCTTGCACATCAACAAACCTAAGATCTTTGGCAAACCGGGAGACGCGACTCTCTGAATCCGCGAGAGAGAGGGGGAGAGAGAAAACAAACATATGGGTAGTTGTCAAAATTAAGGTACCTATTTTGGGTACCCTATATACTAGGTGCCGTCTTATGATAGGGACCCTAAAAAGGAACCATAATTTTGACCACCACCCATGTACTTGGGAACGACCTGTAAAACTCAGAGCCTCGAGGTTTTTGGCTTAGGACTTTGGGGTTTAGGGTTCTCCTTCTTCTTGCCTTGATGAGTACAATGCTGTTTTTAGAATTGCTATGTCGGGAGATCCCAAAACAGTCCCGACAGTCACTAGCCAGATGACAGCCGCTAAACCTTATATCCGCAAGCCCTACTTGGAGGATCGCGGGACTTAGTAAGTACGGTTATAAGTACCTTAATTGGGGTTATAAATAGATATTACCCCTGCTTCCTAAGTCTCATGATCCTCCAAGCACACCCGGACAAACAAGACATCTCCTGGCGGTTGCTGAGCCTGGCCATAGCAAGGATAAGCCTGGCAAAGGTTTTTGAGGTTTCGGGCTCGTCCCCTACGACATTCCGGCAAGAGTTCTTCAAAAGGATAGGAGTATATACCATAAGGATTCTCATACAGATCCTCATAAGGATTCCGTAGGGTCTGCTAGGGCTGGAGGCTTCGGGTTGCGGGTGCCCTGCTTTGCTGTACTTGGAGGTTCATGGCTAGTTGTAAGTGGGGGTATAAGTCCCCTAATATGGGTTATAAGTATAGTTGCCCTACTTATAACCCTACTTATAACTACCCGTGAACCTCCAAGTATGTTCCCCTGGTCTCCTGCTGAGGAACCTGATGCTTAACTTACCTTGGGTTAGTAGGGAATGGAGGAATGAGGTACAACTATGACCACTATTACTACCATTCTTCCATTCCCTACTCACCAAAGGTAAGTTGACTTACCATGCCTGAGGCGTGACTGAGATGGTTCTTAGAGCCTATCGGGGGAGACTGTATTGAGTTGAGGAAAGCAGTTAAGGTTATCATTCGAGGGACATTATTGTATCTTGATGACTTCGGTAGCTTCACAGACATGTTTTTTGGCTGAGGCAGAGCTTGTAAGATGTAGCTTTAGGGCTTGGGGCGCTCAGCACTTACAGTTGGGGGCGTTATGGTGCGAGGACTCTCTCAAGGTACTAGCAGGTATAGACCCGCCCTGCATTTGTGAAATAATTACTGCACACCGATATCGTAACAGAGTGCCTACATACCCATATGTGTATATATAGAGATATACAATCATATTTAGACATGTTTATGTATATACACACAAATGTACATGAATTTGATAGCACTACGAAATTGCAAAGCTTCAGCCGCGATGACTTCCAGCCTACTATGTCTGTGTCAACATATTGCAGTATAACGCTTCTAGCGGGAATGGCGGCGATGATCCCAAAACCGCAGAACCCTGATCCCCAACAGGCTTGGGGTTTCATCCACTTTTGGAGTTCCTGCATGCAGGGATCCAGCTTGGGCCAGGTTGTGGGGTTTCATGGTGGAGCGAATTCATGCGATACACATCAGCGAGGAACTGCTGATGCTATGCAAGTACCTTTATACTTTGAGCACCTGGAAAGATGAGTTCTCAATCCGTGCAGGCTTTCGACACACCCGTCAAGCATCGCGAGTTGCAAATCTCTCGAACTACTCCGAAGGCTTCCAACACTCCTGCATCTTGCCGCGAAGCACAAGGAGCAAACTCGGAATTAAGAGAACAGTTGGGGCTCCCTTTCCTGAGGGTCAGTAAGGACATCCTACATTCTATGCACAGAGAGAGAGGGACAGATCTTTAAGTCTATATATATATATATCGAATGACTGCAAACCCTAAACCGTATTTCCCAAAACCCCCGACACTAGGAACCGCAAAACCCAAGCCTTGAAACCTAAACGCCACGTTCTGAAACGGCGAGGTGCATTATTGAGCTTTGCAAAGGCTCAATGTAATCAGGATCCCACTTTCTGATGTCTATATGAAGGCTCAGCGATATCTGCAAACTTTGCAATACACCTTATTGCAAAACACTTAGCCAAGCACCCTAAACCCTAAACCATCAAGCCCCTAAACCAAAAACCTTAACCCATTACCATATACCCCAAACCCTATTCCAATTATCAAGGCCCCCATATTCAACCCTAACCCGTGAGACCCAACGCCCCAAAACACAAGCCAGAAGAGACGTCATGGGCCGTTCCGCAGGAGTGAGCAGCTGAATCTGCGCCTGCCAGCCCCGCACCATAAGGGAGGTTCGGGTTTCGGGTGAATTTGATTCTAAGATCCCATAATCTAGAGATCTTTTCCCCCTAGCATTGCTACGGTTGATGATATAAATCCTGCATTACCTTAATGGCCCTAGACTATGGGAATTACGGTATATGGGAGTTTCCGAAAATAGGGGACCCTAGTATAATACCCTAAATAGTAGGATCCTTATTATAAGGACCCCCAAATAAGGTACCCCTAATTTTCGGAAACTCCAAACCCTAAACCCTGTATAGAAACCCTTCTAGATCCCTTAAAGGCACCCTTATAGATCCCTTTAAAAGGTACCCCCTAATTTTCGGAAACTCCCATATTCCTTATAATGGGTAATGCGAAAAGGAGCTGGGGCCCTGAGGGCTCCTTGGGTCCGACTTGGAGGATCATGGGGCTTAGTAAGGGTTCTTAAAGGGCTCCTTAAAGGGATCTATAGGGTTCTTAAAGAAGGGATCTATAGGGTTCCTTAAAGGGATCTATAGGGTTTAGTTTACGGTTTAGGGTCTACTTGGAGGATCATGGGGTTTAGTAAGTAGGGTTATAAGTTCCTTAATTGGGGTTATTAAGAAGATATAACTCTAGTTACCTGACTTATAACCTTACTTACTAAGTCCCATGGTCCTCTAAGCCTAAAACCTAAACCAAACCCTCTAGATCCCGCTAAGGAACCCTCTAGATCCCTTAAAGGGACGCTTACTAAGTCCCATGGTCCTCTAAGTAGCAAGAAAGTGTAGAAGCCTGCCGAGGCCACACCCCGAAACTCGGGGAAAGGGGGGAAGTCTGGCAGGATGTACTTGGAGGTTCAGGGGTAGCTATAAGGGTTCCTTTAAGGGTCCCTTTAAAGGGATCCACAGGGATTCTACAAGGGTGGAGGGTTTAGGGGTTACTTGGAGGTTCAGGGGTAGTTATAAGTGGGGTTATACGGCCCCTAATGTGGGTTAGAAGTATAGTTACCGTACTTAGAACCCTACTTATAACTACCCATGAACCTCCAAGTAGAATCTATCGAATGTATTTCCAGCAAAACTAAATGACAGTACATGGCAAATGGCCAAGGCCACAATACTCGTTCACATGTCTAAGTGCAGGAGAGTCCGAGGGCTATCAGAAGGGTGCAGATCGGTGCATAGAGGATCATCTGGGGCAGTGTACTTGGAGGTTCATGGGCAGTTATAAGTAGGGTTACAAGTAAGGTATCTATAAATACTTATAACCCACATTATGGACTAGGGACCTCGTAACCCCACTTAGAACTACCCCTGAACCTCCAAGTAGCTATTGAGGGTTTCAAGCTTCTTCAAGGGCTCAGCGCGTTCGGGCTTTGTGCTTGAAGGTGCCCGGTCGGCTGTGAGACGGCATGATTGCAAGTCGAGCAGACCACAAACCCTAAAACCCGAAACCCCAAAACCGACTAACACACATGCACCACACCGAAGGTCAGGGCCTGCGACCTCTCAAACTTCGATACTCTCCGAATAAATAGGCCTTAATAAACACCAAGACTCTTTTGGGTTCCTTATTATACTTTTAGTAAAACGGGCCCCAACACCCTGTTCTAATAATTAAGGCCCCTACCAAAAAGCTCTCGAACTGTCAAGCTTGCCTTACGAACTCGGAACCATTCGAGCCCGGCAGCGCTGATCCACCACCCCCCAAAACCACAAACCCCTCGCTGTCATTGGGCAGTTGTAAATGGAGTTCTAAGTCCCCTAATATGGATTATAACAAAAGCTACCTGAGACTCAAATCTCTGAAGCCCATGTTCAATGAGGGCTGTAGCGGTTTAGGTTTGCGGGTATAGGGTTGCAGGGATTTCGGGTTTAGGACTTCGAAGCCCGTGCCCCAAAAGTAACATCTCGCACCCTGACGCTTTCGTCGTGGCCCATGTCATCTTGCACCTCAGGGCTCCTAACCTAGGGGTCCAGTCTTCCTGCAGGAGCTTTTCTCAGTATATGATAGCACAGTATAGTACATTACACTATAGTATAGCATGGTATACGGTATAGTGTATCATACTTTGCTAAATTACAATCTCCAGGATAGACAGCAAAAGAGCTCGAACAGGAATGAGAGTAAGGTTACCAGTGCGGATGCACAGGATTACACACATGCGGGTATAGGAGAGGGTTTAGGGACTATGCTTGTTGGTTTTGCGTGGATTCGTTCATGTTCGGTACCAGGGCTGCAGGACGTGGTTTTCGGGTTTCGGGCTTTATGAGTTTTGACTTTGAGGGTGTAACTTGGGTTCCGTTGACCGCCTTTGCATGGAGCTGACTCATAGCACCGAGTTCCTCCCCTGCTTTTCAGTGATGATTGAGGGCACGGGTAGATTAAGTTCGTGGTTCTTGTTCTTCATAGGGTGTCGCGAATGATTGTGGAAACGATATCTTCCTCATGGTCAGCTTCAGAGCCAAGGAACCCGCAGCTGTGTTGTACTTAGCAGGTCCAGCGATCCTCCATCCATCGTAACGAACCATCGCCAGGTGAAGAAGCTCCAATTTCAGGTGCTCACAACACGAAGCTACTGACCGGAAGATTCAGGCTGCCCGACCTACACCCTAAACACTAGCCAGGCCATGAAAGTAACCTGCAGAATACCCGAATACGTGGAGGACCATGGGACTTAGTAAGTAGGGTTATAAGTACCTTAAGTAGGGGTTATAAGTAGATATAACTATAGTTACCGTACTTATAACCCTACTTACGAAGTCCCATGATCCTCTAAGTATGCACTTGAAATAACGGAAGCCAATACCAAGGCCGCAGCGAGATACTTCAAAAGCAGCAGCACCTAACCGAAAGCAACAACACACACACACACACACACCTGTAAGGGCGTATTTTTTTCAATCTCTGTTTTTCGTGACGTAGACTTCTTGCTTAACTAGGGTTTAGGCTTCTTTGGAAGTTTAGTCTTTTAGGTTTAAAAATTCTACATCGCAAGGGCTTAGGCATGTTTAGGCTTTTTTAAAACTCATTAAAGGAACCCCAAAGGTTCCTTCAGGGTCGAAGGATCATAGCTGGTCCAGATATCGAAACAAGGGCCGTGACAGTTAACATGGGGCTCCTTTGAAGGCCGGACCAGGGCTCCAGGAGCGTTCTGTCGTCAGAGTTTTGAGGGAATCCCTTAAAACAACTGGTCTTTCCCCACTTACAGCACCAGTTAATGCCAGTTGACTTCTGCAGAATATTACCTGTCGAGTGTCCCAAGGGAGCTGAAAGCTAACCCTTAGAATTATGAAGAGATTATGCAGGGTTTTGGCTTTTAGGGTTTCGGGTTTGGGATTATGGTGACCCAGAACGATCAAGGGTACTTACTGTATTTCGAAGGAGGAAGACTCGCTACAACTGCGCATGAACCTTGAACATAGCGGTCTTCATACTGCGAAGAGGTATTATTCAATCCTATGGGGACAATACTGGAATACTGCTAGCAATGTGGGTATCCAGACCTCATGGTATCGATTGGCAAACGGTATTTCATCGGCGGCTATTGGATCCTGCTCAAATCACCTGGAGCAAACGGATAAACCAGCAAAATCCAACATGCGCGGGGCCTCGCGACATATCTCCGGGATAGCAGCATGACCTTAAACTGGAAAGGTTTTCTTGCCAACCATTTGGGGACTAGACTGAATATTCTGGGGTTTTGTGCTGGATCTAACCAACAAGAACCCCTCAACCCTAAACCCTAACCAACAAGAACACCCTCCAAGAACGAGCGAGGATCCGACCCCTGCCTAGACCGAGACTCTGAATTGTAGCGCCTTATGTCAGGATCTACCTTGGGTTAGTAGGGAAAAGAGGAATGGGGTTTAGGGTTTAGGGTGGTAGGGTTTAGGGCTTAGGGTAGTAGGGTTTAGGGTTTAGGGTAGTAGGGAATGGAGGAATGGGGTGCAATTATAACTACTGTTACTCCCATTCTTCCATTCCCTACTAACCAAAGGTGGCCAGATCTACAGGCTATTCTGTAGGAGCGGCCAAAAGCCAAAACCCTAAAGCAAGCCCGCTAGCCCTTGACTCTAACTCCAAACCCCGCCTGAACTCTCACGCCTGAGCCTGAACCCTAAAACCCAATACGTCTGAATAGTAACATCGATTGTTGCAAAAAAGGCAAAGACAGTGATAATAACAATCAATTGTAATCGTTAAATAAACATAGTAATCGAATTAGTCATACACCTTGTGGCAGCTTTTAACCCAATAAAATACATGATAAGTGAAATCAGCTCCAGACGGTAAAGTGCCCGCATTGCAGACTCGACAAAGCCGTGGCGGAGCATCACCTGTCCATGTTCGGATGTCAGGGCTTTGGGGCTTGGGGTTTAGGGGTTCTGCCTCCAAGATGCCAAAGGTTTCGTTTCGTGGAGGGCTTTTGTGAAACAGGTGTACACACAGCTGAGGCGAGGGAGGTGCCAGTCCCTCCGATTAAAGCAAGGTCAGTGAGGAGATGATGGCCCCAGCGGCTTTGGCTGAAGGTTTAGAGGGGTCGAGAGCGGACCAGTGCGCTGACCTCAAGCTTTTAGGCTGAGGCTGTGCGCATCGCGAATTTAGGTCAAGGGCCAGTGCAACAAGGTTGTAGCGCTCCGTCGGAGGAATTCACAAGAAACTGCATATCGCAATCTCGAGCCGTAACGTGGATGGGTGCGCCCCAGCCCCCTAAGCCGTTCGAGCCTCCCTTACGTGTGAACAGAAGACCCCAGGTGCAGAGACCCTTTGAAGACACTTGGAGGTCATGGGTAGTTATAGGTAGGGATATAAGTAGGGTAACTATACTTATAACCCATATTAGGGGACGCTTTGCCCCACTTATAACTACCCCTGAACCTCCAAGAAAACCCTAAACCCTATACCCTTATAGCATCCCTATAGATCCTACCTGAACCTTCAAGACATGTATTTTGCTCCGCTCGGTGAAGGCAACTCCTAAGGACTCAACCCCACCCACGGTTTCCTCAGCCCTAAGCCCTAAAACCCCAAGCCCTGCAAGCCCCTCAACCCTAAACCCTAAGCCCTGAAAGCCCCTCAACCCTAAAACCTGCCCCTAAAACCCCCCAACTTCAAGGTAGCACGCGCGAGGGCTTTTTGGGAGCGGCCCTCAACATCTTCCGCCGGGCCAGGCCCGCAAACCCCAAAGCCTTGAGAAACAAAACCCCGAAACCCTAAAGCTGTAAAGATAAGGACTAGGGTTTGGGCTTCGGGTTTAGGGGTTTAGGGTTGAGGGATAAAGTCAGCAACCCGGAAAGCTGAGGTGGAGCATGCCACACCCACGAATCCTGCAGGCGGGGTTGGGAAAAAGCCTTCACCCCAAACCTTGAACCAAACCCCAAACCCTAAGCTCTAAACCCTAGAAGGGGGTCTGAAAGGCCAAAGCTATTCAGCGCCTGCTCTATTGGCGTGGCTGACCTGGGAGAGGACGTGCGTCAAGAGGGCTTTAAAGGGCTCCTGATCGTAAGATTACAGAGAGTCAGCCGGATACTATTGCCGATTCTTTCGACCTCTCTACCTCTTGTCTTTTGAAATGCAACACGGTAATTGCAGCAGTACTCATGGTGAAATATGGTACTTAACAAATACGATACAAGTAAAAGGTCAACAGTAGTAATAGTGACCTCAGTAACAACAACATATAGTAACGGTAAGACCAGAACAGCAATCACACCATTAAATGGATGGGTGCATGCGTAATCAACCATCAAACAAGTAAATACATTCAAGCAACAGATGGAACTTCCGTAGCAATAGTTCGTACAGCTCCATAGGGACGGAAAGCTTAGCAGAACGAAGACCGGCATTGAGAGCCTTGACGATGAACAGCTCAGTTTGTGGTTAGCCTTAAAGAAGTTGGCCTGAAGGCCTAAAGACCTGGCTAGCAGTGGGCTCTAGCGTCGAGGTTGAAAGCAATCCGGTCCCTGCCTTAAGAAGTTGCGTGGTGTAACTAAAGCAGGATGTCGATTCCACAGGAGCGGCATGACTACAGTGAGCTCCAGCAGGTTGGAGCATGGGTTTATAGTAGATAAAGAAGTGCAGGGATTCCGTGTACTTTCACCTAACAGTGTCGGGAATGTGATGTTCCAACTTTCTGATTTTCTGGCTTCTGCTTTTGGACTCCGGGGATTTGATTTCCCTAGCGGCTAAGGGTTGTCTCAGAGTTTCTATTCAATGACTACACCACTTTCGGCTGTGGGGTTCCAGTCCCGACTTTTTAAAGGAATTTCACTCTCCCTTAGGCCTTGGGGGAGCAGGCCCGGCCTCGGGTGTACTGGCATTGTGTTCTCTCTTGCAGAAACGACTTCAGCTTGGTGCGGTCTTGAATTTCAGGTCTGAGTCTTGTCGTCCTTTGTGGGGGGAGGGCCGAATTCGTTCGAGTGCCCTCAGACAGAGTGCTTTGAATTTCGATCTGAAAACTCGGGGGCTGCACGGGCTAGGGGTGTTTTAAGAGTATATTGCTTGTTGCCTTACTGGCTTCGGAGCCAACCTTTGCAGTCAATCCTCTGGCACGTAGTCACGACAGCACCTGCGACCCTTAACTTTCTAAAAACAAACGTCTAGGTTGGCCCTTTAAAGCCTCTGAAACATGTTCGTAAATAGGGTCCTACTAAGCCCAATAAGGGAAAATATAAAACGTCCCTAAGGCCTACAGAGACGTAAACATGGGACAGCCGCACCGAAGAGCAGGATGATAAAAGCTACGCAAGACCGTTCGTGGTACTGGCAGGGCAACTACTGAGCATCATTGACATATGGGAGTTTCCGAAAATTAGGGGTACCTTATGTTGGGGTCCCTACAATAAGGATCCTACTTTTTAGGGTACTATATTACTTAGGGTCCCCTATTTTCGGAAACACCCGTCTAATACACAAAAGGCGTCATCATCGTGTCTGCAGCGTGTTGCAATTGTGACAGTGCTTGCCATGGCATTCGTAGTCACCATTATGCATGAACGTACTATGCCTGCGGCGCACCACAATCACAATTGCGAATCATTTCGGCGCTGCTTGACGCTGCCAGCCGGAGTGGTGACGAGTGGTACTGCTACCGTTGATGAAGATCGGTACAATTGCCGAAACCTCTAACAACCCTAGACCCAGGCCCTTACCCTTGAACCTCCAACTTGGAGGATCATGGGACGTAGTAAGTAAGCTTATAAGTACCTTAATTGGGGTTATAAGTAGCTATATGTATAGTTACCCTAATCATAACCCGAGTTAACTAAGTTCCATGATCCTTTAAAAACACCCCGGCCTTAGAAGCTAAACTGCAAAATCCTGAAGCCCGAAGCCGCTCAACCCCTTGACCCCTGAACCGAAACACAACAACCCTGTGCCGCCTAAGCCCCCACTCCTTCAAGCCCTAAACCTAAACCTCTAGAGCCCTAACTGCTTTATTGCCCTTCAACAATCCTTATGAGAGCGAACTCAAAAGCCCTATGCAGCACGCATAAATCCCCTAAAAGCACCCTTTTCAGCTTTGAAATTGAAAACAAAAACAACCTCTGCCCTCCGTCCAACCCTAAACCCTAACCCCCCAAACCCCCTTCAAGGAAGCTGAGGCCCAAGGCGTCTTGGACCCATCGCCTCTGGCTGTCACCGACGTGCTCGCCTTGCTGTGGAGGCGGATCGCCTCGGCCAGCTTGCGAGGGATTGGGGTTTATGGTTTAAGGGTTAACTGCTTGGGGGTTTAGGGTTTAAGGGTTTAGGGGTTTAGGGTTTAGGGTTTAGGGTTCAAGGGTTTAGGGTAGAGGGTTTGCAGTTTAGAGTTCAGGGGATTTCGGTTTAAGACTCAGTGCAGGTGCTGTAGGGGAATACTACGCTAATATTGGGTTCATTAGTGACGGTAAGGGAGTTACACACACACACACACACTTAGACCAATTATCCCGACCTCTATCTTTACGGGTTGAAGGGGTCCCACAAAGAAACTCACCATAGATCCCAGCAGGAGATTAATTGAAATGGAATTGAATTATCCCTTTGAGGCTGCCCCTTTCATAACCGTAGATTTTAGGGCTGAGGGCTTGGGGCTTTAGGAATAGGTAATTATCCTAAACCTAAACCCTGAACCCCGAATTCTAAACCCCAATATTATTCCCTTGGAAGCGCGGCAGCTCTAGAAATCCAAGGGTAAAAAGGAGGGACCCTTAACAAGGAACCCTAGGTATATACCCTTAAAATAGCTATTGTATACCCATTATATGGCCCATTATCGGGAATCAGGGGTCCCCGTTAAGGGTCCCTCCTTCTCCCCTACACCCCCCAAACCCCTAAACCCTATACCCTTATAGAATCACTATAGATCCCTTTAAAGGGTCCCCGTTAAGGGTCCCTCCTTTTCCCCTTGGAAGAGGAGCAGGTCCAGGAGCCCGGGCGGAACGAACCATCACCCCCAGAACCTCCAGCCGGATCCGGGGAAACAGGTGGGTGGGTTTAGGATCTAAGGCTTAGGGTTTAGGGGTTTAGGATTTAAGGTTTTTTTTTTTGAAAGCCCCAGGGTTTAGGATCTAAGGTTTAGGGTTTACGGGTTCAAGGGTTTAAGATTTAGGGTTCTTAAGGGTTTAGGGTTTAAAGTTTAAAGTTTAGGATGTAGGGTTTAGGACTTAAGGTTTGGGATTGAGGGTTTAGCGTTTAGAGCTCGCCCGGATGTCTTTAGGGCCAAAAGGTAAGGTGCCAGGGTTTACGGTCGTTAGCTTCGCCGGTCCTGAGATGAAACATAATCGAAGACGCGGATGTATCGAATCACTCTCACCCGGATGAACGAGTGAGGTCTTGAGGAACAGGATGAACCAGACCCTGTGCCTTTGAGCGATAACTCCACCTGTGCTTCCTTGGGGGAAAAACATGGGAGCTTCCAAAAAAGGGGGACGCTGATATATATAGTAGTGCCCTAGATAGTTGGATCCTTATTATAAGGACCCCTAAGGGTTTAGGGGTTTAGGGTTTAGGGTTTCTTTTTTTCGGAAATTCCCGCAGGTTCTTTTGCTTGTGCCGTGTGCAACTCTGTACTTGCAGCATTCTGATCTGCTTCCCCCTGCTTCCTGCACCAAGGTGTCTAATTACTTGGAGGTTCATGGGTAGTTATAAGTAGGGTCCCTTTAAAGGGATCTATAGGGCTATAGGGTTTTGGGATTAGGGTTTCGGGTAGTCATAAGGAGGGTTTTAGGTAACTATACTGATAACCCATATCAGGGGACTTTTTGCCTGACCTATAACTACCCGTGAACCTCCAAGTGCGGAGTCTATGGCTATGGTTCAGGGATTTAGGGTTTATGCCTGAGGGGTTTCAGGGCCTGGGGATCCGGGTGTGGGGCCCAGTGGCTCAAGGTGCTGAACGGTCATGGGCTTAAGGTATGTGCTTGTTGAAACTGCCGTTCTTCAGTTACAGGCACTTCCCCACACGCCAGGGGAATTCTGTTGGAGTCTGCGCAGCCAGCAGGGGATCAGCTGAGCGTGCTTTTTCCCTTAGTCTTGCTGCCGGTGCGTGTGTGCGTGTTTGGTTCGGCCACCCCGTACCCCAAGCCCGTTCTCCGAGCCAGTGTCCCCAGCTTAGTGCCCGTGTGAGGGATCACATGAGGAAGAGCTATTGTTCCTGCGAAGTGGGCTGTCTTGCCAAGTGCCCAAATCCAACCCAAGCTGTGCAGCTTGGGCGGCGGGCCCATGGAGTCATGGAGGTTCGGGTGGCACTTTTCCCTGCTTGGATTGAGGGGCTCGGAGCTTCGAACTCTTGCCGGATCTCCCCGATGACGAAAACGGAGGGGGGAAGAGATGGCGGGAGGGAACGTTTCCGTTCGGCCGGAGTGCACCCCAGGCCATCCACTCACTCACTCACTCATTCACTCACTCACACCACGAAACCGTGCTCGATGTCGACTGCCATACAGTGTACAAGTAGTCAGTCAAGTCACAAACTAATCCGAAGAGCAGCGTTCCCCCAAATCCTAAGCCGCATAGACCTACTCGGCTGCTGCGCGAGTCGCCTGGATAGACATGAGAGCCATCTGCGAGAAGTAGACATACTCGCGGAAGTGCCCAAGAACCTGGACCAAACCCAAGGATCTAGGGTTGTGGGGATCACCTTAAACCCTAAGCCTCAACAAGAACACCTCTTGGCCTGTTCTGCTGTAGCGCTGGGGGTCTCGAGGATCAGAGGACACTGGAACTAGCTACTACCGTGGTTGGAATGAAAACTTCCGAACTTCAGAGAACGTGAAGGCAGACTTTTAGTTAGAGAACAGAAGGAATCACACACCTGAAACAAGAGACCGCTGCGATTGAGCAAGAGACGGGGGTGGAATCCGTGGGAACACCCCTCCCTCAGGATGCTAATCCGACGTCCACGACTTGCAACCACCTTAGAGTGACGAGGCTTCGCATTGCAGTGATACGTCAGGGGCACACGGCCACTTTCAACAATTCGACATACTCACGGCAGATACATACTTCACTTTATGGCTGCTCTCAGAGACGTAGAGAAAGCCCCGCCTTGAGAGGTTAGGAACTTTGGAACCAAAACTTGGAGGGAGCCCTGACAACCAACATGCTAGACGGTGTAAGACCTCCACATCCTCTCTGCTGATACTTAAGATAAAGGCTTCGGAATGACTCATCATGCTACCCGGTTACTACCCCTTTACAGTCCCTAATATAGATATCATGCAACATCCAACCAAACGCAACACACCTATCCAACGAACGCCGTGAAAGAAGGCCTTAAACTACCAAATCCCCGCAATAGACAAGTTCGAACGCTCAAAACCTAAATCCTGGCTGAACCCCCGGACTTACTTTGTTGCTGAGTTCATAATCCCCCAAAAGTGCACACTTTTAGCTTTATAGTGGGTAATATTATCACAAAAAGTGTAAAGTGTATCCACTCAGCTACTGGGTTTAGGGTTTAGGGTAAAAAAAGTGTGCGAGACCCACTCCCAGCACCTGGAAGCTCTGTCGTCGCTAAGCGCCAATCTTAAATCCAACTTCGGAAGTCCTTGCAGGAGCCCTACGGTACGGAAACGAAGAGCCCTACCAGCCCAAGCCTCGAAAGATACAGGGAAATCACGGATTTCAAGGAACCCAACTGCCTCCTGTAACGCCACAAACGTGCAGGCCTTGATGATCGTCAGCCCAGAAAGCGGGTAGCGCCGATCTTCCGGAATCGGCTCCAGAGGCAACTGGGCTTCTGATTTCTTTTGCATATCTTTCGAGGCCTCTGCTGTGAGACTCAGACATTGTCAAAAGGGGCTTGGAGCTTGAGGATGCTTTTGATTCGAGGGATCAGGGTCGCTTTAGAGTTTCGACGAATTTCTAGCTTGGGGGGGCTCCGTCCAGGTTTGAGCAGGATTCCTGCATAGAACTCAGACTGGTGTATTTAGAGCTCGCGGATTTAGCTGGGCAGCATGGAGTTTCCAAAAACGGCTCATCGCGAACCTGCATTTGGAGAGTCAGGGCCAAAAGGCCAACGACAAACCCAAGCTGAAGCACAAGCCCTAACGTAGCGGCCTTGAAAATTGACTCAGGGTGTTGGGGCACGGAAAAGTGGGACGATAAATGGTTATCACCATACGTTATCATCACCATATGTTACATGTCTTGAGCCGCCTATCTTCGCTCAAGAGCTCGCATGCAGAGGTGCTGTGACATGCCATGGGATGTGGTAAAACACCTAGGTACCATTCTCTGCATTTTGTCCGCATGTACATGATCTCTGAATTAGGGTCCCTTTCTGGGTCGCCGAAATAGTACGACACCCTTATAACAAAGGACCCCTACAACGGACCCTAATTTATAGAACTACCCACGTGTAGACATCGCAGTCCTCCTTGTCGGGTATCACGGGGAACTAAAGGTTAACTTTTTTGGTTATATAGGGATTATATAGGGGAGGTTAAGGTTACCTACTCGACTACTAGGATAATGTATCCTGCGCCCTCGTCCAGCTTCGGGTCCGGTTCGTAAGAGATTCAGGCTCCGGGGATTGGATCTGGGTGGATGTTCATAGTCACGGAGCATGTCCCTCCGTCTCTAGCTTGATACAGAAGTACCCTGTGAGCTTATCTCCCAAGTAAACCCCGTTCCACCTTAAACCTAAACTCCAAACTGCCAATACCCTCAACCCGAAGAGTCTTAAGACAAGCTGTGGGCCTTGATGCGTCGACCCGCCCAATCTAGAGGTCTGCCTGAGCAGCAACCCTTATCAGCAACGATAATACCCCCGAAGCGAATCCGAGCCCGCAGCATGGATCATAAGATCTTCGTCGATCGGCTCCTCCCCCATCTCCTTCAAGCGGGGCGCACAACGAGGTCACAGGGTGGGGGAAACAGTCATGTAGTGTTTTTTGCAATCTCCTTTTAAATGTCTGCCAGCATCTGACATGTAGTGGGGTTTCGGGCTTAGGGATGTACTGGGTTTAGGGTTCAGGCCGTAACAGTTATATGACGTTTTGGGCACTCAATGCCTTCCAGATTCCCGTGCGGTTCGTCCATGGACGAACCATACAAGTATTAACTAACTAGTATCGCCCCAACCACGCCCGTCAGGACTCAACCTGTCGGGTCCGGGTTCACGCCTTCGGCTTTCAACGTATCTGAGGTTTCCGATGTTTTGGCTAAAACCCTAAACCCTAAGCTTTCAGGGCTTCATGGTGTGGGGTCCTGCAGCTCGTCGTCAAGCTCGCTGTGGCCTTGCTGGTGGCAGCAAGCCATAACGTTCTGGTTTCGGGGTTGAGTTTCTCATTAGTTTCAGGGTTTTACGATTCCGGGGTTTCAGGGGGGTTGCGGGGTTCCAGGGGTAGATTGCAGCTTCTCAGTTTCAGACCGGTCTTCAGACCTGAGAACAACTTCCCGGCTGGCGTAGGCACCCACACCTCAAATCTTAAACTTCAAGTCTGTTTTGAATTTGTTTCAAATGAGTTATTACTATATTATATTATATTATATCATATTATATTATATTATATTATATTATATTTTCTAAGTCTATATTGAAGGAGGATAATTTAAAATTCGACTTGAACCTGCAAATTCTTGGTTGCGAAGAGGACGAAGACCTCTTGAAAGAGTTGACGTAAGGTCTGGCTGCTTCCCACCCAGCAGCCGTTGAATCCTCGAACCCGTAACTCCGAAGCCTTAATCTAGGGGCCGTAATAATTAGACTAAGGTGTTGGGGCCCATTATGCTAGAATTATAAGCAGGAGCACCCAAAATAGTATCGGTTATTTAGGCCCCTATATTAAAGCATGTGAGCCTGAAGCGCCAAGAGCCGCTCGGCCGGTAAGCCCAAAGTCCCACCCTTCCGAGCCCCAAACCCTCAACCCCTAAACCCCCAAACCTCTACACCTCAACCCCACAACCCTCAACCCCCTAAACCCCCAAACCTTTAAACCTCAACTCCTAACCCCTAAACCCGCAAACCCCCAAACCCTCAACCCGGGCTTCTTGCGACCAAAGCTTCTGTCTTCCGTAGCCTCAGACTCCGACTCTTCAGCCTCGCCTCTGGCCGCTAGGCTTCTTCTGAGTCTGGGGGGGCTTCGGGTCTTAAGGGGTTTGGGGTTTAGGGAAACACTAAACCTATACCATCCTTAGAACCATACTGAACTTATTATTTTAAAATAGTCTCGTGGGTTTTATATGAACAAAAATGAAAAATCATTCCTAAGGAGACGATAGAAACCCAGATAGAGAGCTTAGGGTCTTTCCGGATTGAGGGTTTTAAAAGGGCCAGGGCTTTTGGGCTTTCGGGATCAGAGCTCCAGGCTCACCTTCTTCCCCTCGGAAGCCCGAAACCCTGAGCCCCTAACACTAAACCCCCCAACCCTGAACCCCTAAACCCCGAACCCTAAACCCCTAAACCCTAAACCCCCAACCCTAAAACCCTGACCCTAAACCCCTAACCCTAAACCCCTAAACCCTAAACCCCCAACCCTAAAACCCTAAACCCTGGGGGAGGGTCCGGAGGCGGTTTAGGGGAGGAGATTGAGGGGTTCAAGATGGTTTAGCGTTTTATTTTTGGCAACTCAAAACTATACTACCCTTAGAGCCATAATATCAACAACATATTTGATATTCTCTTGGGTTTTATATGAAAAGATCTGAGTTGTCCTTTGAGCCCTTTGAAAATTAGTTACTATTATGGTTCTCTACAAAATAGTAGGGGAAGTTAAGCAAGATCCCAAAGGACAGCCCAGAAAAATACAAACTAATTCCTAAGGAGACTATAGAAAAAACCCTTCAACAAGACTGGGATGCCCAGTAACCTTTGAATAAAAAGGGCTTCCTTTTTTGTATTGGGTAACTTTATAAGGAACCTAGGAGTACAAAAAGGGAAGAAGGGCACCACGGGGCACCCCAGATCAAGTAGACCCTAAACCCTAAACTAAACCCTATAGATCCCTTTAAGGAAGCCTATAGATCCCTTTAAGGAACCCTATAGATCCCTTTAAGGAAGCCTTTTTATCCCTTTAAGGGCCCCTTACTAAGTCCCATGAACACCGGCACCGAGGAGACGGCCCTGGCGAGACTTCGTCTCCTCTTTGTCTCCCAGCACCTGGCATCGTCCCCCCCAGGGGGGGGCCTCTTTGGGAGTTTCCGAAAATGGGGGACCCTAATATAGTACCTTAAATAATAGGAGCCTTATTATAAGGACCCCAGAATAAGGTACCCCTATTTGGGAGTTTCCGGAAATTAGGGGTACCTTATCTGGGGGTCCTTATAATAAGGATCCTACTATTTAGGGTACTATATTAGGGTCCCCTATTTTCGGAAACTCCCATTTGGGTGGCTGTCAGAATTAGGGCCCCTTTTTTGGGTCCTTATTACAATACGGCACCTAATATTTAGGGTACCCGAAAAGGGACCATCATTTTGACGACCACCCATTTGAAGGCTCCTTAAAAGGGCTCCTCTCTAAGTTGTCCTTTAAGCCCCTGGAAAATTATTTACTGTTATGGTTGTCTACAAAATAGTAGGGGAAATTAAAAAAGATACCAAAGGACAACCCAGTCCTGTAAGGGATCCAACCATAGAGCGCCTTTAGGAAAAACTATGCCTACCTAAATCCCCCCAAACTCAAAGTCCAAACTGGCTTATGCAAGAGCCCAAACATCCAAACCAAAACCGATGCCTAAGCAAAGCCCAACGCAAATCGCAACCAAGTTAGGGTTTAGGGTTCAGGGTTTAGGGCTTAGGGTTCTATAAGGGCTCTATAGGGGGCTTCAGGTTTCATTTAAAGGGATCTACCCGGAGCTAGATTGACAAAACTCCGACTGAAGGAACACATTCGGAAAAGGGTGGGAACAGTGTGTCCCGTAGGGCACGTGGACTCAACACCCACCGAGGAAGAGCATTCCCCGGCAGCACCGAATGTACCATGCACTGTCATATGGGTGGTTGTCAAAATTAGGGTTCCTTTTTGGGCACCATAAGGACTAGGTGCTCCCTTGGGTTCAGGCCCCTTCCCTTCCTGCTGGTCGGGGCGTGTCGCTTCGAGCAACCTGTGAGTTTCCGGAAACAGGGGATCCAAATATAGCACCCTAAATAGTAGGATCCTTATTATAAGGACCCCCAAATAAGGTCCCCAAATTTTCGGAAACTCCCAGACTTGTTTTGTCTTATAAGGGATAGCTGCAGCGAGCAGCTGAACGCGGGCATCGTCAGAAGATCGATTTTTAGGGGTCTTATGGGCTGCCATTGTATGCGTACTCAAAAACCCCGGATGTCAAGCAGGAGTCATACGAAAATTGCGACGTGCAGGGTTAATTTAGGATTGTAACCGTGTTTCATGGTATTCTAGGTTGGCCCTTCAAAGCCTCTGAAAAATATCAGCTCTGCCAACTACCACTCTTCTACATGTGGGTGGCTGTCAAAATTAGGGTCCCTTTTTGGGTCCCTAATATAGTACGGCACCGAATATTTAGCGTACCCAAAAAGGGACCATCATTTTTTGATAACCCCCCCATGTGTCAAAGATCTGTCACCTGCCGCTTGCGTCCCGAGCTGCAACCTTGGAACCCTGAAGATGTCAAAGCGCCTCGTACAACTTCCTCAAGAAACAATCTCAAAACCATACACCCTAAAACGATAAATCCCCAAACCCTAAAATCCGCACTCCAAGCCGTAAGCCCTAATCTCTCAATTCCGCTGCATATACTGCGGCGGCAGCGCGATGGAGCTATGGAGACCACGAAGGTAGATGAAAACCTGTTACTCTGAGGTTAACGGGTTGCAGGAAAGCCTCAAGCTTGGGGCTCAAGGGTTTTCTGGGATAAGCTCAGAACTTTGAGGGCTTGGGGTTTTAGGGTTCAGGGTTTCGGATCTGGGGATTGGGGTCTTCCGTTTTTGGGCTTTGCCTTCGGGGGATTTTATGAAGGAGCGGGCTCGCGGTTGAGGTTCTCCTCGGGATGTAAGGCCCTTCAAAGGACGGACCGGATTCATCTAGAGCCTGAATCATTACAAGTTGGTGTTGGGGTATGATTTAGAAGAGGGTTTATATATGGGTAGTTGTCAAAGTTCTGGCCCCATTTCGGGTACCCTACACATTAGGCGCCGTAGTATAATAGGGACCCATACAGGAACCATAACTTTGACAACCACCCGTAACCCATATAAAGAAACCCTAAGGCATAGTACTGGTACCTATCGAGGTCCCCATCCTTTAGAGCGGGCTACTTAGAGAACCATGCGACTTAGTAGGTAGGGTTATAAGTAAGGTAACCATAGTTATATCTACTTATAACCCAATTAAGGTACTTATAACCCTACTTACTAAGTCTCATGATCCTCCAAGTAGACCCTAAACCGTAAACTAAACCCTATAGATCCCTTTGAGGAACCCTATATATCCCTTTAAGGAACCCTATAGATCCCTTTAAGGGCCCTTTAAGAACCCTTACTAAGCCCCATGATCCTCCAAGTACTCATGCCCAGTTCCTGGGCTTCTGGATCCTGAGCTGTACTTGGAGGATCGTGGGATTTATTAAGGGTTCTTAAAGGGCCCCTTAAAGGGATCTATAGGGTTTAGTTTACGGTTTAGGGTCTACTTGGAGGATCGTGGGACTTAGTAAGTAGGGTTTTCAGTACCTTTTTTGGGGTTTTCAGTAGATATAACTATGGTTACCTTACTTATAACCCTACCTACTAAGTCGCATGGTCCTCTAAGTAGGGTCTTTGGGTGTAGAGTCGCTGCAGTCCCTGGGAGTCTGGATGTACCATTCTGGGGTATGTTCTCGCTGCATTTTTTCTCGGGGCTCTGAGAGGAAGTGCCGAAGTGCTTCATTATGTGGGTGGCTGTCAAAATTAGGGTCCCTTTTTGGGCCCCTATTATAGGACGGCACCTGTTATTTAGGGGACCCAAAAGAGACCATATTTTTGACAACCACCCATGCGTACTCATCGACGTCCCGTTACCTAGGGTTTCGCTAGCGGCTTTGATAAGGCTCTAGTGAACTCAAAACGATTACGGGTAGGTTAAGCCAGGGCTTACTATCAGCGACTTTCACAGTAAGCTCTGTACAACGCATGGCAGGCAATGTTCGAACTTGGGCAACGAACCGTCGCTTGGGGTCGCAAGAAAAGCCAAAGAGAGTCTCGAACCCAAATACAGTAGTAAGGTGCAACTCATATCCTGGACGCCTGCCTGCTTCCGCCGAAGGATCCGTCGCGCCTCAAGCCCACACGAAGGGCCCGTGAGTAGCTTTACTTAAGTGCCCTTCAGTCACCCTTTCATGCTGCAGTTACAGTAGTTT
Source organism: Symbiodinium sp. CCMP2592 (assembly GCA_905221615.1). Lineage (NCBI taxonomy): Eukaryota > Dinophyceae > Suessiales > Symbiodiniaceae > Symbiodinium > Symbiodinium sp. CCMP2592. The sequence continues at coordinate 65,297 of CAJNDT010000561.1, read as the reverse complement.
CGGAACCGTTCTATTTGTAGTACTATGTGTAAACCTTACTTGTAGTGACTATTGCAATAACCCGTAATCGGAACCTCTCCAGTGTCTCAAGCAGGGCTTGCAAGTCATATCGACGTGATTTTCAAGAACCGGTGCTTAGCGTCGTGCGCTTCTGAGCGGATCTAGGCCAAGGCTGAACTGTAGTGATAATTAAACTGTCCACTGAAGGCTGAATTCCAGGGGGGGGGGTACGTGGCAGAGTCCTTGAACAAGGCACCCTTGATTTGGACCCTTGAAGATCCCCCAGACAGTTCAGGGCCTACACACTGCGATCGTAGTAGCAGCACCTCCTCCGCACGGGTAGTGGCGCGTGAGTATTCATCCGCCTGTGGTCCCTCGACCACTTCGACCGCCTCTGTTCATGCAGCCACGCCAATGGCTGATCCTGCAGACCCATGTAATAATTCCCTTTGCGTATACGCCAAACTCCAACTATCCCAGGGCCTGAATCATTACAAAAGGGCTTTGGGGTATATTCATCTAGTTACAAAATGAAAGAAACTCTCGGGAACAGTCTTACCAAATGTTGATGTCTCTATAGTAAACCTCATTAAACCCTGCCCCTGCCTGCATCAAAGCACGCGAGCTGGCAGCACCGAAGAAGCTCCTTCGAGCAGGAGCGCAGTGCTGAGGACGAAAATTCTCTCAGCCACGTTTGCTTAGAAGCATAACAGCAGAACATGATATAGTAGCATGTACGAAGATATACCTATGATTCAATGATACGAAAAGATACGCCTCTACATGGGTCAAGGGCACTGCGACCCAGAGCTTCAATGTGAAGCTAGATCCGGAAACTTGAGCTACCGTCGGTACCAGGGCATCATCACACTCATGATCATCAGTTGCATGCTGGTCATGTCGTCCTCGTCCTCAGTCATCATCATCTACAGAATTCAACCTCAGCCTCAACTTCCCAACACCCAACACCCCTGGCCCTATCCCCAAACCACAATCCTGGAAATCCGAACCCCCCAAACCCTGTAACACTTAACCATCTCCCGGCAGCAATCGGACTCTCAGTTGCCTGGTCTTGGAGAGGATGGTCATGATGGTGGCCACAGAGACCTTGCCCACATCCTCCGGATCTCTGTTGTCGAAGTTGAGGCTTGAACTAGGCCGGATCCAAAAAATACAAGCCCAAACCCCACAAGACCCGCTTAAGCGGGCAACGTGGTACAACAAGCAGGTGCTGGCGTTGACTCAAAGGGGAAAAGGGGGGACCCTTAATGGGGACCCCTACCCTATAACGGGCTATATAATGGGTATATAATGGCTATATTAAGGGTATATACCCAGAGGTCCTTCTTAGGGGTCCCTCCTTTTACCCTTGGATTGACAGGGAGCATGCCAGGAACTAGGCATATGCCCTGGAAACGGAACCCTTCCGAAACAACCCCGGATGAAACACTCCCTAAACCCTCAACCCGAAACCCTGAACCAGACACCCTCAACCCAAAACCCTACCCCTGAACCAGAAACTCTCAAGCCGAAGCCCTGAGCCCCAAAAACCCTGCAACCCTTCCAAAAATGACATGATCCCAAGGACCCGGCCTGCTTACCCTCGTCAAACTCCTGACCCCAAGGTCCGGCTGGAGTGCGGCTTTGGGGTTTAGGGGAGTGTGGGCTTAGATGATGATGATTGCAACCATTGTTAAACTATTGAGGGTGGTAGCAGTCTTTGAACCGTCGAAGTCAGCTGTGTGCTCATGTTGTTGCGTACAGGTGTTGAGTTGCTGGAACTCGCTCCAGGGTGTGTAGCAACAATAATGACACTATAATATCAACAACAACAACGAGAATGATGATATTTATAGTGCTACCCAGGTCAAAAAGGATGCATGGAAAGAGCTTGGGAAAACATAGGTTAGGGTTTAGGGTCTAGTTTGGTTTTAAAAATGGTTTAGGGTTTAGGGCTAAGAAAAAGGAGCGGAGGGCGCAGCTTCGGGTTGAGAGCTGCTCTTTCAAAGAGCTTCAGTCGAAGGAGTGCCCCCGAAGTAAAAACAAGGAGTTGAGGGAGCAATGTAGGGGCCTTTGTAATTCAAACAGGATTCCTTTTAAAGGGGGTCTATAAGGGTCACTATAAGGCTACTGCAGGGCCTTAATAATTGGAGTAGAGTTTTCGGGTACATTATACCAAATAATACGGAGTCCCCCCAAATAGTATTGGTACTTATTAAGGCCCGTATATTAGGGTGTGCTGGGGTTTAGGACAAGGATACTGCAGCAGATGCGAGGGATCATATTAGGGCCCTATTATATTCCTATTCTACCACTATTACAGGGTGGGGGCCCCTTACTAATGTATGTACGTATGTTTGTGCAAGCACATGATGAAGCGACAAGAACAGAAGAGCAGAGCTTTGCGCAATTGCCGGTTCATGGCGTTTCAAGCTTCGTACTTACAGTTATCATCACGCAGAGCTGTAGGGTTTCGGGCCCGGAATCCCAACATCGGGAGAACTTCCATCTTCCGTAGCAGACTTTTGCTGTTTCCACAAGCTCTGCCAGGACCCTTGCAATTAAGGGTTACAACAAAGGATAATGCACAGAGAGTAAGGGCAACGGTTACCTATACACCCCCTTAGAACCATAATTGAACTATTATTTTAAATATTCTTTTGGGTTTTATATGAAAAAAATCAAAAATAGAGTTTAAGGAGGCTGTAGTTGCTATAAGGGATACTATATCGTGAGGGCTGAAATCCATCAGGCCCCGTGCTGAGCTCCGTGAAAGGATCAAGCACGCCGGAGCGAAGCATTTCAACACACAGCAAAGAATTGGCTTCGGGATTGGGGCTGAAGGTCAATACGCGGGACCTGAATAATTCGAATAGGGTGTGGGTACATGATACGATATTCGATGTATCTTCCGGAAATCTCAGGAGTAGGCTTTCAAACTAGTCAGGCCGGTATTCATGATGCACTACCTGCGGCAATATCAAGCAACGTGACACCAAGAATAAAGCAGGCAAGGAGCACACACTTAGGGGCTGGGTACCGTAGCCCCCCAAAAAGGCTAATCCTTTGAATTTTGGAAGGATGATGTAAGCTCCATAAGCTTAAAGTAGTACCTCGAGAATAATACCCTTATAGTACCCTGATAGATCCCTTAAAGGAACCCCGTATAATACCCTATGGACCCCTTTACAGGCTACCTACTCAGCTCCTCAGGTGGGCCTAGTCAGCCAGTAATACTACACGCAAGGAGCATGACGCAAGGGCCCTAAGAACTAGGAGAGGGTATTGGGGGCTCCTTATTATATTGAATAGGGCTTGGAAGCATATTATACCATAAAATGTATGGTCTAATATGCCTCCAAGCCCTATTCAAGCTAGTTGTTGAGGCCCCTACGTTACTCAAAGGGAAAAGGAGTGACCCTTAATGGGGACCCCTACCCTATAATGGGCTATATAATGGTTCTATCATAGCTATATTAAGGGTCTATACCTAGGGGTCCTTATTAAGGGTCCCTCCTTTTACCTGTGGAGTTACGAGAGAACGAGACACGTCCGCTGCCTTTTCGATCTCCTCCTCGACGGCCGCGAAGTGCTCTTCCTCTTTGGCTTGGGGGTTCCTTTATAAAGGGATCCAGGAAGGGATCCTTAGGGGTTCCTTTAAAGGGATTGGTTTGGGGGTTCCTTTAGAGGGATCCAGAACTGGGCTCTTAAGTAACCAGGGGGGGGCCTTTAAAGGGATCCAGAACTGGGCTCTTAAGTAACTGTTGAGGGGTTCCTTTAAAGGGATCTTAGAACTGGGCTCTTCGCCGGCTCACCAAACGGAATCCAAAACCCTGGTACATGCAGGTTTCTGGGGCTTCGGGTTCATAGCAAACAGATGGTAATATGGGGGCCTGAATAATTAGAATCGGGTTTGGGGGCCCATTAATACAAAAAAATATAATAAGGAACCCCTGCACATGATAACTACGCCTAGCCACGCAGCAGTCGAGCAGATTGAAGCAAGTTCGAAGCCATTGCTAACCTCCGAGTCGGTATACTCTACGGATCTCTTCTAAAGGACCGGCGCTCTCAAGAGCTCCACAGGAACCATTCTTTGAAACAGGCCCAAAGTCGTGTATTGGATGTTGAAGTTCAGGCTTTGGGTTGATCACCAGCCCAAACCCCATTCCCGAAACCCCGAAAAACCTTACTCCCTAAACCCCGAAGCCTGTTCCCCCTGTTCCCTAAACCCAAAAATTCTTCGTCTTATCAGATCGCAGACTCAAAACTTGCTGCCGTCCGTTCATGGACCCCCCCCAAGCCGTTCAAGGGCCACTCCTAAACCCTAGCCACCCCTAGAACCACAACAAAGCTAATATTCTTATCAATCCCTTTGTTTTTTATTCTAACGCACCATAAAACGTTTTTCAAGAGCAGTAAAGAGACCCTAAACTCCCAAAGCCCTAAACCCTCACGATCCTAAACCCACAACCCACCCTAAACCCTACAGTAAACCCTGAACTCCCAGAACCCTCAACCCTAAACCCTCTCTCCGAGAACCCTAAACCCCCTAAACCCCCTAAACCCCGTAAACCCAAAACCCCTGAACCCCTGAACCCCCGAAACCGTAAACTCTGTAAACCCTAAACCCTGTACACCCTGAACTCCCAGAACCCTGAACCCAAAACCCCTCAACCCCTCAACCCCCAAAACCCCTGAACCCCCTAAAGCCGAATCTCCCCAAGAGCCGGCCTGGAGGGCTTTCCCCTTTTGCCTCAAAGCGCTGACGCTGTCCTCCAACAAACCTCCGGAGAATGGGGGAACCCCACCGAAATGCTTGGGGTTGTAGGGTTTAGGGTTTTGAGGTTTAGGGTTTTGGGATATCGAGTTGTCGGATTTAGGGTTAAATCCTCAACCCGAAAGCCATGCAAGAAACCCCAGAAGCCCTAAACGCCAAAAGTCCGAAGCCCCAGTAAACCTGAGCATTTAGGGCCAGTTGCTTTGCTTGCCCCTCTAGTCATCCAGGCCAGACTCTAAGGGCTCGGCCAAGACTAGTCTGAACATGCATCCGAAGCCCTACAGCCCTAGAAGTTTAACCTCCAAACCCACAAATCTCAAATTCTGAAAAAGCCCCAAGAATCGGTTGTTGAAGCTCCGGAAGCTCACCATGAAAGGGCGGAGGGAGTTGTGAGTTTCCGGCAATATGGGATCCTAATCTAGCACACTAAATTGTAGGACCCTTATTATAAGAACCCCAAAATAAGGTACCCCGAATTTTCGGAAACTTCCAGTGACTTGGGGCGCAAGTTCTAAGAATCTGGAGGCTCTCCCCGCAGAAGCTGCGGGGGGGTTCAGAATCAAACGAACTCCCAGCCCGTATTTTAGTCTCGTCTTCTGTCTGTGAAGACTGCCCAAACCCTGACACCTTGGAAGTGTTAGACTGTGATCCAAGGGTAAAAGGAGGGACCCTTAATAAGGACCCCTAGGTATATACCCTTAATATAGCTATTATATACCCATTAAAAAGCCCACTATAGGGACCCAGGGGTCCCCATTAAGGGTCCCTCCATGTCCCCTTTGACCAAACCCTGAAAGGACGGACCAGCCTGCACCTCGCATCGCAATCGCCAAGGTCTCCTGTATGTATATGTAAATTAAAGGTATATGCTTTTGTATACATATGTGTGTATATATATATATACACACACTCTCTCTATATATGTATATACTATATATATATATATACATATACATACCTCTGTCTATCTGTGGCTTAGGCTTTCGGGTTCGCGATTGGCTCTTTTTGTGGCCTTCCCGTTGCTGGTCTGACAAAAAACTCATGGTCGCGAGCAAAATACGGTTGATTATATAGTCCTGCATTGCCTTAAGGACCCTAGAGTATGGGAATAATGGTATATTCCTTATTTTGGGTAATGCAGGATGTATATATCATCAACCGTATTTCGACGAGACATCGTAAACAACACTGATTACAAGGGAAGTGCACTTGTACCCGCGCTGCGGAAACCAAGCCTAAACCCGTGTCTTTCGGAGTTTTCGCGGGTGCTGCTCTACGCTATATGCGCCATTATGACCCGTTGAACAACGGGCGTTCTCAACATACTGAGTGCAGCATTTAGTTGCCCTAATTTGAAGGATCCTACTAGTTAGGATCTACACTAGAGTCCCTTCTGGAATTGAAAAACCTCAGCCCAATCGCAAAAGGTGCCTGGGAGGATTCCTTGGGTGCCACCAGCACGCGGTGAAGCGCCAAAGGCCACATCAGCGGTGTCGTCGCCTGATACCATACATTTTGTTTTTTGGAGAGGTCTCCTAGTAAGGATCCTAAGAAGGTCCAACCAATGTCTGAAACTCCAACATAGACCCCCTGATTCAGAAGTAACTTCCGTCAACAAGGACCAACGATGGGAGTCGTCAGGTCAGGTTCAAAGAGTAAAGGACTGTACATCTCGAATCACCAAGTTATCTCGCAATGCACCCGAACTCAAACATTCAAACAATACCTGTGTGGGTTTCTGAACATTAGCGGCATTAGCGCATGATCATGGGCTTCTTGTTTGAGTCCTTTCTCTTACTTTCTATACGGATTTTTTTATTGGGCGCACCTCAGCGCGGTCCGAGTCCTGTCCAGTGCGAGGGTTTGGGGTCGAAATGGGGGCCTTCGTAATCAGAATGGGGATTCGGCTTCAGCGGATCTTATAGTATAAATATGCGGGAACCAGAGCGGGATAATGTTACTGTTATCCCGACCCCATTCACGGACTGCAGGAGGAGTCCGACGAAACAAACGACACAAATTCGTATTGACATGAGATCTACGAATCATGCTCACCCTCCCTACACTCGCCATGTGCTGGATGGAAGAGCTCTCGAGTCAACCTGGCAGGGTTTGTTGAGAAATCTCTGCAGTGGAATGTTCGATTGGTGTCTGCTTCAAGCCAGGCCGCTGAATTCAACCAAGACCCCCCCCCCGTACATTGAGGGCCTCAGGGCTGTAGGGCTTAAATGACAGACGGCGGATGTACCACCTCTTCCCTAGTAGGAACCCACAGTTGAACGTCTTGGGCATCTTGGTTTTTGCGGCTTTTAACAATTCAAAGCGTTTCTCAAACGGGCATCGTCGAGAGGGGCTTGGAAAAGCACCTCAAGTTCTAGCATTGTCTCTTCACAGACAGTGTTTTATGGTTGCTGGAAGGGTGTCTAGGGAAAGCAACTTGCTTCAGGTTTTGTGTTATCGACCGTCGGGTTTGTACTATAGGGGCCTCAGTAATTAGACCAGGGTTTTGGGTCCCATTTTTTGCTATACTTACAATAAGGAACACACCAAAATAGTATAGGTCATTGCTTGAGGCCCCTATATTCTAGGTTGGCCCTTTAAAGCCTCTGAAAATATTCGTAAATAGGGTCCTACTAAGCCCAATAAGGGAAACATATAAAATGTCCCAAAGGCCTACCTACGGTTGATGATATAAATCCTGCATTACCTTAAGGACCCGAAACTATGGGAACTATGGTAAATTCCTTATAATGGGTCATGCAGGATTTATATCATCAACCGTAGTATTAGGTGCCGCGGGCAGAAGGAATGCATGCCGAGCGAGCACGGAGCCCAGAAACCTATGGGTTGAAACGTCGTGTGAAAATCCTTCAGCACCCCGGACCACTCCCCTAAGGGCTCGTTATCATAACTATACTATGGTACAACCTTGGGGTCCCTTAGTATAACTATACTAGTACTATACTTGGAGGATCATGGGACTTAGTTAGCAAAGGTTATAAGTACCTTAATCGGGGTTCTAAGTACCTATAAGTATTGTTCCCCCAAGCCTTTGCTGCGGGCACCGGCTGCACACAAGCAGAACCTGAAACAAGATACGACTCAGTGACCTGATCACACAAACAGGACCAGAAAGTGTCCACAGCTGAATGTGGCAGCTTCAGGTTCGGGGCGTGCGCTGGCCGGGAGCCTGAATGAAGCCTGAAAAACCCTCCAAACAAGGCGCATTCAGGCCGTCCTGCAGCTTTCCAGCACCGGCCATGTATCGCAACCTGCTTTGTCGGGGGGTCTTCAGGGAGTCTTCACGATGTTGTCGGGGTTTAGTCTCTTTGACTGAGGTTTCTTGTTTCTTAGGCTTCAGTTAGAGAGGTTTCAGGAGTTGTCGGCCGTTTATTAAGCTTCGGGACACTTCGAACACTCGGAAAGATGTAGTGATTTCAGGTGTGCTGAGTGGGTGTAAGAGGTGCTGATTTGCATCTCTTACACATCAGGTCATCAGAACTTCGGGGGGCATGTATCAGCAGGGTTCAACAGCATGCCAGATTTCCTGGGCTTTTGCGGGTCTTGCGCCCGAGACGGGGCTGCAGCATGGCTCTGAGGAAAGGGCAGATCGGGATCGGTACGGCTTCGTGGCATGCGTGCCAGCGATGCACATAGTCGCTGTAGGAGAACGATAAGCCTGCAACCCTGAGGTGAGGTTGATGTGCCAGAACTCCCTTGTTGCAGGATCACCACCGATGCTTCGCTGAGGCTTTTGTTAAGAAACCGCAGAACGATAGGTTCGAGAGTAGCTCGGGATAAAGCCGGTCAGTTTCTGCCGATGAAAACATATGGGTGATTGTCAAAATCATGGTCCCTTTCTGGGTACCTTAAATATTAGGTGCCGTATTATAATAGGGACCCAAAAAGGGACCATAATTTTGACAACCACCCATATGAAAACTTCGAGTGGAATGCAAAACAAGACAGGAGGATCCGAAAGCAATGAAGCTGCGCAAGGGTGCAATTCATGGGTAGTTATAAGTAGGGTCATAAGAGGGTAACTATACTTATAACTAATATTAGGGACTTGCAACCCCACTTATAACTACCCATGAACATGCAAGTACAAGTGCTTAGGGATTACTTGCTGCCCTCTGGGGCCTGTTGATGTTCATGCGCATCAGCACCTTGGCTGCAGGCATGGATGGTACTTTAGGGCCTTCATAATTAGAATCGGATTTTGGGGAACACTTACTATAAGTATAATAAGGAACCCTAAAATAGTAAAGGTCATCATTGAGGCCCCTATCTTAGTCACGCAAGCTTGATAGGGATCTGCGGAAGCTGTAAGAGTTGTATACCATAAGATAAGTCCACCCTAAGGAGTAGTGTTTCTGGCGATTACGACCTGGATGTTGCACTCGCCGACTAAAGATTTACTCGTCTACCCACAGACCCCTAAATTTCTACATAAGAAAGGTTAGATACCACAAAGCAACCTAAAGAGGGATGCGCATGCAAACTGAGGTACCTAGCTCAAACAAGGGTCTTGGGCTGTCTGGGTACACCCCAGGGTGTATACAGACCACATCTCGGCCTTGATGAAACCTACTTCGAGGATCATGCGACTTAGTAAGTAGGGTTATAAGTAAGGTAACTATAGTTATATCTACTTTTAACCCCAATTAAAGTAGTTATAACCCTACTTACTAAGTCCGATGATCCTCCAAGTAGGAGGCACGAGCAACCCTCAAAGACTCTAGATTCTAGAGACCCTCGTAAGACAGGTCGCTAGAAGATACCTGTTCTGCACTTTCCAACTAGCCTTCTCTAATACTTCACACTGACCTCGTAGTGCATGACGCATTTGATCTCCGAATCGTAGACGGGCATGAAGGGTTCCTTGACTCTTGGATGGCCCTTGTCACAGTGGCCTCTGTCGATACCTCGACAGAGAAGTCGGTCACTGCGAGAACGGCGGGAGCGTCGCCGGCGACTCTGGCTCTGATCTTGTCCCTGAGTAGGCCGGACACCGCCATGTACTAGCTTAGTGACACTGACACAGTTGTCGTTGTCATCGGGTGTTCAAACGCTGCTTTGGCTCAATCTCTGTGCAAAGTTCGGACTCGGGCTGGCTGTAAACAGTTTCATGGGGGGACTAAAGGTCAACTTTCAGGGTTATAAAGGGATTATAGTAACGCAGACAAGTTAAAGATTAGTGGGCTTGAGACACTTGTTCTGGCAGGCTTCGCACGCGTAACTTTCTTAACCCTATCACCCTAAAACCTTCAGTCTTTGTAGACTCTCAAAGCCCTCGTAAACGCGAACCTGTAAAACCGCAAGACCGCGAAGCCCAAACCATATACAAACAACCCTCAGCCCTAAACCCATACACCCCCTTGTATAACCCCAAACCCTCCAGTGGTCCATGCAAAGTTGCCGTCCTAAAAACCGACAAAACGCCTTACTCATTCCTCGTACAAACCCTTGCAGAAGCCCATATCAAGCCCTGTAGCAAACTACAAAAGCCACCGTGAACACACACTACGCAAAACACTCTCAAACATCCTACAATATAAAATACCTATATGGCAACCCCATGTCTAAACTTCCAAAACCGTTCCCGGGTGTCGTGCTGCTGCCGGGAGCTTAATAGCACCGAAGATCTGGAAGGGATGATTAGGGTTCTTTGGGTCTCTTCTGGATGTCTTTCGCGGAATCATAGGTTCAAGCGGTTCCTTCAAGGAGAGCTGTTGGGTTTAAGGGTTCATGTACAGAAGGGGAACTATAAGGTTTGGGGGCTCCTTTGACGGGATCTGTGCGGTGTACAGCGCTTCTTGAAAGGAGTAACTGTAACTACAAGGGGAATTTTAGGTTGTAGGATTTTAGAGTGCTGTGAGTCCATACTTGGAGGTTCATGGGTAGTTATAAGTAGGGCAATAAGTAGGGCAACTATACTTATAACCCATATTAGGGGACTTATAACCCTACTTATAACTACCCATGAACCTCCAAGTAGGGCGTAGGGCAGTTTACTGCTTGAGCGAGATGATCATTAACTCCCCAGGCCCCCTCACAGTAAATTGGATTCTCTGCTGTTTTGAGTTTTCCAGGGGCCTTTGGTTCGGTTTCGCACCTGTTGGGTTTTGGGTTTAGGAGTTAGTTCAGGCATCTGAACAATAGCTACTCGTAGTCACAAGGTCTGGGATCGAGATTGGCAGAGGCTCCAGTGCTTCAGATGGCTCATGGCTGGCAGGAAGCCAATCATAATCATAGTCGTGTCATATTCATAATAGTAATAGTAACGATAACAATAATAATTATGATATTAGTAATGCCTATTCCAGCCCAGATGTCGGACATGCATGCTTCGTTCATCGTAGGACACACTACATCCAGGGCACAAGGACTTCTTCGCACCAGTAGTCTCAGAGACTGAGTACCCTAGCCCAAAAAGCTAAACCCTTTGAGTTATAGTATTCTATAGGCCCCAAAAGGGCAACTGTTGCTACTCAGCTACTAAGCAATGTTCTGGAAGATGGTCCTTGGTTCGAATCGCAGCTGGCGGCAAACTACACCGTCGCAGAATCTAGGTGGCAGGATGGTCCATGACTTACCTCGGGTTAGTAGGGAATGGAGGAATGGGGTACAACTATAACGACTGTTGCTACCATTCTTCCATTCCCTACTAACCAAAGGTAAGATGATTAGCTGACCTTTGTCGTTTTTTAGTTTATAATACCGTTATACTCCGAAAGGTTAACCTTTAGTCCTTACTAACCAAAGGTAAGATGAGGGAATTCTGAGCCAACAACCTTGGCCAAAGCACCATTCCACGTGATGAGATCGAACTCCGGACCTCGCGGCACTGGAGCATTGCGCGGTTTCTTATAATGACTCGGTTCAGGGGTGGTTATAAGTGGTGTTATAAGTCCCCGAATATGGGTTATAAGTTATAAGTATAGTTACCCTAGCCCTACTTATAAACCTCCAAGCATGCTAACGCTGTAATGATTAACATTCTTGTTGTGATTGCTATGGTCATGTTTACCGTCGTTTCCTATTGAACTTTAACTCCACTCTGCTTTTAGCTTATCATTCTGAACAGGCTCTTCGGTGCTGTTGTCTAGGGTGTAGGCGTTCGGATTCAATTTCTCGGACTTGGTGACGGCGAAAAGCACGAGGCCTTCATCTTTAACTTCGATGTTTTGCTGGACCCTAAAGCATCCCTTACTTGTCCAGTTTCCTATCGGAACTAATGGTTAACCTTTCGGAGTATAATGGGAGTAAACCCCCCCAACCCCCCTGAAAAAAAGGACAAAGGTCAGCTCCTTCTTGACAGTAGACCCTAAACCCTAAACCCCATAGATCCCTTTACGGAACCCTCTAGATCCCTTTAAGAGCCCTTCAAGAGCCCTTACGAAGTCCCCTGCCCACTCTACTACTGAGGTCTTTTGCCTTTCTCTGGTTGGGGGCTGGAAAGCAAGCCGTTAGCTCCGGCATCTGCGCCCAAAGGCTCTTTCCATAGTTGCTGAGTTCATTAGCCCCCAAAAGTGTCCACTTTCAGTTTTATAATGGGTACTATTATCCCAAAAAGTGTAAAGTGCATCCACTCAGCTACTAAGTAAGCCTTGCGTCTGACTCAAGGACTGTGTGTTCTTAGGGAGAGGGGGCCTTTCAGCAACTAGGGAAGGATTTAGGGTTGAGGGGTTCGGGGTTTGATCCGTCTAAAGCCGTGACGCTAAATTCTAAATACTACACATGCACCCCTGAGTTGAAGCAAGCTACCCCTTGGGTTTCACATCTCCCACTGGGCCGGCTGCTCAAGACGTAAGCCAGCTCCAGCCAGAGGATCAACGGAGAGACCTGCTACACCGGGAAGGGCACATAAACGATGCTTCCAGGGTTTATGTAGGCTTCAGACGATTAGGGTTTCGGGTCTTAGGAATCTCGGGTTTAGGGGCTTTGCGGGTTCAGGGTTGGAGGAACCAACGCCTTAATCCTTCACGCACATCTGCTCAAACTCATTACGGCCTTCGGAATTCTGAGCAAGTTTGTCTCACGTCGAAGACAGGGAGGTAATTAGCTAGTGTTGATTTCAATAATCTGCAAAATGAGATATAACAAAACTATGGCTTCATATTAAGCAACGAGGGAAATTACCAATCATCCCAAACCGATACCTAGTTCGACCTAGTTAGCTGGAGATAGACATAGGTTTGCTCCAACAGAGGTATCTTGCACGAACGCGGCAGGAATGAACATCCAAGGGGAGTGTGAGCAAGACAAGGTCGATGAACCCAACTTTGACCGTTACAGCTGCTTATACTACTGTACAAAGTTCTGCCAGGAAGCCGAGTTCGAACGACGAGGCCCACTGGTATAAATGTGTAGCCATATATGCAGCTACTATCGGGTCTTCCCGGTGTGATTTGTTTCCACACTTGTGGCTTCAGGCCACTATCTTGCACTAACGGGCAGGCGCTACAAAGCTGGCTGGATATCAACATCCACCTGTTGTGTCATTTCGCATTTTCTAATCGGATGGGATCTCCGAATGTGATCTCTATTGTCGGGATTGGTGCCACTACTAAACGCCTCGTTGCAGCAATGTCTACTTGGAGGTTCAGGGGTAGTTATAAGTGCGGTTATAAGGCCCCTTATGTGGGTTATAAGTATAGTTGCCCCTCCAAGTAGACCCTAAACCCTATACCCTCTTTGGAATCCTTATAGATCCTTTTAAAGGGACCCTTAAAGGAACCCTTATAACTACCCATGAACCTCCAAGTAGGCACTTGGCCACGAGTCTGAGCCCAGAGAAGCGAAAGCACCGTTAACCAAGGAGTACGTATTCCTCGAACTGTGGACGGATCCTAAACTGGGATGCCCAGTAACCTAGGACAGTAGCCTAGGAACAAAAAGGGCTCCCTTTTTGGTATTGGGTAACTTTCAAAGGGTTCTGGGACTATAAGGAAGGGAATAAGGGTACTACTGGGCATCCTAGTAAACAATGCGCTGAGGCCTGTACCTGGAAATTGGGGTATGGGCCTCGCTGGCAAGGTTTCAGATGGAGTCCACATGGGTGGTTGTCAAAATTATGGTCCCTTCTTGGGTCCCTAATATAGTACGGCACCTAATATTTAGGGTACCCAAAACGGGACCCTAATTTTTACAACTACCCACCTAAGTATCGATGTGAAACAAAACGGAACACGATGCCTTGATAGACGAAGACGCCTACGCGAATAAAGGCTGTAGACGCATATCAGGAAGGTTTGGGGGTAACATAGGAACCTGATTAAGGAACCTTGGGCCGATATTAGCGTTCTTTATATGAATCCTAATATATTGGGGGGTTATAGGGCCAGGGTTTCTTAACCAGGTTCCTACAGTACATCATAACACTTGGGTATGAGTATACGTATATGGGAACCATGCGGAAATACTATTGACAATTACGGCCATTACTCGGAGCTCTCTTCCGTCTGCGAGACCTCCTTGCGCAGCCGGAGCATCCGTACATCGTCAATCTCTTCGACAGTAACGTCCACAGACAGATCCCTCACCTGACTCGGAGGTAGCTACCTGTAGATGATATAAATCCTGCATTACCTTAAGAACCCTAAACTATGGGGATTATGGTATATTCCTTATTCTGGGTAATGCAGGATTTATATCATCAACCGTAGCTTGCGGCTTTGAGGTGGGGTTTAGTTCAGCTCGGGGCTTAGGCTTTGGATTTTGGGTGAGGGGTGGGGGCGAGAGTTCAAGCCGGGCATGGGCTAGAACGCCTACAAGTTCCATCATGGCGCAGTGACGTTTACAGCTATTCTTGGCCTAGGTCTTTTCGGCTTTGTTACCCTAAGTTACTCACTTCCCGATAACTCAAGCAAGTCAACATGAATCTTCCAAAGTAGGATGAAACTACTAGAACCCAACGTACATCAAACACGTCGGATGTTGGAGGACGAACTCTACCGAGGACGAACTCTACCCGCACACGGTCCCTCGGAGTTAAGGATCCCTCTATCATCTAAGGAATTTTCTAAACCCAAATTTGGGCCTTAAATAATTAGAATAGGGTTTTGGGAGAGTTCCTTATGGTGGTTATAGCATATTACCCCCCCCCCCCCCAAAAAAAAAAAACCTATTCTAATTCTTGAGGCCCTATATAAAGCTCCACACCCGAATGATGTTGGACTCTCTGGGCCCAAACGGATCCTTCAGGTGCGGGACTAGGAGGTGCTTTTAAAACCATCGAAACATGTTAGTAGGTAAGATCTTCTTAAGCCCAATAACAGCAAACATAAAATGTCCCAAAGCCCTACCTTGTAACAATTAAGGCCCCGACAGTAACAACCACCTAAACAACCCTCAAATCTCCTGAGGTCGCAGCCTTGTTGTAGAACAGGTCGAGTCCTCCCACCCGGTGAAGAGAATTTGGGGTCGGGCTCAAGGGAATCTTATCATCTTATTGGAGTGCACCCTCATTGAGCGCTCCGGCTTCAGCGTCTATGGGAGGTTTGGGTGCCGTGTTCTCCGGATGCCGGCCCCCCGCTGGTATGAGTAGTAAAGCAGAGTAAGTTGTATCTTCGGGCACAAGGAGCTAGGATAAATTTGAAAGCCCGGGTCACGTTTGAAGGTTTTGCCGGCAGAACTGGACTTCGAAGGATGGGTATTCTCTGTCCTTCACGGAGGCATTTGAACTGAACGGACGTTCGAACAGAGTCCAGACAGAGAGCCACAATTGATCGGAAGACCCCAAACTCGCATGGCCAAACTCGGAACCGGCAACCGTAAACCCCTAAACCCCTCCCCTTAAACCCTAAACCCCTAAACCCTCAACCCCTAAACCCTAATCCCCTTAACCCCCAAACCCTCGCCCGATCCCTCGAGACTGTGGGGATTCGCAGGAAGCTGTCGGATCAAGGAATTTTTGGCTCAAGGGTGGAGATTTCGGATTCCGGACATGCAGCACTTCAAGAGCTCAGCCGGATGAAAGGTTTTAGGGTTTTACGGTTTTAGGGAAAGGATTGGGGGTTCATGAAGCAAGCGCCCGAATTTGAACTCTCCGCTTCCTGTGTCTGCCAAGCTGGACGTGATCCAAGTCAAGTCGTGGGCGAATGGCCGCGATCTGGGCAAGACGCACCCCTAAGCCCTAAACCCTACACACTTAGCCCTCAGACCCTAAACCCTAAACCCCTAAACCCTTAAACCCTAAACCCTTAAACCCCTCATGGTCGTAACCCAGAACTCTTGCTGTCCATTCCAACGCTCAAAGAAAGAACCTTAGCCTCTAAGCCTCAGTAGCGGAATAGCTTTGCTATCTTAGTATTCCAGCCCCTGTCTTACATGGGGGTTTCCGAGTATAGGGGACCCTAATATAGTACCCTAAATAGTAGGATCCTTATTATAATTGCTACTTATAGCCCCAATTAAATTAAGGTACTTATAATCTTACTTAATAAGTCCCATGATCCTCCAAGCAAGGCTGACCCTTGACACCCCCAAAATCCTAAATCCAAAACCCGACAACCCACAAATCCGACTCGGCGAGCAATTACAAATGTATGCACCCTACTTGTCGGGTGTCATGGGGAACTAAAGGTTAACCTTTTTGGTTAGAAAGGGATGAGATGGGGACTGTACTTCCCGACAAAGGTTAAAGGTTACCTGCTCTGCTCCTAGGCACGGGTCACCCGATACCAGGAACACCAAACGAGCTCGCCGGGTTCGGCAGGAACTCCTAAAGATTCAAGCCATGCCGACGCCACCATCATCGAGGTCTTTGAGTGTTTTGGGCTTCAGCCCGAAGAATCTAAACTCTGAAGTTCTTTCACCGACCAAGCAATGACCCAATGTACAACAAAGTTAGGGTTTAGGGTTTAGGGTTAGAGTTTATTATTGTGGGTTCAGGGTTTAGGGTTTAAGGAAAGGCAGACTTGGGCACTTCTGGAGCTGCGTAGCTTAGACCGAGCCGTCCCGCCTTCGCTCCCGCGGGTCCAGATCGTCAGTTCTGGCAAAGAGAGCGAGAGAGCATGAGGGTTAAGGGGGTTAATATAGGAACCTGATTAAGGAACCTTCACTGAGAAATTTTGGGTCTTTATTGGGGTTCCCTATATGAATCCTAAGATATTGGGGGTGAAAGGGCCAGGGTTGCTAAATCAGGTTCCTACATTAGGAGAGTTAGGGCTGTACTGTGCAGCCCGTACTTGGAGGTTCATGGGTAGTTATAAGCAGGGTTATAAGTCGGGTAACTATACTTATAACCCATATTAAGGGACTGATAACCCCACTTATAACTACCCATGAACCTCCAAGTAGGTTGAGGGCTTGGCACAGGCTTAAGTCTCAAACACCCTGATGATTGCAGGTAGATTCGTTCTCCAATGTGGAGCGCTTCTTTTAAGACACCCCTTAAAACCACGAAGACCACATTTTGCTGGTCGGGATGCCGATGGAAAGAAAGGAGCTCCATGACAGCGACCAGTTAATGTATTACGAGTCCCCTCCAAGCTTAATTAGTCATGTGCTGCGACGACAGTCCCAGTTTACTTTGGTCCAAACTACTACTACTACTACTACTACTACTACTACTACTACTACTACTACTACTACTACTACTACTACTACTACTACTACTACTACTACTACTACTTTGGGGGTTCCTTGTCATAGTTATAGTATAATAAGCCCCCAAACCCTATTATAATTCTTAAGGCCCCCCATATTCTACACCCAAAAATCCGGCCCCTAGGTCAAATGCAGCCGCCGACTCTTACTCACACCCAATAGAGGGGCTCGAGAGATATGACCAGGAATTTCGGGCATGTTACAGTCTAAACATACTAGACCGGTACTTTGCAAAACCAAAAAACAAAACCCTTTTCCTACTTGTCGGGTATCATGGGGAACTAAAGGTTATATAACCTTTTTGGTTATATAGGGGTTGTATAGGGCCTATACTACGCAAACAAGGTTAAAGGTTACCTACTCTACTACTAGGTAATCAAAACCCTTTTGCATGCCCCGAACCCCGAAGCCGAAAAAGGGTGTTAGGCTTGAATAGTTTCTATCTGCATGGAATTTTCTTACCTTTGGTCAGTAGGGAACGGAAGAAGGGTAGTCATAGTAGTTATAATTGTACCCCATTCCCCCATTCCCTACTAACCAAAAGTAAGTTTTCAGAAGGAAGGGACCATGTTGTGGAACCCAAGTGGGCCCAGTTACTTGAACATAAATAATACCGGCTATATGGACCCATCTTCGATCACCTTTCACTGTCAGAAACCTCCTAGAAGCCTGTGAAACCCTCTCCAGCCCAAAACGGGCTCCTATGATTGAGAATTCAAACTTTTCGCCGCTGGCTTTCAGCCTCGTCATGACAGTGGCCGCAGCGGCCAGCGTCGTGTCCGCGAGACCAAACGAAACGGATGCCTCAAGGAAGAAAGGCGGTTCAGGTCCAAGCCCGGGGTTCGGGATTTAGACCTTATTTCGGGGGTCATTATATCCTGCCATCTAGGGCACCTAATAAATATAGTGTGATATACACCAAAACCCTCACTTGGAGGTTCATGGGTGGTAAAAAGTAGGGTTCTTACTCACGGGCATCTCTCATGAGAACAGGATCTTTGGGGGAGAAAGTCGTAAAGCACTAGGATGCCCCTTCGAGAATGCTGGGTTTCGGGTTGAGGTCACAGAGTTCCTGCACGGTTTTTTCTCCAGGCCTTACTAGGTTCCTGAGAAGCTCCGCTGCAATATGGGTAACCTTTTTTTCCGACTCTTCGGCTTCAATACAGGGACCCCAAAAGAATACGGGCAAAATGGAAGTAAGGAGGAGGGAGGGGCATCGGGGTTTGGGGTTGTGCACTCGGGAGTTCTGACGAGTTCAAGGTGCTTGGATGTTGTGGTGATTAAGGTAACGCGCTACTTTGCGGAAGTAGAGGCCAGAACCGGCAAAACCCATCTTTATGCAACCTTGAACAAACAAAACCCCTTGGCCAAACAGCTTTACTTCCAGCTTGGGTACGACGTCTATAGCCGCACTTACAGCGGACACCCAAGGGCAATGCCGACCTGGTTTCGAAGGTGTGCTGCTTAGCTCTGGTATTTCAAAAGGGAACAAATTTGGTTCACATGCAGCATGAGGAACAACTTCTCTACTTTCAGGTTAGAGCGACGCTTCAAGCCTCCGTACCCCTCACCAAAACGACGCCATGGAGTAAGGTCATGGCAACTCGACTCGATGACCTGGTAGGTCGTATGGAGGCGGCCTGCTTTGAAAGGACGGAAGCTGCAGTTCACCGCAATTCTTTCAGGTTTTAGGGTTTAGCGTCCCCGTTAAGTGTCTCTGTAGCACGCAGCCCTTGCGCCCAGCCTCCTTGACCATGCCAACGCAGCATACGCAACTCCTGAGCTGAAATTGAAACCGCTTCGCAAGAATGGAAGTTGACAGTAGGCGGTGCAAACGTGCAAGTCCACGTGATACCTCTCAACCTTCAAAAAGTCCCGAAACGCAACGACAAGGCAGTTGCACATCTCCAGCGCTGGAAATTTCAATCCAGTCTTCCAGCTCGACAAATCACATGTGTTTGACGAATCGAATGTGCGAATGCTTCATCGCCTGGACGTAAGGTCTATGCAATTTTTCCTGTGAGACGAGTGTCCAACCAGTGCGACATGCCTGTTGCAGGGGCAACCTGCAAGAATCTGCAAGATGCCCGACCGTTCGTCGCATGTCACTCGTCAAACAACGTAGCGACAACCATCACGCTAGCAAATGAGTTTCGGCGAGAATCTGCGCCGTCCACTACGCCTCACCAATTTTTTTGCACTTGTGGAAACCTTGGAGAACCTTGAGGACTCATGGTAAGCCCTGCTGTAACTTGTGGAATTTCTGTACCGCAACCACCTTGGAAACCAAAGGACACTTCAACATTTTTGGAGTTTCCAGGGATTGTCCCAAAACTGCGAGGGTACCAATCCTTCTACACCGAGCTGGGGGCTCAAGAGCTCCACCGCCCCATAACCTTTAGAACTGCTGGAGCTTTGCCCAACAGGATCCACGAGAGCGAGCCTACCTACGGGAATTCGACTATCCTAGGTCTCGACGACCTTGTGATGTAGAGCTCCCGAGGCACAATTACCAAGCGCCGGGAAACAATCTAGGAGGCATCTACTAAGTGGGAAAGGCTCTTACGAGCGTGTAGTGCCAACAAAAAGTTTCAACTGCCCGGCTGCCAGTATTGCTGCTACACTTCTTCTTATTCTAGTCTTGTTTTAAATTACAGTAGAAGCCCAAAAGTTGGAAACCCAATAGCCTCAATCCTTAAGACTAATGTTTTGGGAACTCCAGCACTAGTTGTCCTCAATCCGGTTTCCAACTTTTTGGGGTTTAATATACTGTCAGCACAGTTCCAAAGCCCTCTTCCAGTTCTGATTGCCGTAACATACTACAACATGTGGGTAGTTGTTTTTGGGTACCCTAAATATTAGTTGCCGTACTAATGGCTCCCCAAGCAACTAGCACTTCGCCAAAGATCTGAAGGACGCTGACACTGCCTGAAACAGACAGGGCATTCATCACGTCTTAAAGGGCTCGCTTTGCCACAGACCCGCCCCACCCTGAAGCCACCCGAACCAGAGCTGCTCTCAAATTGCTCATACGGTGTTCGCCATAGAGAGTAGTCCTCATACATGGTCGCGGCCGGTCGGGCACACTGCAAAAACAGAAGCAAGCAACGGCAGTAGCATCGGCAGGTGGTGGTAGTAGTAGTAGTAGTAGTAGTAGTAGTAGTAGTAGTGGTAGTTGTAGCCACACTAACGAACGGACTCGTAACCTCGCTCAATGCTTAAACACCAAGACGCCCAAACCTTGGACGCCCCAGCGGAGTTCTGCTACTTGTCGGGTATCATTGGGAACTAGGGGTTAACCTTTTCGGTTCTATAGGGATTATATAGGCACTATAAGGTTACCTACTCTTCTACTAGGCTGATTATGGAACACTGACAAATGCGCTAGGTAGATTTGGGAGTTTCCGGAAATTAGGGGTACCTAGGTAAGGTTACCTACTCTACTACTAGGTTCTGCTACTAGCAGCTGTCAGCGTATATTTGGAAAATTAGGGGTACCTTATTTTGGAGCCCTTATAATAAGGATCCTACTAA
This sequence comes from Symbiodinium sp. CCMP2592, assembly GCA_905221615.1. Lineage (NCBI taxonomy): Eukaryota > Dinophyceae > Suessiales > Symbiodiniaceae > Symbiodinium > Symbiodinium sp. CCMP2592. Next base: position 44,368 of record CAJNDT010000561.1, on the reverse strand, counting down.
TTAGGGTACTATATTAGGGTCCCCTATTTTCGAAATTTTGGGTGTACTTGGAGGGGCAGGGGACTTACTAAGGGCCATAACTGGGGTAAGTCCATTTAATGTACTTATAACTCTGACCTACTTGCTCAGTCCCTTGCACCTCCAAGTAAGGTCTAGCGCCGAAACCCGATACCCCTAAATCCTATAATCATGAAAACTCCCGGTTTCTGTGCGAGGGCTCCTAGCGTCTCTCGTCTACTCACTTGGCGAGGCTCTGTTCTCTTCTGTGGCCCGTAGTTTCATCGGATCCCGGATGTTAAACTTATTAAACAGCGGCATAGCAACCTCCGATTCAAGGACTTAGAGGAGTGGTTAGAGCTTTTTCATTAATCACCAAGGCTTGTGAACGGTGTCGTCTGTCCAGTTATAGGGGTCCCAGGCCAGACAAGAAAAGCAGCAAAGCAACATACCTTAGAAGCTGCCCCCACCCTGCAATAGTGACTATAAGGATTATATTCGGGCCCTGTTACATTCCTATTATACCACTATTACAGGGTGGGGGCAGCTCCTAAAACATACCTTGCTAAGGGGGCAGCTCCACTCGTAGCACGCGCGCGATGCACCGCCTCGGACATATGGGAGTTTCTGGACTTCCTGGATCCGAATGTAAGCCCTCAAAACAAAATGCAATGTTCAGAAGCCTCCCATCGTTTCGCAGTTTCGGATGGTCTTCCTGTGCTGAAGTACCGAACACCAGATCGTCCACCAGTATCACTTTTTTGTTGGGGGGGGGGCTCATAGTTACAGTTGGAATACGGTTTGGGGTATATTTTCGTAGAACTATGGTGAGGAACGATAAGGGCTAGTCTCGAATTTTGTTCTGAAGCACATTCCAATAACGATGACAGAATGTCAGTAGCCACAGCAAGAAAGGCAACAATATAGTTAAACATAGCAACAGCAACGGCGATGGCAACGGCAATAGTAGGGACAGGACAGTGATGGCAATAACAACAACGAAAGCCATGACAATGGTCATGCGAAAGCCGCAATCAAGCACGGACGGGACTCTCAAGTTTACGAAAAACACCACCCTCTTCCGGAAATGTCACCGAGAAAACCTGTTGAGGATGGGCAATCCACCTTGGTAGGATGCCCATGCTAATGTGCTGCGGCCGGGGGTGACAATTACACCTACTTCTCAGTATCCTGGGGAACTAGTGCCCCCAAATGAGGGCTATACGTATACTTACCCTACTTATAACCCTACTTATAACTACCCATGAACCTCCAAGCATTAGGTACAGGAGTCCTAACACCGACAGCTTCCAAGACCAGAGGCTCAGATCAAGGATCTCGAGTTTACCAATGCACGGAGGGACGTGCCTGCACGGGTGCCTTTGAAAGGATCTATAAGGATTCGGGATGTATAGGGATTCTATATGGGTATACGGTATAGGGTTTAAGTCCTACTATACCTTTAGATGAAGGGACGTGCCTTCGAGTGTAGAGTATGGAAAGATGTTGAAGTCGATGCTGAACCCTAAGACCCTAAATCCCAACACCAGAAAATGCAAAAACTTCATGGGAGTATATTGGGCAGATGTAGGGGTTATAGTAGTGCCCCAAAACTAGTTCATGGTTGGGATAGGATTTAAAAATTCAGTTTTTATTCCTTATTGGGTTTAAGTACCCAGAGAAAGTTAAAATGTTGCCCAACTATGACAACGAAAAAGGTTAAAGGCTATCAACAACCCAAGCTTTCCCCACTACTGGATTCGTCTGGGGTCGTCTCTGCACCGCTTCGGCTCGTCCCGGACGAAGCAGCATGGAAGTCGTGACCTCCGACGGCTGCTATCTTAGGATCTACCGATAGTCTCCATTGTAGTTCCTTTTTTTGGTTTAACCAATTATATATTAAGGATCCCATAAGCTAACCCCCAACAAGAACTACAATGAAGACTATAGGTAGAGTTTCAGGCTTAGGATCCCGTGACCCTGGCGGCGTTAGGATGCTTTAGGGTTTTTAGACTGTCGGGATTTAGGGTTCAGGCTTGAGGGTTCAGGGTCTTTAGGATGCTTTAGGGTTCAGGCTGTAAGGATTGCGGAACGCGTGCAGTAGCGCTCTCAATATTGAGGATAGTAGAGTAGATGGGTAGGCTTTCCGGGTGTGGGTTTCGTTGCAGGTCCTTAGAACCGATACAACGATCCTCCCAATGCGATCCGTTCGGGCGCACGGTGTTTCGGGGCATCAACGGTTGAAACAAGGGCCCCTACGGTTGATGATATAAATCCTGCATGACCCATAATAAGGAATAAACCATAATTCCCATAGAATAGGGTCCTTAAGGTAATGCAGGATTTTTTTCATCAACCGTAGTATGGGCCCTGAACCTTGGGATCCTCATATACCTACTATATACCCTTTATAGACTCTTAAGGGTCCCTAGAACCCCTCAAAAAGGCCTAAGGGTCCATGTCACTGGCCCATACTTCCAACCTTGGAAAGCAGAAAGCCCAAATCCTATGACCCGGTTCGACTTGCAGGCTGCTGACCACACGGACTTTGCTTGCCTTTGCAAAAGCATGCCATACTGTATCTGAGCATCAGCTTCAAGAACGGTCTGGACAAACTCGTGAGCTGAAAGTCTTATCAGAAAGGTCGGGAAGCCATGCATTTCAATCCGTACACCCCGGCAGTTCCAATGTGACCTGCACAATCGTGCAATCGGACCTATGTTAGCAAACTTGCAATCAGGCTACCCTGCCTCGTCGTAGGGTCCCGCTATGCCATAACTGACTCTGCGCAACGTGGTTACTAATATTGGGTTACTCTGCAGTAGGTTTCTTTCTGCGGGCCCAAATTAACAGGGACTCTTGTGATCAATGCTGTGCAGTGCGACGGGGAATTGTTAGCATTTCGGAACTCTGCGAGTGCCCCCCCCCTCACACACACACACAAGGTCCTGATCCTAAACTTCATCCCAAGTCCCAAACCCTCCGTGAGTAATCTCCAGACCTTAAAATCCCGAAACCCTATATGGGTGGTTGTCAAAATTAGGGTTTTTTTTGGGTCCCTAGTATAGTACGGCACCTATTATTTATGGTACCCAAAAAGGGACCCTAATCTTGACAAGCATCCATATAAAGAATATGAACCCTCATCTTGGGTCTCCGACTTCAAGCACTTCGTCACCTAAGAGCATCTGGGCACCTGGGTGGAAGGGCTGCTGAAAGCTAAATGGTCTGGGCTTCTCGGAAGAAGGGGGTGAATATTCCTCAAAATAACACGGCACCCTTGTAAAAAGGGCTCCTCAAAGGTACCCTTTAGCTTCGAGAACTACCCATGTAGGGGTTGTGCGGGTGTCTGCCCCCCCAGAGGTGAGATCCGGAAGGTTCGGAGGGAAAGCGCATTTGTCTCCAGCCAAATCTTCCCGAAGTTGTATCCTGTAGAACCGGGGCCGAGTTCAACATCTTTTGGGTCTAGGTTCCTGTGTTTTCGGTTTTTAGGGCTTGGTATTCTTAAGGCTTCGGGTTGCATGTCTTGGGCTCCAGCACTTAGTCTGGGCTTTTTTAAATAACCAGGGAGAACAAAGCATACACTTTTATTTCATAAGGGCTCCTTTAAGAAAAAAAGCATTAAAGTATGGTACTTCAAAGCCCACCCTAAACCCTAAACCCCAAACCCTAAACCCTAAACCCAAATCCCAAACCCTAAACCCTAAACCCTAAACCCAAACCCTAAACCAAAACCCTAAATCCTAAACCCCCCCAGTAGTACTCGGAAGACGAAGGCCCCCAGCTGAGGAACTCGGCGTGTTTCTCCGCTGTCTGGACGGGCGAAGCCACAGCGGAGGCACACGACGCATGCCTGGCTCCAAAGCCAAGCAGCCATTTTATCAATGCCTGCTTAGAGGACCGTGGGACTTAGTAAGTAGGGTTATAAGTAAGGTAACTATAGTTATATCTACTTATTACCCTACTTAAGGTACTTATAACCCTACTTACTAAGTCCCATGATCCTCCAAGTGGCTCCAAAGCCAAGCAGCCATTTTATCACAGACCAGCTACTGCAAGATCTAAGCATCAACCAGTTTAGGCTTTAGAGTTGATCATAACTAGGAGGTGCTTTTAAAGCCTTCGAAAAATGTTAGTAGGTGAGATCCTCTCAAGTCCAATATATAACAACAAATACAAAATGTCCCAAAGCCCTAGCTAGTGTTTTGAGTTTTCTTGGGGCCTTTGGTTCGGTTTCCCGCCTGTTGAGTTAGTTCAGGCATCTGAACAATGGCTACTCGTATTCACAAGGCCCCTTAGAGTTTATCATAACTTCTGCAATCACTGCAGCTGACATTCCGCACCCAAGACCCCAGAGCTTCACAGCTAGGCAGCCACTTGGAGGTTCATGGGTACTGTTGATGATATAAATCCTGCATTACCTTAGGAACCCTAAGGTATATTCCTCATTATGGGTCATGCAGGGTTTATATCATCAACCGTAGTTTCAAGTGGGGTTATAAGTCCCTAATATGGGTTATAAGTACAGCAACCCTACTTATAACCCTACTTCCCTAAACTCTGAACCCTGATCCCTAAACCCTATAACCCTATACATGCCGTTAAAGGGAACCCCACTTATAATTAATCCAACTTATAGCAACCCATGAACCTCCAAGTAGGCTAAGATCTGACAGCTCACTGCCTTTTCAATCAGCGGTTGGTTCGAGGTTCCTCGAGGGTGAAAGCTAATGTAGGAACCTGATTAAGAAACCTTGGGCCTAAGGCTTCCCTTTAAAAGGGCCTATAAGGGCTACTATAAGGGATCTATGAGGGTACTACAAAAAGGTAGGAGCCTGATTAGGAACCTTCGGGCTTTGTTCGGGTTCCTTATATGAACCCTACTATTTTGGAGGTTAGAGGCCCAGGGTTTCTTAAATCAGGCTCCTGCATTAGCAGTTCTTAGTCGCTCTTAAACTTCTTGTGATGCAAGGGGTGCTCTAAACCCTGAACCCTTAAACTCACTGGCCCAAAACCCAAGGGAATAAAAGCTGAAACTTCCAGAAACGACTACCTTACAAGAACCCCAAAAGATGAAAAGTTGAGTTTACAGCAAAATATGTAAACCCCCTAAACCCAAATCCCTAACCCCAAAACCTCTGAGCCTGAACCCCGGAAACCCCCACTTAGGGCCGTCAGACCTGAGTCTGGGTTCTTAGGTTTCTGGCTTCGGGGCTTTTACCTTTCAAATTATAGTTATGGTTTCTCGGGGCTTTAAGTAAGCAGGGAGAAAACACCTACAAACTTGTGTCTCATAATCGTTCCTTTAAGAACAAATTCGGTACTCTATAGTTGGTGGCTAAGGATCTGCTGGTGTCAGCACTAACGCTTGAGGGTTCAGAATTTACCGTAGCCCCCACCTCATCCCACCAAAAAAAACATGCCGTCGTAAGGATTCATGGAAAGACATCCTACGAAGGAACCCTCAAACACAGCTTTCTAGGATTTAGGGCCAAAAGGGCTTTTCTATCAACTCAAGCATGCAGCATAGAGGGCGGGGCATTATTAATTAGAACAGGGTTTTGGGGCCCTTTATCCCATAATTAGAAAAAGCACCCCAAAATAGTATAGGTAACCAGTACGGCGCCCTAAGAAGACCCCAGATCCCCCTATAGATCCCTTTAAAGGGCACCTGAAAGCAAGCCCCTCTCCTACTTATTTCAAGGCCCCTGCAGTACAAGACGAAGCCTTGCCTCGCAGCCCCAGATGTGCTCCATGAGTGAGCCCTCGAGTTAGGGCGGGATTTTCAGGGGTCTAAAGGGTTCCCTAAAGGGATCTATAGGGTTTAGTTTAGGGTTTAGGGTCTACTTAGAGGACCATGGGACTTAGGAAGTAGGGTTATAAGTAAGGTAACTATAGTTATATCTAGTTATAACCCCAATTAAGGTACTTATAACCCGACTTACTAAGTCCCATGATCCTCCAAGTAGGGCTTTGGGATTGAGCCTTTACGGTTTATAGCAGTAGCCAGAAAGTTGGAACATCAATATCCTCATGGCCTTAAAGGTGATCCCAGCACTAGTCATCCTAAATCCACCAATTTTCTGGGATCCAATACTAGACCTAAGAGTAACCTAGGAATGAAAAGGGTGCCCTTTTTGATTTAAAGGTGGTTATAAGGGAACCTAAACCCTTAAAAGGGAATAAGGGCCTACTCTGGGTCCTAGAATATAGGGTTTAGAGCTTCAAGGGTTTTGGGTCCAGGGTTCAGGCCTTGGGGTTTAAGGGTTCAGGCCTTAGGGTTTGCTGTGGCTGACGATGGAAAGGCTGTGAGATTTCACTGTTACAATAGAGGCTGGAACCATCTATATATATATATATGTATATATATATATATATGCATATATATATATATATATATACGGATGTACACACATGCATGTGTTTATGTGCATATATATTACACGTCCCAACTACTTGTTTGAGCGCTGAACCATGTCAAGACCTCTATCTTAACTTCAACCGCTTGCCATACATCCAACGCCTGGAAGAGTCCTGAAGGTCTGCAAACGAATCGGCAAGTAAGGGCTGCTTAAATAGAACAGGCGCCTCGCTCTTATGAGGAGGGGGATTTGGAGTATGCTTTACGGTAAGTGTATATGGAACCCGAAGGAATGAAGTTATCAAGGGGTCTGGAATTAGTTTGGGATTTTTTTTTTTTTTTTGGGCATTTTTTTTTTTTGTGGTTTGCTTGGCCGTGTTGCATTGCCTTGCAGGGCCGCATCCTCGGGCGTTCAAACGCGAGGTAAAGTTACACATTTTGCGGGCGCCGCGCAACCCTTCACAGGGTTTGGGTGCATTGAGCTGCATTTTGCAACCCTTCACAAGGATTGGCATTTTGCAACCCTTCACAGGGATTGGCATGGTCGAATGCACGAACGCTAGGTAAAGTTGCATTTTTTGATGTGCATTGAAATGAATTTTGCAACCCTTCACAGGGATTGGCGTGGTCGAGTGTTCGAACGCGGTGTAAAGTTGCAATTTTTTATGTGCATTGAGATGAATTTTGCAACCCTTCACAGGGATTGGCGTGGTCGAGTGTTCGAACGCGAGGCAAAGTTGCATTTTTTGATGTGCATTGAGATGAATTTTGCAACCCTTCACAGGGATTGGCGTGGTCGAGTGTTCGAACGCGAGGTAAAGTTGCAATTTTTGATGTGCATTGACATGAATTTTGCAACCTTTCTCTAAGTTTCTTTCTTTAGTTCTTGCTTTCGTTCTTCCTCTTGTTTTTGCTTTCGTTCTTTCGTTCTCTCTCTCGTTTTTTCTTTCTTTCTGTCTTTCTTTCTTGCTTTTTAGATACAGCAATTCTTGAATTTTTCCAAGGGAAAACACTGCTTTCCTAGGGATTTTCTTTCGTTTCCTAAGGATTTGCTTGGTTTTTCCTGGGGAAAACACGATTTTCCTACGGATTCCGTGGTATTTCTCTAAGTTGTCAACTCTCTTTGGTTCTTTCCTTGTGTTTTCTTTTTTCTTTCCTTGTAGCTTTCTTTCTTTACTTAGTTCTCTATTTTTGTTTTCTTTCTTTACTTATAGCTTTCTTTATTTACTTATTTCTCTGTTTCTTGCATGGCTTTCTTTCTTTCTTTCGTTGTTTCTTTCTTTCTTTCTTTTGTTCTTTCTTTCTTTCGTTGTTTCTTTATTTCTTTATTTCGTTCTTTCTTTCGTTCTTTCTTTCTTTCTTTCTTTCTTCCTTGCTTTCTTTCTTCCTTTCTTTCTTTCGTTCTTTCTTTCTTTCCTTCTCTCTCTCTCTCTGTCTTTCGTTCCTTTTTCCCCTTCCTTTCGCGGATACCCGTTTAATTTTTTTATCCTTATTTAATTTTTTTTGATCCTTATTTAATTTTTTTTGATCCTTATTTAATTTTTTTTAACCCCTATCCCGCTTTACTGACCTAAATTCGCCTCGGCTCGGCTTAGGGTTGAGGGCGTGACTTAAGGACTGATTTATGAGGCTCTCTATGCCGAAGAAAAAAGCCAAGAAGCCGAAAAGCCAAGAAGCCAGAAGCCAAGAAGCCAGGGAGAATCAAAGCAACCCTGCACGGCTTAAAACAGCGGGGGGGTTGGGGGGGGCGCCGCCCCCCCCATTTGCAGAGACAACGTTCACATGATGGGCCGAAAACACTCTTTGAATCAAGCTTGCACGTCTCGATAAGCGCGGCGGCGGGTGTTTTGTTCTTCCGTGCCTGTTCGTGTCTCTTCTTCCGCTAGCATTCTAACCTAATATATATAACATAGTAAGCCAGAAGAACGACATAAGATGGTTCGACAACACAAAAATGGTGTGACATTTTCTGACATAACAGAACCTTGCTTCTTATAGCATATAATAGAAGATGACATAGAACAAAACAACATCTTAGTTTATAGTGTAGTACATTGTAACATAGTACAGTACAGTGTGTATATTTACAACATAATATGTAGCATATTTTATAGGTTACATTTACATTATGTTATATTCTGTTACGGTACATTACGATATTATGGTAAATTCGAGTGGGCTATGTAGTATCCTGTTGCTTGTATCTTTGTTTCTGTGATTTTTCATATTCTTTCTCTTTCGTATTTTCCAACTTTGCTTTTTTATTATGGACTTCTTTCTTTCTTTCGCTCGTTCATTTCTTTTCTTTCTTTCTGTTGTTCTTTCTTTGTTCATCTCATACTCCCTTCCTTTCTTTCTTGCTTTCCTTTCTGGTTTGATTTATTTCGTTCTTTCTTTGGTTCGTTCTTTCTTTCGTTCTTGCTTTCGTTCTTTCTTTCGTTTTTGCTTTCGTTCTTTCGTTCTCTCTCTCGTTCTATCTTTCTTTCTTTCTGTTTTCCTTGTTTTCGTCCTCTTTAGATACAGCAATTTTTGAATTTTTCCCAGGGGAAACACTGTTTTCATACGGATTCGTTTTCATTTCCTGAGGATTTGCTTGGTTTTTGGTTCGGGAAAACACGATTTTCCTACGGATTCCGTTGTATTTCCTTAAGTTTCTTTCTTTAGTTCTTGCTTTCGTTCTTCCTCTTGTTTTTGCTTTCGTTCTTTCGTTCTCTCTCTCGTTTTTTCTTTCTTTCTGTCTTTCTTTCTTGCTTTTTAGATACAGCAATTCTTGAATTTTTCCAAGGGAAAACACTGCTTTCCTAGGGATTTTCTTTCGTTTCCTAAGGATTTGCTTGGTTTTTCCTGGTGAAAACACGATTTTCCTACGGATTCCGTGGTATTTCTCTAAGTTGTCAACTCTCTTTGGTTCTTTCCTTGTGTTTTCTTTTTTCTTTCCTTGTAGCTTTCTTTCTTTACTTAGTTCTCTATTTTTGTTTTCTTTCTTTACTTATAGCTTTCTTTATTTACTTATTTCTCTGTTTCTTGCATGGCTTTCTTTCTTTCTTTCGTTGTTTCTTTCTTTCTTTCTTTTGTTCTTTCTTTCTTTCGTTGTTTCTTTATTTCTTTATTTCGTTCTTTCTTTCGTTCTTTCTTTCTTTCTTCCTTGCTTTCTTTCTTCCTTTCTTTCTTTCGTTCTTTCTTTCTTTCCTTCTCTCTCTCTCTCTCTCTGTCTTTCGTTCCTTTTTCCCCTTCCTTTCGCTGATACCCGTTTAATTTTTTTATCCTTATTTAATTTTTTTTGATCCTTATTTAATCTTTTTTTGATCCTTATTTATTTTTTTTAACCCCTATCCCGCTTTACTGACCTAAATTCGCCTCGGCTCGGCTTAGGGTTGAGGGCGTGACTTAAGGACTGATTTATGAGGCTCTCTATGCCGAAGAAAAAAGCCAAGAAGCCGAAAAGCCAAGAAGCCAGAAGCCAAGAAGCCAGGGAAGCCGAGAAGCCAAGCCAAGCGCGCACACAAGCCCAAAAAAAAAAAAAATGCCCAAAAAAAAAAAAAAAATACCAAAATAAATACACCTCCGTTATCAAGGCTCCTGTAGTAGAAGCCTCAATGGTCAGTCTGGGGTTTAGTTTCCTTTTTCTGCTTAGTAGTTCTGAACACATCTTCAAGGCTTTTTACAAGGGTTTCAAGCAATGCAAGGGCCCGACCATCTAGGCTGTTTTCTTTCGTCGCTGGGGGGGGAGATTGAGGCGAAGTGGTTCACAGGCTCCTAGATTTACTTCCCTGCGGGATGCGGGCTCAGGAGCTCGTGGTTGGAGGGCTACTTGGAGGTCCGTGGGTAGTTACAAGTGGGGTCCGTGGGTAGTTACAAGTGGGATTCCCTAATGTGGGTTACAAGTATAGTTACCGTGCTTGTAACCCTACCTATAGCTTCCCATGAACCTCCAAGTAAGGAGTGATACTGAGGCTAACTACCACTTTAACTTCATCCACGACGGGAGTATGCTCCAAAAGCACAGGACCAAGGACCATTGCCCAGAATCAATCGAAATACTGTAAACGCAGTAAACTGCCATGATACTACAGACTCCACAACAGAGCCATGACCACTATCATAAATATACGCCCTTCGCAGCATCGTATAGGGCCGCTCAAAAGCCCGGACCATCCATACCGTTTGCTAAGGTTACGTATGAGAACTATACTGTTCTAGATCAGTGCACCTCGTTATCATAACTATACCATGGCATAAGGGCAGAGTCCCTTTTATCATAACTATACGGATGGTATAACCTGAGGGTTCCTTAGTGTATAACTATACTCTAGTGTGACGTTAGAGGTCCTTGTTCTGACTGTACCGGCCTGTAAGGGGAGGAAAGCCAAGCATCGACGGCCACATCGCTCACCTTTGGGAACCGTAGGGTTTTGGTGCCCTTTTCCCGAAAAAAGAGGGTTTAGGACGGGTTTGGGGTTTTAGGGTCGATCCGGCTGACCACGGCGATCTGGGGTGTCATAGTCCCATGGCGACTAGAGGCAACATGAATCCTAAACCCTGAACCCTATATCCCGAGCAGGAAGCTGGATGATGTCCTCAACCCTCAGCTCCCACTCACACTGACGCCAAGCCCGAAGCTGCCCCGACACGATTCCTCAAGGGGTTTAGGGCGGAGGCTTATTGAATTTCTGGTTTGGGATAACCTCGCAAAGACAAAGCTCCACATGATTCTGAGTTGTCCTTTAAGCCCACTGAAAACAGACCCCAAAGGACAACCCGAAATTACACCACTAGGTCAACACTCGCGGCCAAACACGACGACTAAGGGAAGCATCCGGAATCCCGAAGACTAAACCTATATCCCCTAAGGTTCCGCTATAATAACTATACTATGGTATAACCGTGGGGTCCCGTGGTATAACTATACTATACTATTACTATACTTGGAGGATCATGGGGCTTCGTAAGTAAGGTTATAAGTACCTTAATTGGGGTTATAAGTAGCTTTCAGTATAGTTACCCTAATCACAACCCTAGTTACTAAGTCCCATGATCCTTTAAGTAGCCCGCGCAGCGGGAATTCGGGCCCGAACTATACTATGCCCTAAACCCTAAACCCCATATGGTATAACCTTGGGGTCCCTCAGTATAACTATACCATAGTCTAAACTCCCAAACTCCCCGAAGCCTGAAACTCCTAAGCGCCCCCTACTTGTCGGGTATCATGGGGAACTAAAGGTTACCTTTTTTGGTTATATAGGGATTCTATACCCTAAACCCTTCCAAACCCTAAGACCCTAAACCCTAAACCCTTAGAGCCTAAACCCTACACCAATATATGGGCTATACAACCCAAAAAAGGTTAAAGGTAGCCTGCTCGACTCCTAGGACCCTGAAAGTCCCTGAAGATCCCTCACTTCAGGCCGCTTCCCCTCTCTTCTCCTGGGAGGGTTCCTTTAAAGGGATCTATAGGGGTTCCTGTAAAAGGATCTTATACATAGGATTTAGGGTTTTTGGGTTTAGGACTTAGGGGTTTAGTGTTCAGAAGCCTTCAAAAGCACACAGTTCCAAGAGAGGTACAAGGCTCCGAGGCATCCAATGGCCAGGGATGTCCTTCGAATCGGATTGTCGCTTTAGGCTTCAACCACTTTCTTAGGATGAGGATTTGCTTTGGGTTGATAGCGAACCCTAAAGATTTTTCTCAGCGCCCCTGAATTTCTGAAACCTTTCACCTGGAGGCCGCCGAAAGTTTGCCTTAAAGCCTTAAACCACAAGGGTTACAATATGGGTACTATGTAATATAGGGGCCTTAATGGCTAGAATAGGGTTTTGGGGCATGTTATTACTTGGAGGATCATGGGACTTAGTAAGTAGGGTTATAAGTAAGGTAACTATAGCTATGCCTACTTATAACACCAACTAAGGTACTTATTACCCTACTTACTAAGTCCCTTGATCCTCCAAGTACTATGGAGAGAATCCTCTTTCTAAAGCCATAAATCTTCCCCAGCCGCACAGGCCCCCAGTCGAGCACCGATGCCATGAACGCCGAAACTCCGCAAAACTCTCTCACAGAATGCCAGCTCCACATGGGCAGTTGTCAAACTTAGGGTCCCTTGTTGGGTACCCTAAATATTAGGTGCCGTACTATAATAAGGATGCAATATGAACCCTACTATTTTGGGGGTTATAGGCGTCTGGACCCTAGTCTATATCATGAATGGCCCCCCATATGCTTCCTGTATGATATACTCCCTACCCTCCCCCCAACCCTGTTGCAACTGTTAAGAGGCTCCTATACAAGCAAATTCACTCCTGAGCTTTGGAGTAACCAAGGAGAAACGGTATAGACTTTTATCTCATAATGGCTCCCATCAGTGACAGGTCCCGAAAAAAGTATTAACGTATGGTACTCCAACGCCCAAATTTTGAAACCCACCCCCCCCCCCACAAAACCCTATTAGCAATGGATCAAGGCCCCTACTACACCCCCGGGCGGCCGAAAGTTTTGAGCTACACTGTTTAGCAGTTACATGTTACAGCCTCTTGCGGGATGGCGGGGTGCTTCAAAGTGGCGAAATCCCGATATAATACTGCTTCATTGCGGTGGAGGCCTCAAGGCTCACTGGCGTCAGGAGGGTGGGGGAAGGGTCGACTTCGTGCTCAAGCTAGCGGGTCGAACTACCGGCCTTGCGCAGAATATTCAGCCCCTAGCTGATTGTGCTCTTTGGGAGTTTCCGAAAATAGGGGAACCTGATATAGTACCCTAAGTAGTAGGGTCCTTATTGGAAGGACGCAAAATACGGTACCCCTACTTGATCCTGCTATTTTGTCCCCAAGCCCCAGTCTCGTTCTTGAAGCCCCGAGACGAGCTTCAACTGCAGTGGCTTCCCTCATCCTCGTTTAGGCTTACGCGTTTACCCTAACCCTAAATAACCTACCTTCTTTGGGCTTCCTTATTCTGATTCTCTACATGATAAATTCAAGGGCAGCCTTATCATGATTTCTACATCACTCATGACTCGATGTAACCAAGTGTTCTAGGACTTCTGTACGTACTTCTTTAAGAAGGCCCTTCTACATAATTCCTTCACAGGGATGATTTATTTACATAGCTCCTCAAAACAGGGGGTTTCCTTAAACATGCCATATACCTTTAAGTAGGCTTTTTCCCTAAGCCCTAAACCCCTAAAACCCTGAACCCCTCAAACCCTAACCTACTATTAGACTATGTACTCTACTAAATATGAAATAGTAGATATTGGAAAATTATACTTGTGCACCCGAATTCGTTATTTGGGGTCCCAGGTGTGGCCGTCCTCGGACAGTAGAGTCCGTCTTGGCCTCATCGCCAGGCACCTTCGGGCACGCTTCGTGGGAAAGAGCTCCTAGTCCTACCTATTTAGGGTACTATAATTACGGTCCCCTGTTAAAGGGTCCAGGCTTAACCGCAGGATTCAAGGTGGACTTTGGGTTAAGCATGCTTTAGCTGGGGTTCAAGATCCCTCATGGGGACCTAAAGGTTAACCCTTTTGGCTATACAGGGATTATATAGGGACTATACTACACAAAAAAGGTTAAAGGTTACCTACTCGACTGCTCGGTAGGAGTAAATACTGAGAATAGGGTCCCTTTCAGGGTTCTGTAAGGGGTTACCAGTAAGTTCCCAGGGTTATAAGTAGGGTAACTATACTTATAACCCATATTAGGGGACTTATAACCCCACTTATAACTACCCATGAACCTCCAAGTAAGGCTAGTTTAGGGTGCGGGGATTCGGGATGAGGCCACCTGGGCCTCAAAAGACCTTCATCAATGGCTCAGCAACCAAGTAAAGCAAGGAGGTGAGGGCTTCAGGGCCTTAAACGATCCTGTAAAGCAGCAACCATGTGATTTGCGGAAACTCTAAACCCTTAGAAAGCCCTTTAAAGAAACCTTTATAGTGCCCTTATAGTAACCCTATAAAGGTACCCCTAATTTGCGGAAACTCTAAACCAATAGAAAGCCCTTTAAAGAAACCTTTATAGTGCCCTTATAGTAACCCTATAAAGGTACCCCTAATTTGCGGAAACTCTAAACCAACAGAAAGCCCTTTAACGAATCCCTTATAGTACGCTTAGAAACTGTAAACCCTTAGAAAGCCCTTTAAAGAAACCCTTATAGTAACCCTATAAAGGTACCCCTAATTTGCGGAACCTCTAAACCCTTACTTTATAGTACCCTGATTGTAACCCTATAAAAGCACTTAGAGGACCATGGGACTTCGTAAGTAGGGTTATAAGTAAGGTAACTATAGTTATATCTACTTATAACCCTACTTAAGGTACTTATAACCCTACTTACTAAGTCCCATGATCCTCCAAGTACCCCTCATTTGCGGAAACTCCCATGTAAAGAGCTGGGTGGCGTCGGCCTGGAGATCCTTGAGCTGCGGCGGCATCAGGGAGCCACCTCCTCGAATATGGAGGGATCTAAAAGGGTTCCTTTAAGGGATCTATAAGGGTTCCTTTAAGGGATCTATCAGGGTTGCTTTAAGGGATCTATAAGGGTTCCTTTAAGGAATCTATAAGGGTTCTATAAAGGGTTTAAGGTTTAGAGTTTGGGGAAACTAGGGCTACCTTATTTTGAGGTCCTTATAATCGAGATCCTACTATTTAGGGTACTAAAATGAGGGTCCCCTATTCTCGGAAACTCCCATATCGAAGAGATTCAGCTGCGTCGGCCACGTTGGGTCTCATAGATCCTCGGGTATGCTTATGGGTGATACTTCCCCAAATCGTAATAGTAATTCCTAATATAGAAACCCTACACTCTACTATATAGATCCGTCCTAAGTCCAAAACTCTGTGCGAGTTCTGTCAGCCACCTGCACGACGAGTCTGGTGCTGTCTGGATACTGGTGCTGACGTGACTGCAACAGTTCACTCGATGGTCTACAAAGCTGGTTTTGTACATGTAGTTGCAGCTGAACTAGTGCCATTTCGTGCGCCTGCTTTGGTGGCTTGTCTTTGGGACTGACAGCATACTTTGATGTTAGTTCACAGCTCAGAGGAGTGCTTTTCATTCCGAATGTTCGACCAGAACTATGATGGCATTGTAGACTGAGGGAAATCTTTGGCCTGACTTTTACGTCCAATCCGAGGCTTGTCAAAACAGTCAGCCTTCTCCGGTGGAGCAAACAAACCAAGAACCTAAACTTCAAGAAGACAACCGCCAAAGGTTGGGTTTGGTCTGGCGGCTTAGCTTTATGGTCTGCGGGATTGGCGTTTTTGAAACATCTAGAACCGGGTTTGGCGATTTGTTCTACTGTACCTTTTAAGGAATTCAAGATTGTGAAAGGCTAGATGGGCATATATATATATATGTATAACGCTGCCAAGATTCTGACGTGGTTTAGGGCTTTAGGGTTCAGCATGTTACCTCGGAGGCGTCCTGGCAGGTTGAAGCCTGTTATTGGTAGCCAAAACAGTCTGGCGGGTCATCCCAAGACCGTGAGTTATACATACGTTGTTGTTCTCGTTGTGATGAGTTTGTATTTATATGGGTGGTTGTCAAAATTAGGGTCCCTTTTGGGTACCCTAAATCATAGGTGCCGTATTGTAGTGGGAACCTAAAAAGGGACCCTAATCTTGACAACAACCCATTTATATCAATCCCCTAACTCATTGCGGACTACATTAAAGGTCTCAAGAACAGCGATAATCTAGATCCCATCTCTTCAACACAGGGTACAGATGAGTATGGCGCCTCCTACGCTCACCTCCTTGGACTACTCAGACTTCTGCAGTCTCAACAATTTATAGTCGAGGCCATGGTCTGCAGTGTCTTTTGCCTACGAGATCGAATACACCCATTACCAACCCTATCTCAACCGACTCAACCGCAAGCGCTGCAGTCCTCCCTTGAATACTACCACCACATTCATCGCGGCATGATTCAGCCCCCACAGGACCTCCCATACACGCCTGTGACACGGTTCTTAGAAGATCTCTGCAAATCCGAACCACTCAGTTCAGATTGGCGAGTCTGCAAAGGAGCCTAAACCCGGAACCCTAAACCTTAACCGTCCTCGACCCGCCTCCCTCGCTACGAAGTCTTATTGCGTCGCGTCATCCAACTACTCCCGAAATCCGAAGCCCGATCCTCGTAACATTTGCTGCGCTCGAAACCCTCAAGAGGGGATGGAGACGAAGTTGATGCGGGGGAGAGGATTGTGTAGTTCAGGCTTGTACTCAGATTGTGGGACTCGCACAGAAGCCAACCTGCCTGATACTGCCAGGTTCATGATTGGGGTCAGAAACTCCACTTTGAAAAGACCGTTGCTAGGTGCGAGTTGCCTCCTGTGTAGCAGCCGCTTTGCATCGGCCGCGCCTGGCAATCTTGACCTATTTTGAGGATCATGGGACTTAGTAGGTAGGGTTATAAGTAAGTTATAACTTACAACTACTTAAAAACCACAATTAAGGTATTTATAACCCTACTTACTAAGTCCCATGATCCTCCAAGTATAGTGAACCCCAGAAACTTGGAGCATGGATTAAGGATGACTTGTGCTGGGATTCCTCAAGGGCATGAAGATTTCTGGCTTCTACTCTAAACCCTTGAAGCCTAACCCTTAACCCCCCCAGTCTCGGAAAACAGGTATTGCCTGTCCCCATCCATATTGTGACGGTTTAGGGTTTTTTGGTTTGGGGCTTGGGGTTTAGGGTGTAAGGTTTAGGGCAATGTCATATGAGGGAGAAGTCAAAGTATGAAACCTTCCAAACCCGAGATGAACTCTTGGACACTAATACAGGAGTCTTAATAATTAGAATAGGGTTCTGTGGTCTACTAGACTGAAACCAGAATAAGGAACAACCACAATAGCATCGGTAGTTGTTAAAGGCCCTATATTGCCGCCTCACTCCTCTCATTGGCTGGTCACCTAGGCAAGGCATTTTCGCGCCTGCGGTTTGCAAGGCTTCGGGCTCGGGTTCCTTCAGCACCTCAAGAAATCGAGAGGCTCGGGCTCGATGGGACTTGAGGCTTTTCGACACTACTCCTCCTGTTGATGATATAAATCCTGCATTACCCATAATAAGGAATATACCATACTTCCCATAGCCTAGAGCCATTAAGGTAATGCAGGATTTATATCAGCCACCGTCCTTTTTGCCCGCTTGCTTCAGCGGAGGACCTCGCTGCACCAAGTGCCTCGCTTTCGCTTGATCCTTCATCACTTTCAATTGTAGATCCCTGGCTCCCCGTGAGCACTCTCGTGGCCATGACCCACTCTTCTAATCCAACTGCCACCAAGACGCTGTTGCTTTTTCAGAAGCAAACGGCCGGGTGTTGGTGCTAGTCAGATGTAAACCAGCAACTCGTAGATCATAACCCACCTAAACCCCAAACCCTAAATCATAACCCACCTAACCCATCGTAAGTGCTATGACCATTGGCGAAATCTCACCAGCCGGGTAAATTCGAGGCCCGGAGGGGCCTAAGCCTGACCTCTGTGAACTAGGGTTTAGGGTTTGGGGCATCTAATCCGGACTGTAACAGTAAGCCACCAAAATCGAAGACACAGATCCTAGATCTACACGACGCGCCCTCCTTAAACCCGAAGGACTAAGGATAACATTGAGGACTAACTCCTCGAGCCTGAAAACGACACGCCCGAACTGTTCTCCTTACTGTACAATCTCTGCCTGCACAAGACAAAACTGCACTGAACTTAGACCCCCCCAGCAAAAATTAGAATTTTAGCTGTTTCTTGGGGATTCCAGGAACCAAACACTCAGAATGACTTCTAAGTACCCCTAAGAAAAGCTGCGGATGCGAACCCCCCAACGCCATGTCGCTCCTGGGACTCTGCTGCCAAGTTCAGCGCAACCTGAGCTGGCAGAGCGACTACTTAAAGGATCATAGGACTTAGGGACTCTAAAGGCCTCCTTAAAGGGCTCCTATAAGGGATGAACTGCACTTCAAGGATCATGGGACTTAGGAATTAGGGTTGTGAGTAGGGTAACTATACTTGCGGCTACTTATGACCCCAATTAAGGTACTTATAAGCTTACTTACTAAGTCCCATGATCCTCCAAGTAGAATCTATAGCTTTTGCAAGAGAACAGAGTATAGAGAGCCCATGCTTCATGTCACAGCCCCCCACAAGGAAGGGCCTCATCCAACTTCTCACGGACGACCGCCCTTGTCCCCATTCTCGAGTTCAGGGTCTTTTTGGGTGTGTTCCACGTAAGCATGATTATGCATGTATGTATGTATTACAACCCCGAGCATGCTAGATGAGTTAGTCAGTTGATCATCGTATACACGTAAAAGTATGGAAGTGCCTATAAATGTTAATTTCAACGATACGGTCATGCGCTCGTTTCGCAATTCTTTCGTTCATAGGCAGAGGTTCGACATACACTGCTCGATTTCTAAATGTTTATGTAGATGTGTTTAAATTACAGGCATATGTAGTGGTGCATACCTATCTCTCCTACATGGCTCTGCATCTCCCAGTCTCCCTTTCTCCCTCCCTCCCTCCCTCCCTCCCTGCCTCTCGAACTCGCTCTCGCTCTCTCTGTGTCTCTCTCTGTGTCTCTGTGTCTCTGTGTCTCTCTGTCTCTGTGTCTCTGTGTCTCTCTGTCTCTCTGTCTCTCTGTCTCTCTCTCTCTCTCGCTCTCTCTCTCTGCAGGCCGAGCTCCAAGCCCACTGGGCGAAGCAGGTCTGCTGGACGTAGTGGTAGAGCCTCGTGGGGTGAGGCTTTGGAGCTCAAGGGGGTCCCAGGGACCGGAAGCCGAAGCAAGAACAAAAATCGGAGGCCTCAAAAGGTGGGATGAAGGCAGGTAGGGTTAAGGATCTCTTATATAAGGACTCTTATTTGGGAATATCCCACCTACCTTCATCCCACCTGTTGAAGCCTCCGAAAAAAGGCCCTGGAGGTTAAACCTCAACCACTGTCGGCTTAGGGTTTAGGGTTTGGGGGTTTAAGGTTTTGTAGCCTAAACCTCAACCACGGTAGTTTGTGGCGCTAAGCTGGCCTTGCAGATTGAGAGAGAGTTGGAAATTTAGCAGGATGACATGTCTGGAAGCCCCTTGTTGGACAGCTTCGCAAGCTCCAACAGTGCCTCATTAGACACGTGCGACGAGGTCCTGCTTCTCAGTGATCTTGTGCACCCTGATGCCTTCCACCTCTCCTGACATGGAGTTCGGCTCTGTCTGAAGCTCTGCCAGCGCCTCTTTTTCCTTCGTCCTCTTGTCCACGATGCTTGCTTGCTTGGTCACTGGAGCCCAGGAAATGGCTAGCAGCGCATCCGAGACTTATGGGGGGAATGGGGCCTACTTGTACATTGGTCGGCGGCAGGGGTATCGAATCTGCCAACAACAAGAGGCTTAACAAAGGTTCCAAAAAACCCTAAGCGCTCTAAGCCTCTAAGCCATAAGCCCCAAATCCTTAAACCTTTTGGGCTTTCGAGTTTAGGGAATACAGGGGCCTCAAATAAGTAGAATGGGGCTTTGATTGAGGTATATTGTCGCTTACTTATAGTCAGGAACCCCCACAAGCTTGTACTGGTAAATGTAGTTGTTTAAGCCTCTACATGGGAGTCTCCGAAAAGAGGGAACCCTAATATCGTACTTCAAATAGTAGGATCCTCATTAGAAGGACCCCTAAATAAGGTACCCCTCACTTTCGGAAACTTCTACATTAGGGGAACTCCATCCTTGGGCCCGGCTTCTGAAAATGATCTTGCAGGCTGCCACGGCGCTCCTGGCATTGAAGCGTGGGGCTATGTAATGTAGGAACCTGATTAAGAAACCTTGGGCCTTTATTAGGGTTCCCTATATGAATCCGACTCAGTGGGATAGGCCCAGGGTTTCTTAATCTGATTCCTACATTCCATAGAGGATTAGCTGAGGGTTAACATGGGAGTGGTTGTCAAAATTAGGGTCCCTTTTTGGGTCCTTAACATAATACGGCACCTAATATTTAAGGTATCCAAAAAGGGACCCCTATCTTGACAACTACCCATGGAGGATTAGGGTAGATCGGATGGATGGTTTAGTAGAGCAGAAGCCGGAAAGTTGGGGAACATCACTCTCCTCATGCCCCTCAAAATAGGGGGGAATCCCAGCACTAATCATCCCAAATCCATTTTTGAACTTTCTGGGGTTCATTATTAGGGTATATGGTCGACATCTTGGCTGAAGAGAGCTTAGGATTGGAGGCTTAGGCTATGGGAGAGTCCCGAGAATCGTGGGACTTGGTAAGTAGGGTTATCACGACCGGGTTATAAGTAGATACAACTATAGTTATCTTACTTATAACTCTACTTACTGAGTCCCATGATCCTCTGAGCAGGCAATCACAGGGGGAGCCGAGAAACTACGGTTGATGATATAAATCCTGCATTACCTTAAGGATCCTAAACTATGGGAATTATGGTATATTCCTTATCATGGGTAATGCCAACAGTAGCTTTTACAAAGGACCAAGTAGCAACACCCTTAAAGCAGCCTTACAAAAACAACCATAGAACGACTAACTTGCCTCTCCATAATAATGCAGGGGGCCGCTCAAGAATTAGAATAGGGTTTCGGGGGAGATTCTACTATACTTATAATTAGGACCCCCCCCAAAAAAAACCTGTTCTAATTATTAAGGCCCCTACATTACTTGTGGAAGCCTTCGTCGAAGCACCACTTGCACTGGATCAGCCATTAGACGATAGCCCGGGCTAACAGGCCAATATAATCAGCAATAACATCCCTCGTGTAGTCCCTGCATAAGTATATTGCAATATGACCCCAAACCCCGAACCCTACTCTACTTGTATCTGGCGAGACGGTGATGTAAAGGATTTTGATCCGAAATGTGATGCCCCTGGCCTGAATATGCGATACTTTCTTAATAAGCTGCACTGAGAGATACTGTTGATACTTATTCATTCAAGTCCCTGTAGTACCACCTCTGTGAACACTAGCTCGAGCACTGTCCACGATGCAATGCTAGTGAACGCGATCCCATGAGACCAAGCTTCAATCAACTTTACCGGAATACTGGGCACGGAGGCGTAGGGTGAAAGCAAAGCATCACAAGATGGCTCACATTGATGGAGGACTTTGGGGATTGCTGTTCATGAGGCCCCCTTTCCCGGCCGTAACCTTGGGTATATGGCTCAGGCCCCTATACCCACAGACTCCAATATCCCTTAATTACGCAATATACCTTATATCAATCTCGGGATCCTACTCGTATGTTCCTCAATTTAGGGGATCTTCTGGACTTTGAAGTAACCAGGGAGAAAAAGTATAGACTTTGATTTCACAATGGTTCCTTTAAGGAACAGGTACCAAAAAAGTATGCAAGTATGGTACTCCAAACACAGGTATTTCCAAGGGTAAAAGGAGGGACGCTTAATAAGGGACCCTTAATTAATACAGCTATTATATACCCATTATAAAGCCCATTATAAGGACCCAGGGGTCCCCATTAAGGGTCCCTCCTTTTCCCCTTTGAGTATTGGAGTCTCTGGGTAACCTCCTGAACCCTAAACCTAAACGGAAACCCCTAAAACCGAAACCGAAACCCTAAGCCCTAAACCCGAAGCCCCAAACCCTCATACGAAACAAACCGGATCCCCAAGCCCAAAAATTGAAGTCTGACTGAGAATATAGGGCCCCCAGAAAGGCACATAAGCAAAAATTAGGAGAGGGGTGTCCCTATAACAAAGCTTATGCTTATGTCCTTTTTGGGGCCCTAAGAGAAACCCTACAGATCCCTTAAAGGAACCCGTACTTGGAGGTTCATGGGTAGCTATAAGTACGGTTATAAGTAGGGTAACTATACTCATAACCCATATTCGGGGACTTATAACTTATAACCCCACTTATAACTACCCATGAACCTCCAAGTAAGGATCCCTAAACATGTTTGACTTCGAAGGCAGCCTCCTCCGCTGTTGCTTTGCTGGGCTCCTGTGGCCCTCCCTCGCAGATCGCTCGCCTGGCACCCGAGATTTCAAGCGGGATTTGGGCATCGGACTTCTTTTTTTGTTTGGGGCCTAGGATTGTGGGATTTGGGGGGTCGTGGGATGTTTTTGCGTAGGGCTTAGGGTTTAGGGGGTAGGTGGGATTTGGGGGTATTGCACTCTGGCGCGGGCTCTGATCCCGGCGATGTGGCTGTCCAAGTCCTGAGCTTTCTCGTAAAGCGCAGGGGCAGAGCCGCCTTCCACAAGAGGAACGTTGAGCTTTTTCGTCAAGGTCTTCGTCAACAAGCTTGACAGCTGCTGCGCTACATCTTCTTTCTCGCCATCTGTGAGCTTCATGACCGGATAAGTCATCGTTGGCTGGGATGTTTTCTGCACTGTTTCCGCCATGGCTTCAACAACCGCAGCCTCACAATTTCTTAGCCTTTAACCCTGAACCCTTAACCCGGGATTTGTGGGTATAGGAGTTCTTGGCTTAGGGTTTGGGGTTCAGGCATGAGTTTAAGGTCTCGGATCTAGGGGTATAGGGTCTTTTGTAGGGTCTGGTCTTGTGGATTTTCAACCCTGACACGGATACGTCCAGAACCGACAAGGATGCATTTTTTAAACCCGCTGTGGCGCAGGCGTCGCCACCAGACTCATCAATAAGCGCCTCCTGGGGTAAACGTTGCTGGTGGGGATTGAAGGTGCATGCGCCTATCAGGGGGCACAGACCTGGACAGCAGGTGGTAGGGCTGCTGCGTACCTCGCTCTCTGCGCATCCCAACTTCTTAGCGCGCAGATTGCAGATGTGGACCAATGCTTGTGAGGACGGTACGGCAACAAACACAAGAACCATCCCAAGAGCAAGCTCATCATCGCCTCCACCAACATACAGCGGCGCCACAAAAGCAAGGCAAAAGATCGCGGATCGCACGCTAAGCTAACCCAAGTCGGGGGGGCCACAGCGTGGATGAGAGGATAGCAGTCGTAGAGGCTTCATCCCCTTTCTGCCCCATGAATCTCCCTAGGCGGTTCATCTCAAGCACGAGCATCTTACAGGGTTTAGGGTTTAGCCCTAAACCCTAAACCCCTACCAAGCCTATTGCAGTGGATCCAAACCCAAAGTCACTAGCGTTGAGTCACATGCAGGATGCAGCTTGTCTATACCACCCTTAGAACCATAAGAAACAACCATCTTTCTAATATTATCTCGGATTTTGTTTCTACCCCCTTAGAACCATAATAAAACACACATCTTTCTAATGTTCTCTTGGGGTTTATCTATACCCCTTGGAACCATAATCAACAATCATTCTAGTACTCTCTCAGGTTTTATATAAAAAACTCAACTCCTAAAACAGACTACAGTTGTGGCTGTAAGGCACCCTTCCACGGCTTGGCTGGCACTAGGTGGGGCCTCTGGGAACGAGTAGAGAACAAAGGTAGAGTATAGGGGATCCCCAGCACTAATCGTTGTAAATCCATGTTCCAAATTTCTGGGCTTCACTATATATAGCTTAGGGTTGCACTAACGTCATTCTAAATGTCACGATAGACGCCAATAAAGGATCCTATTCATGCTACTGTACGGGTTGCTATCAAAACTTGGGCTTAGGGTTGAGGGGTCTCTCCCGAAAGGAAATTCGTCATGATGGCAACCGTACCGATCGGGTTTTATGGGGTTAGGGTTTGGGTGCTTCTGCCACATCTTTAAAGGTTCTGGCGCCCTAAACCCTCCACCCAAAACAACCCCCCCTAAACTCAGCACGCTCGCTCAACCCGAGAAACCCCCAAGCCTTAACGGCCACAGGCCTCAGGGTGTATCCAAGGGTAAAAGGAGGGACCCTTATTAAGGACCCTTAACATAGCTATTATATACCCATTATATAGCCCATTATAGGGTAGGGGTCCCTCCTTTTCCCCTTTGAGTGTAGGCGCTGCAAGATTCCAAATTCCCTAAGTGCGAGTTTCCGAAAATAGGTACCCTAAATAGTAGGATCCTTATAACCAGGACCCCAAAATAAGGTACCCCTAATTTTCGGAAACTTTCAAGTAAGGGAGCCTGAAGAGTCGATGTTCATCATCGCCACAGTTTCTTACAGTACCAGGAATGGCATACCGCAAAACCCTATGTGTGAAGTCTCAAGTGATCCCTACAAGCTGTTTTGGAAGACCGCCGACAATGCCAGTACTTTCAGTCGTGAGTATGATCACGAGTTACAACTATAAAAAATCAATGATGCTGATGATCGGAGTGATGATGATGCTGAAGAGATGGTACTGACACTGATGATTGGTGATGATGACTATTGAATGAAGATTATGATTACGGCCCCTACCCCCCCTCCCCCTTGTCACCCCTCCCCCCTCTGCAATCTGCTTGTGCGGCCAGGACCATTTGGACTCTCTCAGCTTCCAGGCATCGATGCTTTTGTGCCTTCGAGTCAGGATCAGGGGGACCCTTGGGGATCTCGAGCCTTCAATAGGCGACACAGAACCAGGGCTAAGAGGGACCCACTCTTCAAGGGGTCTCCCTAACACTACCTAGGAAAACAGAAACTGCTTTGCCTGGAGCTTGAAGCCTACTCCCGGGGGTGGGCCCCAAAGCCAAAGCCTGAACCGCAAAGCCTAGAGCCCAAACGCCTCAGTCCCAAAACCGAATCCTTGACTAGGAGGCGCCTTTGAAGCCTTAAACCCAATAACAGCAAGTGTAAAATGTCCCAAAGCCCTACCTAGTTAACCCCTGAGCCCTAAACCGCCTATGTCAACCCTAACCACTCACCAACCCCTACACCTCAAAACCGCTACAACGCAAGCCACTATACCTTAGGTACGGCCCCCATACAGTAAGAGTCTATAATAGGGCTAATATTAAAAACCTAATATAACTATATTTGTATTATGAATGATGTTCAACTATTACTGAGTGGGGGCCGTAACCGTTCCCAAACTATACCAGAAGCTCCCTGAGTTCTTTGGCTACCTGGCAAGTATACACCCCCCCTTAATGTAGGAACCTGATTAAGAAACCTTGGGCCTAAGGGTTCCTTCAAAAGGGGTCTATAAGGGTTACTATAAGGGATCTGTGAAGGGTACTATAATAATGTAGGAACCTGATATAGTATAGAAACCTTGGGCCTTGATTAGGGACCCATTATATGAATCTTAGTGCTTGGGGGTTATAGGCCCAAGGTTTCTTAATCAGGTTCCTACCTTAGCCGATGATATAGCCCTACTTGTCGGGTATCATGGGGCACTACAGGTCAAGCCTGTTTGGTTACCTAGGGATTATATAGGGACTACACTACCCCAAAAAAGGTTAAAGGCTACCTACTCGACTAGTAGGTATCGATCCGGGGTTCATGAACTGCACTTAAAGGATCACGGGACTTATTGGAGGGACACCGGGTCCTTTTAAAGGGATCTATAGGGTTCCTTAATGGGATCTAGGATCTATAGGGTTTAGTTTAGGGTTTAGGGTCTACTTAAAGGATCACGGGACTTAGTAACTAGGGTTATGATTAGGGTAACTATACTTATAGCTACTTTTAGCCCCAATTACGGTACTTATAACCCTACTTACTAAGTCCCATGATCCTCCAAGCAGGAGTTTACAGTCAAGGCCATGGGCCTCAGAACCCTTGCCCCATCGAATTTAGTCTTGGGTTGGGCAACGTGACGGCTTGAACCCTGACTCCCTGAACGCAAAACACCACACCTAAACCCCCAAAAGAGTAAAATCACGGCACAAAACCTATAAAAGACTGTTATCCCTAAACCCGAAAAGGAGTAAAATAATGACACCAAACCCCTAAAACACTATTATCCTCAAACCCTGAACCGGCAAAGCCTGCCTGGCCGAGTTAGGCAGAGGAGTCGGCTGCTTCGCAACCTGCGAGGGCCCATCTTGTGGGGATCTAGAAGGGGCCTGAATACCCAACCCCCGGGAGGATCTAGAAAGTAGATCCCTTTTTGGGGCCCTATACTACTAAGGGTACTTTATAGGAACCCCCATTAAGGGACTTTTTGGATCCTCCCGGGGATCTGGGTAATCAGACTAGGATTTGAGGGTATATTATACCGTAATTTTCAATACGGAATCGTCCAAAATAGTATAGGTAACTATTACGGCCCCTACATTACCCAAACCCTAAACCTCTGCACTTGCCTGTTGCACTACACCTTCGGGTTCAGACCCTCCGTTCTGTCAGGCAGTCAGGCCTTGAGCAGCAAGCCCAAATCGTCAAGCATGGCACACAAGGCCTACTTGGAGGTTCATGGGTAGTTATCAGTAGGGTAACATACGCATAACCCATATTAGGGGCCTTAATATAACCCCACTTATAACTGCCCACGAACCTCCAAGTACCTGCATCATATGATACTCAGATTACGGTGGGGGTATAGCATACTGTAAGTGTATAGTAGACGAGTACAGTGAGAGGGGCGATAATTGAAGATTGCTACAGTTTATTCGGAAATAGTTTTTGCCCTCTCCCGGCTGCCTGCCAACTTGGCTCCACAGCTGGAAGCCTCATTCACTGATAGCTGCGCTTTTGGGACATTAGAGGGCCTTGTTGGGGAGGTAACATAGGGGCCTTGACAACTACAAATGGGTTTTGGGGAGGTCGATCAGTACTTCGCTGTACTTCCAAATGAAGGAAACCTAAGGAACTGCATGATTTACTATTCAGGCTCCTAGCTTCGGAGTCGTGTGTTCTTGGGATTCGATAGTTTGGGGGCTTCGATCGCGAGGGTTTCGGGTCTAGGATTTCAAACCTTTGTCGGATCGCTACGCGATCGGGCTCAAGGGTGAAATCTGAGGATTTTCGACAATCTTCGTAGCAGCTTCTGAACATAGGGTCAATCGCTGTAGGGGTCGTCATGGGTCCGTATGAGGGCTGCTATTTGTGGTGCACTTGCTGGATTTACCTGCTCTGCTCGGGGTTTGCACAAGTGGGTTTACAACTGCGTCTGAGAATTCAGTTTTACGTGCGTGCAATTCAAGGCTTAGGGCTTAGGCCTTGTTGCTTTGTGGGTCTAGGCTACCCAGTAACCTAAGAATAAAAAGGCCTCTCTTTTTGGTATTGGGTAACTTTATAAGGAACCTAGGACTACAAAAAGGGAATAAGGGTACTACTGGGTATCCTAGGGTTTTTTTTAGCCGCAGGCTCCGGCTTCAGGGCTGTCCAGTCGGGGTCTATCGCTGCATGGTCTGCTGCATCAGCTTGCTACGTCGGCTTCCCTCGAAACCACGTCCCCAGACCCGCCCAAACACAACTTTCTGGGAGTTCGCACCGATCTGATGTGTCTCGCCGGCGAGGTGTGGGCCATGTCCTCTCAAGGCCTTGCAGAGCGAAAGTCCCTGCTGAGGGTCCTATGTAGTCTAGGAGATGCTTTAAAGCCTTTGAAAAACACTGGTAGGTAAGATCCTCTTAAGCCCAATAAGAGCAAATACAAAATGTCCCAAAGCCCTACCTAGTAGTCAGTTTAGCGACCTTCCCGATTCTAACAGGTGCTGGGCTGTCTAATGTAGGGGCCTTACGAATTAGGATGTGGTTTTGGGGCGCAGTATACTATGATTACAATACCTAAGCACCAGAATAGTATGGGTAATTCATCCCCTCATCCATTTAATCAATCACCCCTAAATGTACAGACTTCCCCGGCCGAAAAGATTTCCAGTTTCGAGCAAGAAGTTCAAACATGACCAGATTCCAAGGCATGTTGAATAAGGGGTCAAGTAGGATCGGCATGATGCGATTGGAACCACCAGGCCAGGGCACATTTCTGGAATTGGAATGCGGACATTTGGAGCAGGAATGCGGCGTCCGAGGGAGTCCGGATGTGGGAATTTCATTGTTTTGCCGTCTATAGAATTTTGAGCTCCCAGGCAAGGCAGCGGGGTGGGCGCGTATTGGCATGCACAGGCTGAAAGGATTCGACACTGCAAATACTGGCCCTTCCGTGCCCTGGCCTGGGCCTCCCGTTCCCGATCCCATGCTTTTCGTTATACGCGCACCCTTTCCTGGGGATTCAAAATTGTAGACTCGACTGTCGGAAAATCAAGCCCAACACCTTCCGAAATCACCCTAATATGAAAATTCAAGGCCCTAAATACATCTTGGGTGGGGGGGGGGGGTTGTTTATTAAACGGGGGAAGGGATTAATCTTTTAGGCCCCCATAGTATTCTTGCAAAGGAAAAAGAAGGAGACGTCTTTGCTCGGCCTTTGGCGCTGCGGACGCGTTACGAAGCAGGGATACAGCGAACGTCGGATCGGGGAGTAAGCGGCTTGGTGGTACTTTTTCTTCGGAGTTTCGATCCGTTTCAACGAAGTCTGAGAAGCGGGTGTGCAAGAGCTGCGGGGTATCTTCTCCTAGCGTTGTACAGGTGAGGTACGAGAGTAATGTTGCTGCTGGTGGAGCTCCTACCACAGCAAGGTGTGAGGAGACAGGTATAGCATGCAGAAAGGCCTCAAAAATCAGAACTGAGTCTCGGTGTTCTACTACATATTTCCATTCGAGATCCTTGAAGGATAGTCAGTGCTACTACATCTTCAGGTCTCCACAAGGAACCCCAAACCCTAAACTCTCACAGGAAGTGGCGCCTCGATCCAGATCCACCGCGGGGCGCCAAAGGCGCAGCTCACCTTGTCGAGATTCAGGCTCCTCTAAACTCAGCTTTAGGGTTTACGGTTTTTATAGGGGCCTAAAAAGCTACCTAAACAAAAACCAGAAGGTTCGGTATCACATATAAGCCCCTTTATCAACAAAGCAGCGAGGTAGGGATATCTCACTCAAAAGTTTATGTTTGGGTCCTTTCTGGAACCCTATTTTAGCTTTGGGAGTCTCGTCTTTGGGGTTTAGGGTTTAGAGAGTTTTAATTGCCAGCCTTAGGATTACGGATGTGCGCCGCAGGGTTTTGCTGGGGCTCGTAGGCTTTATGCTCTCCCTTGCCGAGCGTGAAACGGGAGCTTCCGAAGAAAGGGGACCTTAAGATAGTACCCTAAAAAGTAGGATCCTCATTATAAGGACCCCAAACTTAAGATACCCCTATTTTTCGGAAACCCCCAAATGGACGTGGGGCATGGACCTTGCTGATCGACTCTGAATGGCCCCCGTCCATTGCTCCTCGTTCTCGATCATGAGGTTTCCCTACAACTGCTCGGCGGAGATCCGACCCTCTTCCGCAAAGTCCCTTGAACAAGCCCACAACACTGTTGTAAATGAACCCATTCCCCCGGCGATTGCCAATGCAACCGGCGGCAGGCCAGCATAAGCCACGGCGGCGAAACCGACGGTCGTTCCGGCGGCTAATCCAGCAACGCCTGCGGCCTTGTGTAAATGAAGTCTTTCGCCTGGCATTTCCGCAGTGACTGCCTGCTCTAACACCGTCTCTGTGTGGATAACTAAGAGGGCAATCAGGCACTCCCTCGAGAGCTCGTCTGGGTGCATCCGTGAGCAGGTTGCCTCGCTGTCCCAAGCTGCCAGTCCTTGCATTTCAGAGGCACTTTTGGCTTTACAGGTGTTGTTAGGGCCAAGCGGGCTTGTAGAGGTAATATTTGACATGGGGCCTTAATGATTAGAATAGTGTTTTGGGGCCACTCTACTATAGTTATCATAACATAAGGAACCCCCAAGATACGGTTGATGATATAAATCCTGCAATACCCATAATAAAGAATATACCATAAATCCCAGAATTTGGGGTCCTTAAGGTAATGCAGGATTTCTATCATCAACAGTATATCCTCAACAGTAGCATAGGTATTTATTAAAGCCCTTATAGTAGGTGCAATCGACTCGGGCTTGCAGGGCTTTTGGGGACTGTGGTCTAAAGCTAAGCGGCTGGGTTGAACGTCAAAAAGCCAAGCTTACCTGGTTCTTAGTGTTGATGATATAAATCCTGCACTACCCAGAATAAGGCATATACCCTACTTCCCATAGTCTAGGGTCATTGAGATGATGCAGGATTTACATCATCGGCGGTAGCAGGGGATGGGGGAATGGATCCCTATGACGATCTGCTCAGGTCCCTCATAGTAAGTAGCCGTTCCCTACTGAGAACCACGAAGTCATTTAGGGTCCGACAATAATTGCTATAATACTATGTATGAGGCAACAGCAACACGGAACCCTAAACCTCAAACCCTGAACCACAATGGATACTACGGGCTAGAATGTAGGGGCCTCAACAATTAAAATAAGGTTTTGGAGGGAATATTATACCATAAATAGCAATCAGGACCCCACCCCCGGTCAAAAAACAAAATAAATAACATAAAGAAGTATAGGAATATATTTGGACCCCCCCATCATACATCCCAATCTCATAGTAGCCCTTATATACCCCGCTAAAGGAACCCCATTCCAGCCATCAAGACCCCTGTAGTAGGCTATAGGTACAGTAGAAGCCAGAAAGTTGGAATATCATTATCGTAACCCCTTTAAGGTAAATTACAGGGGATCCTACCATTAATCCATATTCCAACTTTCTGGAGTTCCCTTTATGGTTTTCAGCAGGTTTCTCGGAAGCCCTTGGGGGCACCCCGGGCTCTTCGTGGAATACCAGGATAACCCAGATCCCCGGGAGGATCCAAAAAGTAGATCCCTTAACTCTTAATGGGGGTTCCCTTAAGAGTTCCTCTAAGGGTCCCTTTAAGGGATCTATAGGGGGCTTAGGGGAGGATCCAAAAAGTAGATCCCTTAATGGGGGTTCCTGTAAAGTACCCTTAGTAGTATAGGGCCCATCTACTTTCTAGATCCTCCCGAAAATAGGGGACCCTAGGATCCTTATTATAAGGCCCCCCAAAATAAGGTACCCCAATTTTCGGTGAAACTCCCATTTCGGAAGTCCAAAGCCACAACCCTAAACCCTCGAAGGATTTCAGCGAAGCAGCGAATGAGGGGCAGCTTTTGCCTCAGCCCAAGAAGCAGTGGTCCCCAACTACTGAGTCTAAGGGTTTGGCGTTTTCTTAGGGTTTTGGCATTTACGGGTTAGGGCTTTGGGGTTAAGCGTGGAGGGTTTTAGGGTTTAGGCTTGTTTGCTTTTCCCCGGCCTTTAATATTACATAAGGGCCCGTATCACTCCGACAACTTCCAAGCGCTTCGCGCCGAAGCACTGCGTAAGTCCTGAACCCCAAGATGATGAGCAACAAAGCCTCAAGGTCTTGATGCCATACACCTGCATGATTAGAGTAGGGTTTTGGGATATGCTAGGCTGTGTTTGTTCCAATTATCATAAGTATGATACCGACTATCGGGGGAAATACTGGAATACTGGAAGTAGCTATTCCAACACGTTTGTGAACCTGCTCAGTAACCAATTTACGAAACCGAAGGCTCCTTCTACTCGAACTCCAAACCTTTCTCCGTCAATAGCCAGGCTCGCCAACAAGCTCATACGTGCTAGTACTAGTACTAGTACTAGTACTACAACTACAACATCATCATCGTCATCATCAACCAAACATAAAGTCCCCGACAAAAGAAACCGCAAGACCTAGCAACCGCCAGCCCCGAATCCTTGACCCTACGACGCTATCATGTTACATAACCTCATTTGGGGGTTTCCGAAAATTAGGGGTACCTTATTGTGGGGTCCTTATAATAAGGATCCTACTATTTAGGGTACTATATTAGGGTCCCCTATTTTCGGAAACTTCCATTTCAATAAACCCCACCTTAGTATAAAACTCGATCCGGGGAGGTCAATTATCAACACCCCCTCAATTTTGACACTCGATCTCGGAAACTCATTCTCTCCTGCCTGACGTCAACATTATCCAAAAATCCCGAACCCTTTCATATCAAAACCTGAATTCAGAACCCTGAATCCACACCTTTGAAGAGCAACACCCGAAAGCCACCACCCCAACACCTAAACACAACAACTCTGAACCCTTCAAGCCTAAATCCTGAAGTCCCAAACCGCCAAAGCCTGAGCCACCATTGAAGGCTCACAAAACCTTCACACGGTCAACCCCAGAAGTTGGATAACTAAAAGTTGGATCAACGCTGAGATTTCTTATACGCCCTATACTGTACTTTGGAGGCACAGATGCTCCAACTTTCTGTCCTCCGCTACTGGACCCAGCATATATACATAGAGAGAGTGACAGGGAGAGAGAGAGAGAGAGAGAGAGAGAGATTTATGACAATCTGCTGCCTGCTAACTCTGGAAGTTCAACTTTTCCTAAATATGCGTTTCAGATCCGTCCGGGGATCCGTTTTGAATCCGTTTGGGATCCGTTTTCGATCCGTTTTGGGATGCGTTTGGATCCGACGGACCCCCAAACGGACCGCCAGACGGGTCCTGCGGCGGATCCCCGAACCCACGTTTCCCTCGAGAGCGATGCGTTTTTTGATCCGTTTTGGATCCGTTTCTATCCGTTTCGGATCCGTTTGCAAAGCCGTTTTGGGGTCCTGCCGGGGCTGGGGCCAAAACGGATCCCCAAACAGATCCCCAAACGGATCAAAAACGCATTCCCGCATGCATATATAGAGATAGATAGAGAGATAGGGAAACCTTCTTTCACCCTATCCAGCCCTCATCGCACCCTTGTTGAACCTACTGCAACCCTACCCCCAAAGCCCTAAACCCCAAGCCCTATAACTCCAGAACACCTCAAAACCCTAAACCCCTAAGGCCGACGTCCCTAAACCCCTAAGCCCTAACTCCCTAAACCCCAAGCCCCTGAGCACCAACTCCCTAAACCCTAAGCCTCCTAAACCTCAACCCCCTAAGCACTAACTCTCTAAACCCCAAACCCCTGAGCCCCAACTCCCCACATTGTGGCTGGTCGCACCTCACTGTGGTACACGTCATGCTTCGGGCTTCGTATTACTCCGCTGGCATTGAATTGTTTTGCCTCCCATTCGTCGCAATCTTTGCCAAGGTGGGCGCAGATCTGCAGATGGGGAACTACCTAATTTTGGGGTCCTTATAATAAGGATCCTACTATTTAGGGTACCCTTTGGATATTACGGTTGGGCCCTGCAGCTGCTCCAGCTTTCTTCAGAGCAGGACGCGGCGAAGGGAGTGATTGCACGGGCAGGAGTTCACGCTGAGGAGTCAGATTTTGTGTCGATTTAAACCCCTTAGCCCTAACTCGCAAAACCCCCCAGCCCTGACTCCAAAACCCTAAACCCCTAAGCCTTAACTCCCACAGTCCTTCAGGTCCTAAACCCTAAACCCCTAAACTCTAACTCCCTGCAGTCCCTGCACCCTCAGGGCCCCACGGCTTTCCCATCACCCCAGAAGGAAGCAACTTCTCGGCATGCCCGGTAGGCTCTGGGCGGCGTCAGGAAGGAGTTTCCGAAATTAGGGGTATCCTTATTTTGGGTCCTTAGTTTCTTCGGGGATTTTATAGGTTGGCATAGGCGCGCCTTTTTAGTTTTCTATGGGGCTTTACATGGTTTTGCATGTTTAGAAGGTCTCTTGCAGGGTGTGTCGGGTGGTATAGCGGCTTTTAGGTGTCAGGGCTTCAGTACAGGGGCCTGCATCACTAGAGTAAGGTGTTGGCGTAATGTAGGAACCTGATTAAGAAACCCTGGCCCCATAACCCCAAAATAGTAGAATTCATACATACAAGGAACGATAATCGAGGCCCAAGGTTTCTTAATCAGGCTTCTACGTTATATGTGTAGTATCACCATACGTGGGCTATCGGGGAATAAGGTGAAGCTTTCTGGGGTTCGGGGCTTGGGGTTTACGTTTCGGAACTGGGTGGTGTGAGTCTTATAGTTCTAGGGTCTATAACGGCTATAATAGAATGTCCTACAAGGCTTCTTTTGAGGGTTCTGTGCGGCTTTCTGTGGGCTTTGATGCTGCGGTTTTGGGGCTTAGGGCTTTTAAGGGCTCTAGGGCTTTGGGGATTTTGCTTTCAGACTTAGTTCAGGTCAGGGGCTCAGGCCCAGCATGGGTTTGCAGTGTCGAATTTCTGGCGAGTTCTTGTTCGCCTTGTCTGCGTCAGCTTTCCGGTTGCATGTTGTCGTGACGTTGTCCGCATCTTGTCGATGAATCTTCGTCGGTCCGGGCTGCAAACCTTAGCATGTTCATGACCCAGCCCGGCGGCAACTGCAGTTGCATCTCCAGTAGCACGTGCGATTCCAAGGACTTTTGTTTGAAGGGCCCGGACCGCTCCCTGCACACACCAGCGTCACGGTACCTCGAAGGTCCGGCAACTGCCGCTTGCCACCGACGTCCTTCAAGTACGTCTCGACTCTTGTGCACAGCCCACCCAAAACGACGAAGCCCAAAGCCTGTAGAGATTCGAGTTGCCTGCCCTGCACACTCACGCTGCATGCAGTGTGCTTAAAGACATAGTTAGAAGGTTTGGGAGTAAGGGCGGCTTGCAAGCCAACTGGCGGCAGCTGCCGCATGTCGCAAGCCCGTCCAGTTAGGCTAGACTTACAAACGAGACCGCGCAAGCACGCATCAGGGTATACTCTACTTGGAGGTTCATGGGTAGCTATAAGTGGGGTTTTAAGTCCCATAATATGGGTTATAAGTATAGTTACCCTACTTATAATGTAACTGTCCATGAACCTCCAAGTACTTAAGTCTTCGCACTTCGCCATGTTGCGGCTGGAGGGCCCGGGATGCTTGGACGCCAATTGGCATTGCAACAAAGCACCGAACAATGGGGCTTTAGGGTTTGGGATTTTGGGTTTACTGAACAGCGGGGCTTTAGGGTTTGGGATTTAGGGTTTAGGGCTTGGGTTTTAGGGTTTATGGTGGTTCAAACTCTTCGGAAAGGACTTAACCCTAAACGCACAATCCAGGTCCGCTTACTCAGATCTAAACTGTAATACCAAAGGGATAAAAGTTCGGCACGCAAGCTCTGTTCATCCATCTGATCCTAACATAAGGTAAGGGCCCAAATAATTACCAATACTATTTTGGGGGTTCCTTATCATATTTATAGTATTATGGGCCCCAAAACCCTATTCTAATTGTTAAGGCCCCTATATTAACCAACCGCACTTCCTCTTCAAGTCCAGCCCAGCCTGACCACCACTTGCGTGTACGGTGCCTTGCGCAGGTTGAGGGTTACTGGGTTCTTGTTCGTTCTGTTACGGAGCTAATTTGAGTTACCCTAATAGGGATTTTACAGCGTCTATAAGAAATAACTCTCATTCCTTATTATGGTAGCTTTAATAAAAAAATCCTTTAACAAGAGCCCAACTTAGGGTTAGGGTTGGCTGTCAGACAAGTTCCGGGCTTCAGGCGGAGCATCTTCTGGGTCGCTGCAGCGATAAAGCGGTTTCACGTTCCCCTCAGCCCTATGCTGTAAAACCGGTTCAGGGTTTAGGGTTTAGGGTTACTCTACACCCCAAGCTCTAACCCTGACAAACCCGAGTGACACTCCAAACTAGGCCCCAAGCTGCAGCTATTCTTAGCTCCTTTGCTTTTTTGTGCTGCACTACTGAAGCAACAACAGGGAATACAACTCCGGTATAATACCCATGTAAGTGATGTATACAATACCACAAAACCTAGTCTAGTTACTACAACCAAGAGCCAGATAGATTCAGCCTTCCAAGCACCGCAATCCAATCCAGCAGCAACAAAGTCGTTTGGGGTTTCTGGCTCATGGTTTAGGGGCTTAGGGTTTTCGGGTTATGGATTTAGTTAGGGTTTTAAAGTTTGCGGCTTAAAGTTTAGGGATTAGGGTTTCCGGCTTCGGGAGCTTTTGGGGTTCAGTGGTCTAGCACGCCCTTAGCCCTGCATAGACCGTATCCTTCCACAGCTATGAGCAAAGGCCCTTTGCCAAATCTCCCAAACCACTACAACAGAAGACAATCGCTCACTCTCCAGGTCCAGTACCTCCTTATCAGGATTTACGGTATAGGTCTACTGCCTTCTGTTCAACAATTCCAAAAGGTAAATACTCAGCACACCTTAACCTGAGCCGGAAATACAATTCGCCTTCCTCTCCACGGGGTATGCAATGCATGATATATCGATGGGGCGGTTTCACATACAAGGCCCATACCCTCGACGATGAAAATGAAATGTCGTCCGCAATTGAAGCCTTGATCAGTAGTGTTGACGGCAATCCCTAAGTCATGGTTGGATGTGACAAACCAAAGAACCAAAACACCACCCCAAATGGGATCTAGCCTTTGCGATCTGGGAATCCGAGTTCGGTGCTTTAGACGTGCTTGCAGAGGACTCACCGGACAAGGCATCTCACCTGGCACGGCATCAGTTTCGTGCGTTTAAGGTCTACCGCTCAGTTTCTTCAAGGATTTTTGCATTCACGTGTGGAAACTGTGTCCTGAATTTTCCATGGGCCCGCTTCCGCCACACATCGAATATCTCCACATTAGGCCTTCGTGTCACTTCGCCGTCTGACTGGAGAGGGCCCCAGAACTATCGCAGCCCTTACGACCCTGACACCAGCTTAACAGCCTAAAATCACCAAGCCATGTGCCCAACACATAAAACCCGAAATCCGAAAACCCTGAACAATACACTCTGAAGCCACACCTTCAGAATAACGAAAGCCATAAGCAGAGCGCCCACAGAGGAAAACCAAGACCCCCCGAATATGCATCCTACATGGACCGCTGTCGCCCAGGTGCCCTCCCTTTGTAAGAAGTCCTCCGACATGGAAACGCCCAACACTCCACGAACCTCTTGACTCTGGGCGATGTATCTCCGTGATAGTGACCTGAACAGCCCCAAGTGGGTTTAGTTTTACGGGCTTGTGGATTAGAGCTTGGCTGGGGTTGAGGCTTTAAAAGGCTTTGGGCGAGGTACTTCTATCGCGAGTTACAAGGGCATTCAGGCTCGGACACAGGCATGTAGATGTTGTGCGTATGCATGTATGTGAACAGGTTCTTGCTTGGTTATGTAGGTATGAGTATGCACAGGCATACGCATCTGCATAGGTATACTGGTCAGTGTGTGGCGTTCCCGGTATGGTCTGGTGGGTTTACTTCGAGACCTCTATATACACGGCTGTATGCTATGCCCAAACGTTACTTCAACTGAGTCCCGCTAAAACTGGCATGATGGGAGCTTCGTGAAGCAAAGGGTTTTATTGCGAGGACAACTCACATAATGCAAGGGTCTGAATAGTTAGAACAGTGTTTTGGGCTATTTGGGAATGAAACAGGAACCCTAAGGAATAGTCGGACTAAAGTACTGGTACTGTTTCCGACCCCTTTACTACACACTCACCAAATCTCACCAGCGTTTCCCACAAGCTCCCCCAAACACTTCACAGGAAGACTCCGACCAAAGAAAAGCCGGAAGCATTTCTTCTCGCCGCGTTTGATGCACTGACACCAATTCCTTTGGGTGGCCGAGCTTCTGTCAGCTTAAAGTCGCGAGCAGCAGTGCGAAAGCTTATGGCTAAAGGGTCTATTTTGGTGTGCTTATAATTAGGATCCCACTATTTAGGGTACTATATTAGGCTAGAGGGTCTGTTTTGGGGTCCTTATAATTAGGATCCTACTATTTAGGTTACCACATTAGGGTCCCCTGTTAAAGGGTCTACGTGTAACCGCAGGATTCAAGGTGGACTTTAGGTTAAGGGAAGCTTCAGCTGGGTTTTTGGTTATAGAGGGATTATATAGGGGCTATACTACCCAAAAAAGGTTAAAGGATACCTACTCGACTACTAGGGAGCCCTAAACCCTAAACCCTAAAACCCTAAACCCTAAGCCCTAAGATTCAGGGTTCAAGGTGATTTTTCGGGCTACTGGTTCAGTCTTTACGGCTCCAAGGTCTACTTGTGGGTCGAGGATTTCGTGCTCAGATTTCAACGACCGAATAAACGGATCTACCATGACCCACTACTTGGGAAGCGAGTGAAAGACAACCAGGAGCACTTGTTTCTGAGAGAAAAAAGACCATTAAGTACCACTAAGTCATTAAAGTTTAAGGCTCTGCAAAGGTTCTACAACCGAAAGGGTTTTGGGGGCCGCAGAAGGTTGGGCTTTGGGGATTTGGGTTCGGGGGCTTGGGGGTTTTAGGGTTGAGTGAAGTGTTGAAGGGGTTGAGGTTTCAGGGTTGAGGGGTTGCGGGTGTTGGGAAGCACCTCGGAAGCTTACAAGCTAGCATCGGGTTTTGGGCTAGGCCATACTGTAACTGTATCACCTTGAGGCCAGGTACGAGGAGCTGTGTTTGGTGTGTTGATAAAGCTCATGGCTGCAGGAAGACATGGTGTCGAAGCACGGCTTCCTGCACACAAGTCGGCTTCTTATCCTAAGGATGCTATTATCGATGGGGTCTATATGTAAAGTCCCGTAATCCGGATAGCCTCATGTGCCAGACTGGGTTGCTATTGAGAGTCAGCACTTCCCACAAGAGCAAGGGCTTTGGGTCTAAGGAAAAGGGTGTTCAGGGTTTAGGGATGTTTCTTAAACTATGATGCCGCACATTCATGCTTAGGGCGTAGGGAGTGTAGGGTATGCGCACAACGGAAATCGCTGCATGAAGCGCCACAGATGGCACGAAGCTTCCAGGCCCATACCCAGAAACCAAGGCTGAAGACCTTCACTAGGGATTAGGGTTTAGGGCTTTAAGTGCCGCATGTCATCGGAGTCCACATGACCTTTGGCCACAAAGCCATCGGGTTGAGAGTTTAGGCCTGACTTTTTGGGTCTATGTGCTTTCAAGGACTCCTGATTTGCCAACACTCAGGATCCTGAGTCCGGGTACTTGGAGGTTCATGGGACGTAGTAAGTAGGGTTATAGGTAAGGTAACTATAGTTTTATCTACTTATAACCCCAACTAGGGTACTTATAACCCTACTTACTAAGTCCCACGATCCTCCAAGTAGACCCTAAACCCTAAACTAAATCCTATCGATCCCTTTAAGGAGCCCTATAGATCCCTTGAAGGGGCCCTTACTAAGTCCCAAGATCCTCCAAGTGATGCCACCGGCGACCTGCCCTTCAAGACGCCGCCAGACTTAAAGCCCGACACTCATCAAGTGGGAGTTTCCGAAAATTGGGGGGGGTACCTTTATAGGGTTACTATAATAGGGTACTATAAGGGCTTCTTTAAAGGGCTTTCTAAGGGTTTAGAGTTTCCGAAGATGGGGGTTACCTTATTTTGGGGTCCTTATTATAAGGATCCGACTATTTAGGTCCCCTATTTTCGCAAACTATCAAGCAGACGCCCGACTAGGAGGATGCTTGCATCAAACTGTAGGGGGCTTAGGAGTTATTGTTTCGGTTTTGGGGTTTAAGGGTTTAGGAGTTAGCGGTGTAGGGTTTAGGATTTAGGGGGTTGGGGACGGAAGGTTTACGCCGCTGCTTTGGGCTTCCCCGAACCTCCCCAACCTAGCTTCAATCGGAGATAGTATGGGAACCTGATTAAGAAACCCTGGGGCTTTATTAGGGTTCCTCTTATGGTTCCTACTATTTTTGGGTTACAGGCCCAGGGTTTCTTAATCAGGTTTCTACGTTAAACAGAGGACAAAACTTTCTTGAACTCTAGTTACTATATATATATATACACACACACTATAATCTACTGTATTATAGAATATTATAGCATATTGTTATGAACCTTAATCAGTTTTCAAGCTACTTTCTGGAGCTTCCACGGAAAAGCCCTGAAGCTCCCAAGTCCCAAATCCCAAACCCTCGGTTTCCCCCAACGCCCGAAACCCGGGCGCCCTTGGGAGCGGACCCAAAACCGTAATTGTTAAGTAGCAATTAATCAAACAATTAATTAACTAATTAAAAACTTGCCTCACGCCGGAGCCTAAATGAAGAATGGTAGTAAAAGTAATCAGAATTGTACCCCATTCCTCCATTCCCTACTAACCAAAGGTAAGCTTTGGGAGCTGATGCAGCGCGCCACTGGCCTAGGCCCTAGGAAGCTTCCCGCATGCAGCTAAGCAGAGCTGCCAGGTTCCCGAGGTCGCGCACCCTCTTTCTTTGGGGGGGGGGGTGGTTTTAGGCTGGTTTTAGGGCTTCAAGATTTAGGTCTTTTTGGGGTTTCCAGGCTTTAGGGCTCTAGGGTTTTAAGGTTTTCGCCGTTTCTGTTGCGAGGATTTGGCGACAGGGCCGTAGGCACTAGAATAGGATTCCCGGGCGGCTGATGTAGTATAGACAACATAAACCACTAGTTCGAGTACTGTAGGGACCTTAAAAATTAGAGTAGGGTTTTAGGGTCCCCGTATACTATAATTATATTCTAGGAGCCTCTAAAATAGTATTGGTAACTACTTAGCCCCCTATAGTAAGGGAACCTTGGGGGAATCGCATCATCGTGCAGAAGCCGAGAAGATTCACCCAACTGTCCTCTCCAAAGGGCGTCAACATGAAGCCACAAAAGAAGAGACCTAGAGCCGAATATGGGGGCCGTGAAAACTGGAATAGGGCTTGGGGGTATACTATACTAGAGCTATAACCAGGAGCCCCCCAAAAATAGTGTGAGTCATTTTTCAGGTTCCTGTAGTCCTTCAAAGATTTCAATGATTTCAAGACAGAAAAAGGGAAGAAGGGCACTTCAAGGGAACCTGGGCTATGGTACACATGCCCATGTCCTCCAACCACCCTGTGGCAAATAACCTCCCGACTCAGGCTTGAACTTTGAAGCCTCGTGGCGCTGTAGTGGGTACTGCTCTTCGCACCAGGAGTTCTAAACTGTCCTACCCCTTCAAAAACCTCGAACTAAGGAATATACCTTAAGTGTTTGTAGGATCCATGGTATGATTTAAGGCATACTCTTTACTTCAGGGATTTTAGCCTCGGCAGAAGCCCCAAGCCCCGAATGCTCGCCTCCAGCATCCAACATCTGGGCAAGAGGCGCGGAACCCCGAAAACCCCTAAACCCATCAATCCGGAAACCCCTAAACCCCCAAACCCCTAAACCCTGAAATAAAGGGTTCAGGGCGCCTTAAACCCTAAACCCCGTAACCGGGCTTAGGGTTACGGGTTCAGGGTCTCTAAACCCTATACCCCCTAAACCCAATCCTAAACCCTAAAACCCCCTAAAGCCCCCTAAACCCTAAACCCTAAAACCCCCTAAACCGGGCATGCACCACTGCTGGCATTGACAGAGGCCTGGAATCCGAGCCACACTTCCGAGACCTTGAAACAACCCTTTCATCAAGGAAAGTAAATTATGATATATACCCTGCTTCACCCATAAAAAGGAATGTACCATAATTCCCATAGTTTAGGGTCCTTAAGGTACTGCAGGATTGATATCATCAATTCAATGACGGTAGGATCCCAAACACGATTTGGCGATTTTGGAGCGATGTGAGGCGACCCCGGAAGTAGGTCGCGAGTCATAAATTTAACCGTTAGAATTAAGGTTTAGCGTCTAGGCCGCGAGTCATATTTCAACGGTCAGAAAGCAGCAAGGTAGACAGACCAACTTCACAGCTTTTGGCACGAGAATCGTCTTCTTACTGCGTCCCCGGCCCGGGTGCAAGGACGAGGTTTGTGGATCCTTACCTCAGAAACCATCACCGGAAGCCGGAATCTATGATACATGCCTTGAAGTCGCTAGCAAAACGACCTAGCCCCCCCTTAAACTCCAAAACCCATCTGCGTCCTAAACTTCCTGGGGGGCTAGGGATAATACGGGCGTCGGAGTAACACTTATTAGCGCCCCTATACCCTTAAACCCGTCTAACACCGTTATAGAACTCTATGCTACTGTCGGTGCCCCTCTATTTTATCTACTGTGGATGCCCCTCTATTTTATAGTAACCCATATGGAAGTTTCCGAAAGTTAGGGGTCCTTGTTTGGGGTCCGTACAATAAGGATCCTACTATTCAGTGTACTATTTTAGGGCCCCCTATTTTCGGAAACTGCAGAAACCTCCCTTCTTGAACCCTTGAAGGAACCTGGCTTTAAGGATCCTTAGGGACAAGCCACAGACTCCAATATCCCTTAATTGAGGAATATTTAAACTGAAATAAAAGTAGGATCCCCAACATGATTTAAGGTATACTCTTTTTTAAAGGCATATGCGGCATGTTGGAGTTTGTGGGAACACAAACAGCCCTTGAGAAGCCCTACATTAATGTGGAGTGCCTCGGGACACGTGATCACCATAAAGTTTTCGGTACAGCAGCATCCCTTTCCTGTGACTGTGAACGACGCTAATAAC
This sequence comes from Symbiodinium sp. CCMP2592, assembly GCA_905221615.1. NCBI lineage: Eukaryota > Dinophyceae > Suessiales > Symbiodiniaceae > Symbiodinium > Symbiodinium sp. CCMP2592. Next base: position 1,974 of record CAJNDT010000561.1, on the reverse strand, counting down.
AGAACCGGCGGACTAAGGGTCTTACTATCCCAATAAGCCTTAGGTATTGGGGATCTAAGTAGCCCAAACCCCAAAATGTACACTGAAAGCACGACGGCATGCGTTTCAAGATCGGATTCCAAGGCCCTTGACATTGGCTGTTCCCTTCTGCTCCCGGGTGTGAGCTTGCAGATGGAAGAAATCGGAGAGAACCCTGAACCCTAAACCGGTAGGGGTTGAAAGGTTTTGGGCTTAGACTGTAGGAGTCTATGACAAAATCCTTCATCCCGATGTTACACACATCCTAAGCCAGGCCGGAAAGCCTTTGGCCCGTTGCTTGTCTGAGATTTGGGGATTGCAGCTAGATCCCAGCACGAGCCCTGTAGACCAGTTACGGTTCCTTACAACAGGGATCCTACCATTTAGGGTACCTAACAATTATAGTGTAATATTTAGGGTACCTAATAATCATCGTGCAATATACACCAACATCCTTACTTGGAGGTTCAGGGGGAATATTATATAGGGGACTTATAACCCCACTTATAACCACCCCTGAACCTCCAAGTGGGACCGTGAACAACAGCAATCCTATCTGGACGTAGCTGTGTCGGGTTCGGCTGGCGCAAGTAGTAGGGTCTTGAAACTGGTCCCCAAACCCCGGCCATAGACTACTTACTAAGTCCCTAATATAGCGGCCAAACTAATTAGTTAAGGGTTTTGGGGCCCACTATACGAGTATTATTATAATAAGGAACCCCAAAAATAGTAATAGGCAATTATTATTTAGGCCCTTATAGTCTTTACTAAGTCCCTGCAGAAACCAGACTTGCAAGAATCAACAAAGATGCGAAAGGTGAGCCTCCAAAGAGTCCGGCTGGCTTCTATTTCCATCTTCACGCAGAGTTTATTCGAGCACATTATCCTGTTCTTGGGGGTTCCCTGCCACATACCACACGACTTGCCCGACAGAGTCCACTTCTTCTAAACCGCATCGCAGTTTTTCGACAGAAAGGCCTCTGCCACAGGGATTTGCGACCCGAAATCTTGTACTGTCTTCCACAGGCATAGAATCGTACCCCCCTAAATCGACATCACACGATCACCACGTCGAAGCTCCCTTTGCCCGGAATCAGAGCAGTCGCTGCTTTCGCTTTGGCAGCTGACCGGTAGTTGGAGGATCTGGGTCTGTAGCCTACTGGTCGAGGGGGGAACTAAAGGATAATCTTTTTGGTTATCTAGGGACTATATAGGGGCCATACTATCCAAGAAAGGTTAAAGGTTACCTACTCGACTACTAGGGTAGTTGGATTCAGCACTAGCTTCATACGGCTCTGTTCGATTTCCTGTACCGACTGACTGAATTACAAGGCTACTTATAGCCAAGCTACTTCGCGCTTTGATCCTCCGTTTACACAGGGCACTCTACAATCCGCAACCGCCTCTGTGTCTGCAGTACCACGCAGGCTGCTGGGGGCTTGCTGGGGTGTGGAGGTTAGGGTTTTGAGTGTGGGGTTGCATGGTTTAGGTCAAGACAATTGGGTTTAGGAACAAGGTCTGAGGCAGTTTCTGCGTGGAGGTTTACGTTTGTGGCCTGGGTTGGAGTCAAGGGTCGAGGCATAGAGCTTACAGATCTAGGAGAATCAGCGGTCAGAAATGACTCAGTAATGTTCAGTAGTTCCCGCAGTAGCACTTGCAAGAAGTAGGTATGCTGCAGTTCAAACTGGGCATAGAAGAAGAGAAGTGCAGAAGCAGCAGGAGGAGCAAGAATCAGGAGGAGGAGGAGGAGGAGGAGGGGATGATGCTCATCATTATTACTCTTATGACCCTTAGTATTAGTCTTACTATTGTTGTTATACAAAGTAGTAGTATTATACAGAGTAGTAGTAGTATTATACAAAGTAGTAGTAGTAGTAGTAGTAGTAGTAGTAGTAGTAGTAGTAGTAGTAGTAGTAGTTGTAGTAGTAGTAGTAGTAGTAGTAGTAGTAGTAGTAG
>CAJNDT010000560.1:0-183011 GCA_905221615.1 Symbiodinium sp. CCMP2592 | reverse complement strand
ATTCAAATTTATTTATTCAAAAGATATCTTCATAATAAAATTTCATCGTTATCAATTGCAATCATATAATTCAATTCCACCGAAATAATCGCACGACCGAACGGAAGGTGGTTCGATAAAGATACATCCAATATTGGAGATCTATCATAGCATCTTGCGCTCTATAAACTAAAATGCCATTGGTAGAGCTCGTCTTACCTTTTTGAGCCCGCCTCGCCCTGGCAGCCCCAACATTTTCCGTTAGTTTCGGGGCAGGAGGACGTTCTACTCACCCACATCTCCTGCCCCAAAATTTCTAGGAAATTTTGGTGGCAGGAGTCGTTTCCGTGCGATTTTCCGTCCAGAATTCTCACGAAATTTTGGGCTACCCTCCCCAAAATATCCTGGAAATTTGGGGAGCATTTAATTGAGATTGTGGCTTCAACAAGTTGGAAAAAATTCGTGAATACACATTTTCTGTAAACTTTTGGAGCAGGAGCTTTCAACAACAGTATACGATCCCAACTGTCAGATACGAATGGTTCTGGCGAAGCCCTTGTATTCGGTTGGGTCGAATAAGACTCTGGTGAAAGAAAGATAAGAGTCCACTTTTCCTTTCATAACATGTGTAAAACATCGTTGAGCAGAAGCCAGATCGTGGTTGTTGATGCTCTCTTTTTTCCTTCACAGGTGGCCGGCAGAGTCCAGAGCTCCTTCACAGCAGTTTAAGTAAAGCATGAAGTTGTGCATTTTACTGCTTTTGCCCATCGCAGTATGCTAACATGGGTCATGTCTGCTCTCCGCACTCCTTGGCGAGCAGCCAGCTCCTCCTTAAGTCTCAAGACCTCCGCCTGAGGAGCTTAGGCCGCAACGATTCGATGCAAAAGCAAGGGCGACTAAGGATCAAAGTGGTCAGTTACTCGGGCCTGGGAAACTTCAGAAGCTGGAAATTCCACGTGTGTCTTCGCCCTCAGGGCTGAAGCGGCGGGTCGGGAGTTTACAGCTCCAGCAATGCCCTTTAGTACAGATTCATTATAGCATGCTATCATGCAGTATTATTTTGTGTTCTATTCTTTAATAGCCGATGATATACTAAAATGGAGTATGCTATAAATATGAGCTATAGCGTAACATAAAAAATGGCTCCAAGGCGTCCACCGCAAAGGCGTCCGCTGCCCTCCTCTCCGATGCACACGGGTCTGCACCAGATGCCTCGGGGTCTGGCGCTCGGGGAGTTCAAGGTTTAGGGTCGAGGCTTCCGGGCTAAGGGTTTAGAGCCCACCACGCTTGGTTATTTGCTTTACTTCGGCAGAGCTTACCGAGGGTCGCATCGAAGCGACTTCTGCTGCTTCTGTGCCCGGTGTCGTGGGACTTCGATCTTACCCTGGCAGAATGCACACTGCAACTCATGCAGTCGCTGTAGGACTACCATGGTTCGAGGACGATGCATGGTGTGAAACTCGTTCATGCCATTGCCAGGCACACCCCTGCGACTATGCGAGACACTTAAGAAATCTGAAAAGACAAAAAAAGAGCCCGTCCCTTGCGCTAAAGCTGTAAGAAAGTCCACGACTGCGACGACGGCGGCTAGATCGGCTACCATGGAGACCACGGCCACGACTGCGGCGACGACGACTCCATTACGACCACGACCACGACTGCGAGTGCGACTGCAACTGCAACTGCGACTGCAAACTCTATCACCACCGCCACCTCCACCACCACCACCACCACCACAACCACCAGTAGTGCAACGACTACTACTGCCACAGCTCGCAAGTACCACTCGTGCTGCCAGTCCTGCTCTTGTCAGCCGACTTCTTCGCTTGTCTCAAAATCGTTTATAATCCAATTCGACAAGGCAGCATAAGGCAGGCCAGGTTAGGGGTCAACCCCCATTTGTTGTTGCATCTCTTGTCACATACCATTTGCAAACTGCAGACCGTACTGGTGCAGAGAAAAGTCTCAGCCGCTCGCAAGAAACCAGCTGGTCCAAACCTTTCCAGGCAAACCAAATGCAAGGTGTAGGTGTAGGCATGCGACATGCACCTGCACAAAAACAATGCGCCCTTCTGTTGCACTGACGCTGAGATGATCCTCCATGCTACATGGAAGTCAGCATGATAATACCACTCGACAGATGACAGTTGTGCGACGGCAGGTCCACAGGATCGCTTCCAACCACATGGGACTCCACCACTGGAACGCAGATTTCATGGCGAAGCATCCAAGGGCCAGGCGAAACAGTACAGCATCAGGAAGAAAAGCCTGAGAAGCGATCGTTGACTTTTCCCGGCCCGGCGGCAATCGCTGCCAGGGTTCCATGCTCCAGCCCAACCAAGGCATTGTTGCGCAGAGCTTTGATGAACACTTTCGCGCATGTCATGTCTGCCTCAAAGGCGTTCCCCAGAGACACCTCACCCTGCAGCTCGGGCGTCTTAGTGCACGGCCCTGTTGACACGGCCCGGGAAAGTGTCGTGCCAGGAGGGAGCAATACTCGCCTCAGTGCAAGCCAAGGATACGAGCAGTGTGCTGGACGAGGACAACGACGACGTGCAGGACGCACAGGGGAGGAGGATGAGACCAAAGAGACACCCCCTCACAGCGCCGCATGGGAATTGGCATTCTGGTCAGTCACTCAAGGCTTGGCGAGCTCGACGAACTATGATCAGGAAGTTTGTCAGCCAAGGGAAACAAGTCACAACAACTGCAAACTGCAGATACTCAAGAATCGCTTTGGTAGCTCTGCCGCCGCGGCCTTGCAGCTCATCAGCGCTTACGTCGCACTAGCATTGTTGACCCAGGCTTGAATTTGTTGGAAGCCTTTTTGAGCTCTGCCCTCCCCTTAAGGCCCAGCTCGATGAGAAGGCGGCTGTCAGGCTCAGATTCTTTGGCCTGCGGACGCCCCAGGCCAGTGCTAGGGATCAAAGGGGCTGGTCATTGCTAGCTTTCCTAACTAAGAGCAGTAGCGCGGTGCACGTTTCTAGAAGCGGCAGTGTGTCCATGCCCTTTTACAGCAAGCTTGCTACTGGAAACGTCGCCTTCTCATGGGACCGGGCGACCATTTCCTCAGGGTGCAGAACATACTCGCAGAGACCACTCGCATTAGCCAGGGTCTTGCTGACTTGCACACCGCAGCTCATGGCTTTCGCTTTCACTAGATACAGAAGACATCATCTATCTTAGGCATGCCAGTCCATCAAGCTTAACCCTATCCCCCTCCGTCTCGCAAAGAGCAAACCTCGACATATGCGTCGGCCATCTAGACGAGCACCGTGAACTAGTACTACTTGAAAAAACCTTTTAGGTCAGGAGCCAAACTGCAACTCTAGCCAAAGCTAGCCTCCTTCAATCAAATGCGATCTGACGAGAGAAGCAAGTGCCATCCGAGCCACACACGGGCGCAGAAACGGACAAGCCCGTGGCCAAACTCAAATGTGTGTGTGTGTGTATGTAAGTGTATGTATGTGTGTAAATGTACAGAAGTGTATGTAAGCTCATGTAAGTGTATGTCAGCATATGTAAGAATATGCTGCAAGCGTGTGTAAGTGTATGTAAGTGTATGTAAGTCTATGTGATTGTGCGTAAGAGTAGGTATGTATAGAAACGACTTTGGGGTATAAGATCGGAAAGCTTCCGAAGCGAGGTAGTGCTGCATGCAAAAGCCATTGATCCGGTGGCAAACTCATGCGGCAAACTCGGCTGAAGATGGACTTGGACAGCGGGTCAGCATACAGCAGATCCAGTCTTCTCAAATAAAAGGCCCGGCCTGTACAGCCTAGACTGGCAGTGTGCAGAAGGTCACAGAAAAGGGAGGAACGGCGAATCATGACGTACACGATCTTCACACAGGGCATCGAAGAAGCAGCGACATCATGCCTTTTTCCCGAACAGTGCCTCTCGCAGCACCAAAGTCCCTTGCCGCTGCTGCTTAATGCTCTTCTCGACACTTGCAGACGGTGGACATCGGAGCCTTCGTTGATGCAGAGCTTGGCAACGAGTGGGCAGATCTTCGCCGTAACCCAGTTGGGATTCGGCCACAGAGAGCGCAGAGAGCTCTTTAGGCACTTCAGGTCGGTCTCCACGTGCTAACGACCGGCCACGTCAGAGGTCGCAGCGCACGGAGTACGGCGGTCATCAGTCCGGGAACTTCCTGGCTAACCTGAGCCGCTCTTCCCCACTCCAGGTGACTAGGTCCCCAGGTTGGCCCTGAAAGCTGAGCCGGGCTGCGCTTTGTCCACCGCTGCCAGCTGCAGCTGATCAGCTCGTGCCTGCCAGAACTTCGGGGCCTTTATGCGGTTTCTGCTACGCCGGCTAAGCCACAAGGAGATGTGGGGAGCTCCTACTCTGGACAGTTCCGGGGTTGCAGGATGAGCCTGGTCCCACTCATCTTTTGAGGGAGCTGCAGGCACTGGCCGTGGCCGTACCTCATGCCAAGAGGGCCAAAACTCCTGGACTTTGAAGCCCGAAACCACAAGCACGTCAGCCCTTAGCCACGCCCTCTGTATCAATGGCATGACGGAAAGCTGCAGAGCTCGCTTGGTCGCGTGAGCACCGGTCTGCCAGCAATAACTACATGGAAAATGGCGCTTTGCAAGGAGCAAGGGCACGAAGATGCTGCCACGGTCCTCTCTGACCTGACCAAGCTACCGGCACATGTCACTCGGAGCGTACACACTATTTGGAGGATCATGGGACTTAGTAAGTAAGGTTACAAGTACTTGTACTTTAATTGGGCTTATAAGTAGTTATAAGTATAGTTACCTCAATAATATTTTTAGTTACTAAGTCCTATGATCCTTTAAGTAGGCCCTAGCAGGTGGTGCGATTCTCTTGCCTCGTAGGTTTGTAGCGGCGGGGTCTCAGGGAGACCCCGTGAAGCATCCTTCGCTTGCAGTCTCGCTTTCGTGCTAATTGTTAGAGTGCATGGTCACATCAAACTGGGTCCCAAAGGCAAGTGCCAACGATCGGATCGAAGAGGTAGGTGTGAGCTGGGCACGCCACCACCACCTGGATGGTTGATGGTACTCTAAGGAAGCTCGAAGAACCGAATGTGCGTCTCGCAAGCGATGCCAGCCACACCCCTGCTCCGAGCTCGGATAGATCCTGGAAGCTGCTATTGAGCAGATGCTACTCCAAAATAGCGAGGGGCGGAAATTGCCCCTGGCCCAGCAGCTCCTCCACATCTCCACCGAGGAGATCGATGCCGGCGTGAGGGCAGCTGCGGTCGAAAGAGAGCCACTTCCCGTCCCGGTGCCTGGCCAAGGCTTTCCGGACTCCTCTTAGCCTCTAAGCCTGCATAAGCTTAAGATGTGGGTTCAGGTTACTCATGGGGCAGCTTCGGAGTGGAGATTCTGTGAACCTTGCTGGCCTCTCGAGCTATCACACAATGGCAGGACATGGTCGCTGGATGAGTACGCATAGCCAGCGGCAGAATCCGCAATGACCCTACAAGTATTGCTGCTTCCCTCGACATTCCGGTTACCAGCTGTGAATGAGCTGTGGCTGGCTTGTCATGTGTGGATGCAGCAGATCGTCACTCAAGGCTGCAGAACGTCACAAAGAGTTTGGCGATTCGTCACAGCCATGACTCATTTTGCACGCCGCCGCAACTCGCCTGAAAACGTGCCGGCCTTGCAGGACACAGGCGGTCCGGCCCTCGTTGAGCTCAAAGGTCAGTAGTTCCCAACCTCGGGCGCTTGTCAGTCAACCTCTAATGCAAGTCGAGGGGGGCTTCCGAAAGTAGGAGACCCTGGTTTTAGAACCCCAAATAGTAGGATCCTGATTTTAGGGACCCCAAGATGAGGTACCCCTAATTCTCGGAAAATCCCAGAGAGCTGCTTTCAATCGCATGTTTGGGCTCGGGCCGCAAGGTCCTTCCACCATCTCGGACCTGCCAAATTCAGCAGCTTTCTCTGTCTTTCAGACCGGGGCTGAAGGGCCCATGTGATGATGATCATATACAAAGCAATAACAACAACGACAACGATAATAACACAAGAGTAATGATAACAAAATAGTGAGTGAGTGTGGTAATAATAACAATAACAATAGATAACAACAGTATAAACAACAAATAACAAATATTACATATATATATATATACATACATACATACATACATATATATATATCTAATGTACATGTCAATGTAAACAGTACTGTCTTCTCAGGCTGAAACAGGATTTTGATTTTTCGACCGTCAGCCTCTTCAGCCGAGCTTGGCAGGAATTGCCTTCTACCAAGCCCGTCAGCAACTGCGAAACCAATAAAAGCCGGCCCGCTAAAAAGCCTCCCAAGCCTTGCTGTCCAGTCGAGGTTGGCTGTTTGGAGTGCAGCGCGCACTCCCATACTCATCGGAGCATCGCGTCTTTGGTCGCAGCGCGATCTCCCGCTCATGCTCCATACGGCGCCATGGAAAGGGAAACTGATGTCCCAGTAATCTGAAAGCGAGATGCTCAGAACCGAGAGCCAACTCCTACACCCTCCAATCTCAATCCGAAACCGTAGGTCGCGCCATGAACCTAATCTGGAACTCCAGGCTACTCTTAATCCTCAATTGAGCAAGTCCCGAGCAGTCGCTCGCAACCCGCTTCTAGGCTGCGGTTGTGTAAACATCTTGCCTACTGACGTGGAGGCTGTCTTGCCTCCGGATACGATGAAACACGGAACTCAGTGCCATACTATGCGTTCGACACGTTTGGAGCTTAAAACCCGATCCGCATTACAGATTTTGCCTCACCGTCCCTACAAAGTCTCACGCGTGAAACGAGCTGAATTACACTTTGCGTCGCTTGTTCATCCTCTTGCTTCAGGATACGGCCATTGTTGACATGTGGAGCTACCCAATTGAATCTGTACTTCCTATGGACCTGCAAGAAGCACAATGGCAACCATGCCAGCGGCAAAGTGCGACGCATGTGAAGCGAAAAGCCATCTGACGGGCTCAGCGCTGGGGAAGCCTTTTGGCATCCTTCCCTCGCCAAGCTTTTGACGGAATCTGCTTCCCCGCGGACCCTCCTGCAATGATACACTTGTGCGATCCTCACACGGTCCGACGGTTCTCATAAGCAGGCGCTCTTGAGAAGCCTGTGTGTGGGGCTCTTCTATACATGTTCCTTAAGCGAGTTCAGCCCTGTTTTCCGATGGCTGGAGGATGGGTCCGTAGAAGACAATCCGACGGGTAAGCCCGATCTCCTTCCTCCTGCGCCCTCTTCCGACATCCCGCCAGTCTCCACTCAAAGCAGCGCTCTTCGGCTTTGCCGCTTGCACAGCAGGGTCGATGAGCGCTCTGTTGAACTTCAAAGCTTCGGCCTCCTTCCTTTGCTTCGATATAAAACAAACCACCACTTTTTCGACCTTGCGACGGTCCTGCAGCAATGCAAGCAGCTCACCTGTAAAGGGCGGCTAAGAAGCAGCTTTGTACAAGGGCTTCCCACACTCAGATTCTGAATTTCGTCCACGTTCAGAGGAGTCTGGTTCGCTCGAAGGGCTTCTAACGGAATCCTTTGCTGAAGCAACCTCAGCAATCGAAACAACCAGGCTGTCAGATGCAAAAGCCTGCCCAAAACTTCCCACTGCAATCCAGTTGCTTGTGGCAGGGCCCTGAGGGCTCAGAGAGTTGGGGCTTCGGGCTTCAAAGAGACAAAGATGAGCCTGAGCCCTGCATCTGGCCTTGGGAAACGACGGCGGTGCCGGTGCCTTTGGAGCAGCTTGCCTTGAAGAAAACCACGGTGGCCTGAAAGGATTCGACACGATCGTTTCGACACAAGCTTGATCACGAGTACTCGGCTTGCTTGTCCCACCTCTCCCACGGCGGGAGGCGATTGTGCTCTTTCTCGTCCAGCCACTGTTTTGCGGCTTTGTAAGCCTTGAGGAAGCTTGGAGCTTTGGATTTTCTGTTTTGGGTGAGCAAGGGATCCATACAAAAAGTTTGCTCTATTGCGCTCTTCCAAGCCTGAGCTTTGGGGCACGTCATGGTTTGAAAAACAAACATCGGGGATCATTCAAGCGGCCTCGTCCATGAAGTGATATGCCTGCTTCACCCGATCATGGCCGCCGCAGTATTTTGCCACTTCATCATCCACTTTGTCCGGATGCAAGCGCAAGGCAATGGTTCCTCGGAGCCGGGGAACACCACGGCTCCGACACTAAACGGCAAAAGCACCGTGTGGCATCACTTGAATGAGCGGTGCCGTCACTGCGGATACCAAGGCGACGGCTCTTTTTGCTTTCCAGATGCTTCACCTGAAAGTGTTCCTCCAGCTCGAAGGCTTGAATCCATTTGTATTGCGAGCCTTGCTGGGCATCCGCGTGACTTGCGCCAATAAATTTCCATCACTTTGCGCAAAGACTTGCCGCATGACTTGTGCAAAGACGGGTGTCGAATCCATTGTAAAAACCATAGGAAAGTGCACCTGCCAAGTTGGCGGACGACGTACTCGTACTCATTGAGACTTGCAATCCTGAGCCGGATACATCCTGCCTGGATCATCATCAGACAAAGGAACGCTTCGATGAGCCTCGTGTCGCGACCTTCTAACTGGAGCTTTGGCCTTGGCGTGGATCCTTGCAGATGGAGACGAGATATTCGACTGCACCGACTGCAGTAAGCTCGCAGAAGCGGACGCGGGGATCCGGCCTACCGACTGCCGCATTGATTCCGCTTCTTTGAAGTTAGCGTAGGTCATACGAGTTCTCTCGGGAACCGGCAATGGCTCGAATGTCGTCTCCCTGAAAGCTTGCCTTTGCTTGTCGTCGTCAACTACAAAGAAACGTTGACCCGCAGAAACCAACTCTTCCTTGCGTCAGCACACATCGGGCTTCTGGGCATACTCTACAATCCATGGCTCCAGCGCATACATGGGTTCTTCCCAAGTCCAATTCTTGCGCCTGGGAGTGGACTCCTGCTCAGATCGGCCCTCGACCGACCCTGATTTTTTCGAATCCGAGCCCCGAGGCTTCTCAGCTTCGGCTGCTTTCGACTCGGCCGCAAAATGAAGAAGAAGCTGAATCAAATCGGATATGTCAAGCTTCATCTGCAGGTTGACGCTCATGCAAAGACATGGCCGCCCCGAAACCGGATCGAGCTTCATCTCTGCCTTTGGAGCTGCCCCGATTGTCAAGGTCAAAGGTCGAGATTCCGAAGCCATGGCCGCACCGCACAAAAACAGTCTCGAACCGAAAGGCGATCCGCGCTTCAAGCGACTGCAAACAGCGAGAGAACCCTCAGAGCGGATGAGTCGTGCAAGAGCCCGGCCTTGCAAGCTTTATCGACCTTCCTGCCCTCCTTCTCAAAGCTGCAACCTCGCGAAGCTGCTCATTGAAACTTCCGATGCTCGACTGCTTGTTTCTGCCTGCATCCTTATGAAACGCGGAAACATGCCCATGACAAACATCCAGCAACGGCGTCCTCGCTCTCTGCTTTGAACACCTTCACTCTGTTCAAAGCGACCTGGAACGGACGACTGCTATGTTACTCCTGAAGAAACCTCCCCAAGCAACCGGCTGGCAATCGACTGCAACCCAGCAAGAATACTCCACTGAAACTTTCGACCCTCGTGACCCGCTGAGGCCCCCGACGAGCGACGAGAAGCGAAACTCCCGCGGAAGACGACAGCCGGGAAGTGGGGCTGCTTGTTGGCACGGCAACATTAGACGCTTTTGATCCAAGCAAATGGACCTTAGTCTGCCCTAGAAGCCTCGTCGAAACCTCAAACTGAAACACCACGAGGACTTCCGCTAAAGCCTGAACTCAACGTAAAGGCTGCTGCCTTTCGCCCCGGATAGCTCGCTCGTGCATGGACCCGCATCAAGAAGCTCTGCTTGGCCTGGCTAGTAGCCGAAACCTCGCGTTGGCCACGCATCAATAATCAATAATACCTCCCGCAGCGCACCAACTCTTGGGGGACCTCCAAAATGTACTTTTGCAGCCTCCAAAAGCGCGTTTTAGATCATTTGCAGCGAAAGACGTTCGGAGCCAAGGAAAGCGACGCAACCGCTGCTTTCGGCCAGGATGGCTCGCTCATGCCTGGTCCCGCATCAAGAAGCTCTGCTTGGCCTGGCTAGTAGCCGAAACCTCGCGTTTGCTACACATCAATAATACCTCCCGCCGCGCACCAACTCTGGAGGGACCTCCAAAATGTACTTTTGCAGCCTCCAAAAGCGCGTTTTAGATCATTTGCAGCGAAAGACGTTCGGAGCCAAGGAAAGCGACGCAACCGCTGCTTTCGGCCAGGATGGCTCGCTCATGCCTGGTCCCGCATCAAGAAGCTCTGCTTGGCCTGGCTAGTAGCCGAAACCTCGCGTTTGCTACACATCAATAATACCTCCCGCCGCGCACCAACTCTGGAGGGACCTCCAAAATGTACTTTTGCAGCCTCCAAAAGCGCGTTTTAGATCATTTGCAGCGAAAGACGTTCGGAGCCAAGGAAAGCGACGCAACCGCTGCTTTCGGCCAGGATGGCTCGCTCATGCCTGGTCCCGCATCAAAAACCTCGCATTTGCTACACATCAATAATACCTCCCGCCGCGCACCAACTCTGGAGGGACTGTACTTTTGCAGCCTCCAAAAGCGCGTTTTGGATCGTTTGCAGCGAAAGACGCTCGGAGCCAAGGAAGGCGACGCAACCGCTGCTTTCGCCCGGATGGCTCGCTCAGCAGTTAAGGACAATCCCTGCAAGCAATAAATATCTACAATCTCTTTGGATGTACGCTACAACCTTAAACACTAGACCATTTTTTTGACCAAAGCCCTCAACCCTAAACCCTGAACCTGCTAGCAAGTTTCTCAGTCTCCTTCAGGTGGCGCTTATTGGCACATATCGTGATTGTTCCGTCATCCTGAGCCAAGCACGCAAGAAAGGGAGTCGGGTTAAGGGATTAGGGTTGAGGGTTTCGCGGATTCAGGATTAAGAGTTTAAGTTTTGGGGCTTACGTTCCAGGACAAAGGCAACGACTTAACTAATCACTAAACCCTAACCCTAAACCCCAAACCCTAAACCCTAAACCCTACACCTGGCAACACACATCAGTGGAGTTGGGTTCACCGAGCTGTTGTCATAAATTCAAAGAGCCGCGCAACTTGCAAACAAACATGCCACAACATATCAGCGTACCGCCTCAGCAAGATAATTCAAACATGCCATAAACAAGTCAGTTGACCACCTGAACTAGTTCAGCCTACAGACAAAAATCCACAGTCCGCGCCTGTTGCAGCAGAGTCTCCTGCCAGACAGAAACAAACTCAGTAACAAACAGCCATCCTACTGGGACTGGACTGGTTTTGACTGGGAAGGTCTGGTTTTTGCAGCGCCACGGCAGAGAGGGCATGTTTGTTCACACTATTAAGTGCCCACATCTTTGAACAATCTAGCCAAACAAAGTCAGAAACACAGCAACCAACCTGGAAACCTCTCTTTCCTTCCAAACAAAGATGTGAGACCAGCATTTTTTCTTCCAACGTCGGCAACCAGCTTGTCGTGTCTCCAAGTGTCTCCAAAAGAACATTGCTGAAAAGACGCGTTCATGAGGACGTTGTGCGTCTATCCGACCAAAGCCCTCAACCCTAAACCCTGAACCTGCTAGCAAGTTTCTCAGTCTCCTTCAGGTGGCGCTTATTGGCACATATCGTGATTGTTCCGTCATCCTGAGCCAAGCACGCAAGAAAGGGAGTCGGGTTAAGGGATTAGGGTTGAGGGTTTCGCGGATTCAGGATTAAGAGTTTAAGTTTTGGGGCTTACGTTCCAGGACAAAGGCAACGACTTAACTAATCACTAAACCCTAACCCTAAACCCCAAACCCTAAACCCTAAACCCTACACCTGGCATCACACATCAGTGGAGTTGGGTTCACCGAGCTGTTGTCATAAATTCAAAGAGCCGCGCAACTTGCAAACAAACATGCCACAACATATCAGCGTACCGCCTCAGCAAGATAATTCAAACATGCCATAAACAAGTCAATTGAGTTCAGCCTACAGACAGAAATCCACAGTCCGCGCCTGTTGCAGCAGAGTCTCCTGCCAGACAGAAACAAACTCAGTAACAAACAGCCATCCTACTGGGACTGGACTGGTTTTGACTGGGAAAGTCTGGTGTTTGCAGCGCCACGGCAGAGAGGGCATGTTTGTTCACACTTCTCAGTGCCCACATCTTTGAAACAATCTAGCCAAACAAAGTCAGAAACACAGCAACCAACCTGGAAACCTCTCTTTCCTTCCAAACAAAGATGTGAGACCAGCATTTTTTCTTCCAAAGTCGGCAACCAGCTTGTCTTGTCTCCAACCCCCACCCCCTTAGAGGGGGGGGATGCTCATATTGTAATTTAGAATTTGGGCCCCCCTAATTTGCGGCACTCCTCGGACGCCACTTATGCAAATCACAAGTAACAAAGTGCGAATTCACTGGCCCTGCCGATACAAAACGCACCTCCGCGCGTACAAGTCACGAGGCAACTCTTTGCACAAGTTACGAGGCAAATCTTTGCACAAGTCACAGCTCTGCCGCCTCGCTGCCCAACAACAACACCCACAACGATGCAGAGAAACATGGAAGTCAGCTCGAGAGTATGCTCGCGAAAGACAGCACACAAGCTTACGTACGAGTTTTCAAGCCCATATTTCAAATTCACAGTGCGTGACAGGTAGTAGTCAATGCGAGAAGGCAGCAGCCTCCCCAACCACAAGGCCCCAATCTCTAAGCAGAATGGATGCTGGCTGAAGGCGTCCACGATCGATGCGAATCAAGCGATCCGCCAATTGCTTGGCTTCCTCCAGCCTGCTTGGGGCAAATGGAGTCTTGTGGATAGCACTATGCAGCCCAAACCATGGACAACCGTGTAAAAACACCTATGAAAAAATCATGCAAGAACACAACACTACCACTTCTTTTCTGAAAGTGAGACGAAGCAACACATCAAAACACGCAAATCTGTCAAATCCATCAGCAATGGCTTGGTCTGACTCGATGTTTTCTGACACAGACGGTGCCTGCTCACTTTGGACGGCGGAGAACTCACCTCACAAAAGACGAGAGGCGACTGCGAAGCTCGCAACTCTTCATGCTATGCACCAACGTTCACGTGATCGCTGTGGCCGGTTTCATATGATCATTACCTTTGATTTTGAATTTTAGCTGTCCTCCATGCAGCTGCTCTGTCTTTCGGAGGTGTGGCTTTGAACTCTGCAACACAAACAGAGGGATCTTGGGGCTGTTAGCATCCTTGGGGCATACCGAACCAAACTTGCCACCAGAGCATACGGGATGTTGGGGTGGTCCTGTGCAGGGGCATGTGAGACAGCTCAAACTGTCATAGAATCTCTGGAGAGCGGCACTTGCTCCGCGCGAAGAACAAGCTCCAGGGGCACTCGATCTTTCTGCCTTGGATCGCAAGATGCGAACAGCATGCAGGTGCACTCAGGCCCTGCTTGTCCCAGCAGACTCGCAAACAGAGACTGCCACGCGCAAGCAAGCTGCAGGCGGGCGCGACGACGATTCGGCTGAGCACGCTGCACTGGCCTCAGCTGTCTGGCATTGCACACAAGGCCGGCATGATGTGACAGAGAACGACCACGACGAAAGTGTGCCGGGTACAAAGACCAGAGCAAACAGCGGCCGAGCAGCGCCTGCCTGCGGAAAAGCCGCCGGCTGATGTCTAGCATCATTTCGCGGGGTGCTGCATCGTTCAGCCTTCGTATCACATGCTCACTGGACCGCAAGGGCACGGACCAAGGAGAAAACCGAAGCTGAGGGCATGCTCGCGCTACCAGCCTGCCTCGTTGTCCCAATTGTTGCGGGATGCTGACCCCCTCGACTCGGAGCCGGTAGCATGCCCACTCCGCCCACGCCCTGGATGAGGATCCTGAGATGGCCAATATCGACGTTTTCAGATGCTGCTGTAAATCGGGTCAGGTCGCATATTTGGCAGAGCTCTTGGTGTCCCTGTCATAGGAAGCCTCAGTGCAAGCTCAAGAACAGAAGGGCCACATGAAGTCCTGAAGTCCTCTACGATTGCCAAGGCACGGAAGGATGGTAGGGAGGATCGTTTGCAGAAACGTGAATCACTTCTACCTGACAGAGCTCTAGGATGGAAGTGCGCAATGGCGCGCGTGCGTGCTTGCGTGTGTGCGTGCACGTGTGTGCAAGCTGTGACACACAGACAAATTTGTAAGCGCAAGAACCAAAACAGGCTTTCTGGCTTTCTTGTCTCCGAGTCTACAGTCCCAAAGACGGATGTCCCTTAGCTCATGCAAGCAGCGTGCCTGTGGGTGATGCGGAGGGGGTCCGTGCCACACCTCGGAGTATGCCACTACTGCTTTCTGCTTTGGTCTGTCTCTGCCGACGCAAGGGCGTGGAACACTTAACGCTTGCCAGCACAAAAACACAACTGCAAGATGGATCAAAGCGGCATTCGGCCGCTCGGGGGCAGGGTGGCTTTCCCAGGCGAGGACCACGGGGCGCAGCTCGGGCAAGAACTCCACCTCCCGAAAGCCCAAGTTCACACAGGAAAAGACGAGTTGTCCCGGGGCCGGCCCAAGTGCATACGCAGGTCACAGCTGCAACACCAGGGACCAAAACTGTGCACGCCTCCCGAGCTGCGTTCAATTTTGCCTCAGCCCGCTTGCGGGCCATGCTCGGCAGGCTTGGACAGCTGGGAGCCAGATTCGCAGAAGCAGAAGCAAGGGTTGAACATGGCGTGACTGAACTGAAAGCCAATCTGTACTGCATCCACTTCTCACACACATGCCTTCCATATGCAGGCATGCTGCGACGGAACTGTACAGCTTGACGGAACTATGTAAGCACAAATCCCAAGGTCAGGAAATACAAAGTGCCTTGCATGTTCAACCCCCAATACCCTGAAACCCTGGCAGAGCCTGCTGCCCACCACCTGCCAGCCACCTTCGCCCTCTGTTGCCTCCACTTGGGATCTCAAGATCGGAATCAGAGCAGTTCGGAATGCCAAGCCGGCCTTTCGCCTCCTCTTGACCAACACCTGAGCCGATCCAAAATTGCCTAGCAAAAGATGCCGTCTGCAAATTCCTGAGGAAGCAACCCACAGCACGAGAGGAGTGGATGCTGCGGCAAGGAGTCCTGAAGCGATTGTAGTACGGCTCGCCTTCGCTGGAGATACAGCAATCAGACCAACACTGGGGCTGAGATTCTCATGATCAAGAACTACGCAGCTCTTCTGCTGTTCGGTCCGAGTCCATGGTAGACATTCCATCGGCGAGAAGAGGCGATGGCCATGAGAGCAGGTGCCGAGACTTGGAATGAATTCCTAGGTCCTAGGTAGCTCATGGTTCTGATGCCAAAAACCAGCGCTACCCTGCTTGAGATGCATTCAGGGGTGTTCAAGGATTCTCATGCTCTGAGCCCCGTTTTCATGCATAATCCTCAGGGCCGTTTCACAGGTACAGACCGTGCAGCTGGGACACGAATTACCACTGCTTTCAACCTGACAGCCATTGAAAGGCACTCTGGCAGAAACCGACTTCACGGCATCAGGACATCACTTCATCGCAGTCTGCAGCCAGCTATACATCCGCAGAAAACATCGATGTGGCATCTCAGCCCGCCCGTCCAAAAGTTTGTGGCAGGATACTGTGTGATGCGGCTGTTATGTACAAAAGAGATTTTTGAAACAAATGCAGCCCTCAGCCCTCTTCGCTGTTGTCTGCGGCGGTCCAAATGACCCAGCACACAAGCCAAAGCTGTCGGCAGTCCTGCACGGCAAATGGCAGAACTTTGAACGAAAGTGGGGCCCAAGGGACCACAGCAACCACAGCGTCCTCTTAGCCCTTCTTGCCGCTCACAATGTGGGTATAAAGACCGGAGAAGTCCTGCTCGAAAGCTCTGCGCCAAAAACAAGTTGCAGCAAGACGAAGCGCGGTCTCCACTCCGGCATGAGCATCCGGTCTTTTTTCGGTCGCATGCCGACGAGGAACCCCGACAGTTTGATCGGAAGGATCCCCAGTCGGTTTCGAGTCTTGACCCTATCGCCCAGCTCAGTCAGAGATATTTGCCTCTATGGTCTGAAACGGCGCAAACTCTGGTCTGAACGGGTTACGGGCCAAAGAGCTGGAAGGGCTAGTGTCAGCCGTCACAGGGCATCAAACCGACACCTACTGCGACTAGCTCTTCGTGTTGCAAGGTGTCGGTGCCGAAAGGCATCGAAGAAGCGTCGTCAGGGTGATGTCGCAGATGCGTGGTAGTGAAAAGGAAACGATTGGTGCATTCCCTATGCCTTAGCACTTAGAGCTTTGGCACTAGTAACTTGAATGTTTGGGATACAGTAGCTTGTCTGATATACATCCAGCGACCAACAACAAAGGAATGGAGTTGGTGAGGCCTTTGCCAGAAGTTCACAAATGCGTGTTCAACTCTAGAGGAAGAAGCTCTGCTGTGCGCTGGAAAGCAATGAGCGCATTTCCTCACCAATGGGCTCGATCAGGTCTGCCTTCGTTGCACCCTGACCTTCCCGTCCATTCTAACAGTGGCATGTTTGCCACTGGAAAGGGAAGCCCTGCTGCAGCTCGAAACCCAGCACATGGCCTACTCACTCTTGCATCCAAGCGGATTCAAGCGTTCCGAAGCTGCAGCTGAGCCATGAAAACTCCTCGTGAGAGCGTCCGCAAGCGCCTCCGGCGCGCGGAGGCTCCCGAAAAATTATCTTTGCACAAAGCTAAACCTGAACAAAAGCTGGCCGGAGCGTCGTCGACTGTCTCCGGGCACAGCCGGCGTAGTGGGCTGGGGCTGCTTCAATGATCCAACGACAACGCTCTACGGGTCTTGGGTCTAAGCTCTAGCAGGATCGGATGCCTCCGTCTTCCATAGCAGCTTCGCTCTCTGGAAGACGATGCACTCACCTGCGCGAAACCGAAACAGAGTAACAACTCGAGCCCCCGACCGCTAGCCGCATGTCTTAGCGACTCACTCGCTGCTTTTGGGGATTCTCGGGGCGCTGGCTTTCCTGAACGCTGGCAAGCTGTAGCAGCAGAGGTTGCCTTGATCATTTTCCGGGCCGATCAACATCAGCAGGGGCATGAGGAAGTTCGTGGACATGAGGATGGAGAGTCCGATCACCATGAAGATAAAGCCGCCGAACTGGAAGAAGAAGTAGAAGCCGCATGCGAAGAGCATGGCTGCTGCAAAGAGGGTGGTAATGGCAGAGTTGGCAACGGAAATGCCCATCTCTTCCAAGGCAGCATGGGCCCGATCCGTCCGCGTCCTTGCTGGCGTGTTGTTGTAGGCGTGGAGCAAGTGTACCGTGTAGTCCACAGACAAGCCCACCGTGGCGATCATGAAGATGCACTCGTTCTCACCCAAGCTCCATCCGAGGAGGGGCACGATACCCAAGAAGGTTGCCGTGATACAAACGATGCAAACCAGGCCCAAGGTAGACGTCCACCAGTTCCATGTGGTCGCCAACAGAACGATCCAGCAAACCAGAAGGGACAGGCCGATGCCCATGGTGGCTGCCTTGACCATCTAATAATAATAGTAATGATAATCATGATAAGAAGTATATTTACAAAAAACAATAAACATAGTAATAGTAATAAGAATAATAATAACAATAATAATCTGAAGGATAGTAATAACAGTCGTAGTAAAAATCGTTTTGGTGATACAGTATCAAAGACTTTAGGACTTTAGGCTGCCTTGACCATCTCGTTCTGGGTCACAAGGAACAGGTACAGCTCCGCCGTCTGGAAACCTCCGAGACCCGGCGCCCAGGTCTCCTTGAAGGTCTGCCATCGGTTGTACCACTCGTTCGCCTCATCCACGGTGTTCTCGCGTGGGAATGTGGCATTGTAGCTAATCCATGCAAACTGAATGGCGGTCTTGTCGTTGTTGAGCCGGATGCCGGTGTACTGGGTCATGAAATCTGATTCATACCGACGATTGATGCCCTTGAGGTAGTTCGACTTCATCTCCATGTATTCCTCCCATTCCGTCGTCGCAGGATCGCTCACAGAAGCGGTTGACAGAAGCGAGATGAAGTCACTCTCCGACAATCCCGGATAAGAGAGTGGGTCGGTCGTAGAGTAACAGCTACCCATCTGAGTGCTGTTTGCGTAGGCGCAGCCTGCGGCGGCAATGCACGCGGATTCGCCCTTGCCCTGGCAGTTGCCCTGCTTGGATGCCCAGAAGTAGCGGAGGTCTTCCATAAAGCAATAGCGAGAGGTCACACAGCTCTCGTCAGCCCGGATAAAGAGGCCAGAGGTCTGCCAAGCGTCCACGTCATGCGCACAACTTCCAGGCAAAGGTGAGCCTTTCGCCAGGCACGCACGTGTGCCACAGCGCGTGTTCGCATCGTCCTGTCCCCGGTCCACGGCGGTGCAGAGCGCCAGGAGCTCCAGCTGTTTTTGAGGCTGCGCCAAATCAACGGCTGAGGTCCCACCGAACTTCGGCGCGTTCAACGTGGAGTCCTCCCTTTCGCGGGCCCAGGTCACGGGGGTGTCGTCCTCCAGGCCGAAGACAATCGAGGCGGTGACGGGGCGCGTCGAGAATTCGAACTCCGAGAAAAGGATGTCAGAGCCCTTGATCACGTCGATGTTCTCACGGCCGATGGGTGCCCTCTTCTTGGCAGTGCGAAGCTGAAGTCCGGCACTTGTGGCCATGCCGATGACCACGGCGACCCAGAAAAGGATGAGCTTGATCTTGTGATTCTGGTATTGTCTGAAGACAAATCCAGAGAAGAACTTCTCCATGGCCCGCGGCTCAGGGGGATCTTCCGGCTTGGGAGGCTTCGGGAGCACTTTCCAGCTTCTCCCACAGCAGGTCAAGCAGGCCCGGAGGCCTCCGAAGCAGCAGCCGGGGCCCAAGCAGGTGCCCGCCTCACGGAGCTCGATGCCGCAGCAGCGGAAGCAGTAGCCGAAGCCCTTGATCCATTCCTCGTAAACCAACACGGCCGAGGCAAAGAAGCTGATACAGAAGAGGTAGTCCACCAGCACGACGACCGCAGCGAAGATGCAGAAGCTCTGAACCAAGGGCAACGGTGAGGTGGCACCGATGAAGAAAGAGCCACAAGTGGTCAGAGTGGTCACAAGCATCGCACCCACTGATCTGCGATAGGCCCAGCAGAAACGAGTGGCCTTGCTGTGGCTCACGCCGTCGGCATGTGCAGACTGCAACCAAGCATCGTAGAAGATGAAGACATCATCGGCGCCGATACCAAGAATCATGTAGATTACGAGCATCTGATACCAGAAAATCTTCTGCCCCAGGACCAGCACCCACAGGCACATTCCAACGGGAAGGGAAAAGATGATCCTCAGAGCAGATCGATGCACAGGTCAACACGATTCTTCAAACCAACACCGAAGTGGACCGTGCCTGAGGAGTCGCATGCCAGGCACTGCAATCCCTTACACAAACTCACAAAATCTCAGTAGACAACAATGCAACACGAGCGTCTCGAACATGCCACACGAAGCGAGGAAGACACCTTAGACGGCGACGCACGGGGGCAGCTTGGGACAGGAAGCTTGCGGTGATAAAAACTAGGCATCCTGCTTTCCAGCATCAGCCACATGTATGCCCAGACAGACACCAGCGAGCCGAGCGAAAGGAAGCCGTCGACCAAGAGAATCCCCAGGTACTGGGCGATCAGCGTCGCGCCAGAGAAGAGCATGATCCGGAGCTTGCTGCCATGCTCCCGCTCGTACCTTGCCTCAATCAGGGCTGCCTTCGCATACCAGCCTGTGCGGCCTTCCACGTATCCCAGCTGAAAGCGCTCGCCTTCTTTCTCATCGTCTGGCTCGTTGGCTCCGGCGAAGAAGCGCGAGAGGGAATACTTGCTCTTCCGCGCCTCGCAGTCGAAGGAAATGGGCATGAAGCTGTTCTTGCTGTTCCACCACAGCGGCAGCGATGGGTCGCACATCTTGTCCAGGATCGCCTCCTTGGCAGCCCCCGTGAGCAAGCCTGTGGCATCTGTCGCTGGGAAGTACGCAGAGGAACTGCAAATCTGATGCGTTCCTGGAGGAGACCAGCCACAAGTCATGTTGGTCGCACACCCTGCTGCCACGGTCTGCATCATCACTTGCTGCTCGATCATGTCCAACACCATCATATTGACAGGGCCGCTTGTCGTGGGCAGAGGATTGCGGGCCGGAGCAGCTGCGCAGAGCTGGCCGAGGGCAGAAGTGGGATCCAGGGTGGTGGTGGTCGTGGTCGGCTCGTTGGCTTGCGCTTGGGACATGGCCACAAGATTGCTCTTCCAGTTGGCGATGCATGTCTGGATCGATGCCGGCCAACTGGTCTTCGGATCGGAAGTGCCAGCACCTTTCATGGTACCGTCACTGTTGCAAACCTGGCAAGTGTCCTCCATTTGACAAATGCATGCCATCATTCCCCCAAGTCCCAGGAAGTTCATGCCGTCGAGGCCCTGCTGCATAACTTTGTTGAGACCGTCAGTGTCCATGGAGAACATGTGTGTCAGGCCAACGCCAGACGCACATTTTGGGGTGCCAAAGCCATGGCTGGGATATGACATCAAACACCAGTCCTCGTTCCACGGGGAAGGTCGCTTCGCACCGTTGTAGGTGTACTCAGCACCGTCAACGTCTGTGAAAAGCTCCGTCTCGTAGTTTTTGATGATTTGCATGACGTCATCATCCAAGATGTTTCCATTTTCCCCCACGGCCTCGTAGATCACGCTGATGAACGCCGGCAAAAAGTCCAGGTACAGGGGGCTTTGCCGTGCCTTGGGCGGAGCGGATGGGCACTCGAGTTCCTGGCAAGATCCACGGGGGCCACGCGTGACCCACTCGCAAAGCTCATCAGCCTTGCAGACGTCCTCGTCCTCGTGCGCCTGGTCGCCACAGCCTGGCCTCTCGCTCAGCGCTGCTTGGTAGCCGAACCACTGCTGCACTCGGAGATCGGTTTCTACAGCAGGATCTTCGAATGAGAAGATGTCAGTGCCCTGTACTCCAATCTCGCGGACGAAGAGCACGGTGAAGAGCCAGCCGAGGAGGAAGAAACTCCAACACGGGACGCAAGGGCCACAGCAGCCAAAGCATGTCCCGATCAGGCAGTTCTCCCAACAGCATGGATCTGGGCCACAGCAGCACGGCGGGACCTCTGCTTTCGGCTTGCCACTGTCCACCACCTTGGCCTGCACCGGAACACCGACCACAGGCGCACTTTGATTAGCGTCCACGTTCACGGCTTCCCCGACCAGATTCGCCATGATGGCCCTCGAAACTGGGACTCTGGGGGCAACCGAGGTTTCCTTTCTTGGGCCTCGGAATCCAGGCTGCAGTTTGATGGAGTCACCACGACAAGACTCAATGCAAGAGGCAAGATGCGCGGAAACACCCCGAGCCCAGGAGCATCGCCTTGCCACCGTCTCCCCGAGCGCTCATTTGGGAGTAGAGCTGCAATGCCAAACCTGACGGATCTGCGCCCAAGCTCGGCAAAGCCGTCGCAGGCTGTCGAGCTCGGCCTCCAAGGGGAAGGCCGAGCTTGGGCTTGGACACGAAGGCGGCCGAGGTGGCCAGATTCAGGTCCTGCAAGTTATGAACATCCGAAGCCGGAGTAAGAAGTTGCACCAGGCCGGCTCGCCTTCAGCATCAGATCACAGGCAAATCCCCCAGTGTAGCCTCTGGATGAAGGAACCTGGCAGCATCAGATGATTTACATGGCAGTGTATAGCAACTTGATTTCGTGACCTCTGCAACACCACCACCTTTGAACGACGGCCGCGAACTATGTCGACAGCTCTAACATAATCTACTGCAGCTGGCTGCCACCACGACCACCTCTTGTGGTAATGCTGTGGCTGCTACTGCCAATGCTACCGTGTTATCCCGGCACAGGCCCAAACACCCCCCTAAGCCACAAAACCCAGCAGCGTCCACCCCGTCCATGACACCGGGGCAAGGATTGTAGGTGTCGCTGCTCCAGCACCTGCTGCACGCCATGCACGCCAAGGCCAAGAGAGCTCCGCTCTTCTTCGCTCTTCTCACCCTCTTAACCCTGGTCTTTTACTACTACTACTACTACTACTACTACTACTACTACTACTACTACTACTACTACTACTACTACTACTACTACTACTACTACTACTACTACTACTACTACTACTACTACAAGCATTACCATTATTTCTTTTTGAAGATTATTCGCGAGTGTGCCTGCCAGAGCTGGTGTTGAGGATGTCCGCTAGCTTCCTGCGTTCGAAACGCGGGAAAGGAGTTGTGCCGCACATTTCGACGGGGAAAGGGGAGCCCGTGGGAGCTACAGTCCGATGTTTGTCGACCTCAGTCCTCTGATCCAAGCCAAGGCTTTCAGCAAGAGCATGGCCCTGACAGCCCCGGTTTATGCATGCGGGCGAAGTGGGAGAACGAGAGCCTCACAAACCGCGGCCATGGTAATGCCCAGAACCAAGTTGTTGCAAAGCTTGGCTGCCTGCAGAGAGGCGGAGCTCACATCTCTGGCAGGGCTCTGATGTAAGAAACTCTGCCTGGCCCATTCCTGCATCACCACAGTGCACGACCTTGGAAGTGTCAGGAGGCAATAGTCACGGCGGCACACCTTCCGATTACTTCCCGAGGACCTTCTTTCCCATGTGGTTCAGAATGAGGCTGGCAGCTTTGAAGGCATCCTCCGACCTCGGGCAGTTGACATCCCAAATGCCCAGAACTCAGCAGCTGCTTGGGTCCGCACCCTCCAACCATGAAGGTCAGCGTGGCCTGCGCCAGAGCGTTCACTCCAACCGCCAACTTCCCGGGCTGTGCCCGCCGCCCGGCCTGCTCTGCCCCGGGCGTGCCGCCAGACACGGGCGCGTCCACGGCTATGGCACCTCGCAAAGGAGATGCTGCCGAAGCGGTCGTTTGCAGGGCAAGTGGCGCCGCTGGGGCTCGTCAGGGGATGGCAAATGGTGGCCTCTGCTCGCAGAGGCCGCCGCCACCTGCAGAGAGGCTCTGGGCCCAAAGCAGAGGTCTGAGGGCTCAGATTTTTCGGGTCTTTTGCCTCCTTGGTGACGTGCACGTCGCATGTGGAGCAGTCGATGAGAAGCGACCCCGAGGTCGCCTGAGACTACGAGGCTAGCCGTTCGCAGCCTGCACTGGTCAACTGAAGGCTGCGGCTCCGCCATCAAGCAGAAGCCCGTCCTTCCCTAGATAAACCTCAGCTTGTCACGAGGAAAGATGGCTCCACGCGCGTTGGCCCTCAGTGTTCTTGGCATCGCTGGCCGGTGCTCGCCTCGCGCACGTGTGCGCCAGCCGGAAGCATGGTGACCACCGTCTGCGCAGCTGCTGCCACAGCAAGCGGGGACCTTAAGCTAGCCATCCGTACTGGTCACGAAAAACCCCATGAAGCCGGAATGCTACGAAAAGAACAATCAAGGCTTGGCAGCCCTTCTGAATCTCAGCACTTCTTGCCCCAGCTGCCCAAGCAAAGCCTGAGGCAAGCTCTGCGCAAGGCGGCCACCAGCTTCGGCAAACCTCGTGAGGTTGCCTTCAGAAACGTCGAATCCAACAACCTGCCATTTCAGAACTCGTGAATGGATGTAGGGCATAGGAATCAAAAGACACAGCCATAAAGCGCGGAAGGTCTAACTCAGCAGACCCACCACAGGCCTCATGTCCGGCTTTCAAGAGGTTCCGCGCCATTGGCCCACCTCAGGTCACACTTCTAGTGACCGTGCACCCGATATGTCTCTAAGCCGGTGGCCCATGTTTCCGAGGCCGATAAAACCTTCAGCAATGCCAACCGCAAACCGCAAGCGCAAACCAGAGAGCCCAGACTACGTGGGCCCGCGCCCACAGGTCCAGCCGCTCCCGCTGCTAGCCCTCGGCAGCCAAGCCCCCATGACCTCGCGAAAGGACGAAGGCTTTAGGATTCAAAGGTCAGCAAGTTTCGGAGGCCTGGCAATCTGCCTGGCGACCAAACTGGCCATTTGCACCTCAAACTTCGTCGCAACTTGAAGCCCCAAGCCTGTCAACCGTTACCCGAGGGCCCTGCACGCCGCCAGGAGGCTCCGAAGGACTTTCAAAATATCCGATCGCTGGACAAGCAGTATGCTCTGAAGCTAAACATGTACATTGAAAGCTGTGCAAGCACGGTTGCATGGAGCTTGTGCTATGCTGTGATTGCAAACTCTCCTGGTTGCCCTTGCCCTTACATGACACAGGAGCTGCACTGAAACTCAAGCCGGTGAGGCAGCGGAAAGTGTCCGCGGCTAGCAGTTGTTATTATTACTATCATTATTGATGGTTATTATTGCCCACCATGCCCACGATGTTGTTAAGTCCAGGATCGGTTTCCAGCTCGGAAGTAGAGCTCCTTTTTCCGGCCTTCAGCCAGTTACACTGAGGCAGGGCATGGTTTCATGACCTTATGCCATGCTGCCGCTATGTTCGACGGAATCTCCAGAAGTTAGGAGACTCGTAGCTATGGTCTGAAAATCTACTAGCCATCTTTCGGCATCCGATCTCGTCCATGAGGGCAGACTGGATGCGACGGTTGTCCGGTCAGCGAACATGCCCCTGCCAAGCTCTGCGCAAGAAAACCATGCTGCACATGTGCAACAGCCCTCACCCACATCAAGGCATTTGCAGGGCCTGGTGCGTGCGTCTGATCAACCGGATTCGGCTGAAGAACATAGGACCGAAGGACCTCGACTGCACCGCACCATGTGAGCAAAAGGAGAACCTACCTACAGCTGCCATTGTAAGGATCAGAGAAAGTCGAAAGATGCAAGATGTACGGGCAGTGCGACTTGCGGGGTCTTGTCAACAGATCTCGGTCGACAAGCAGTGCTCTTATCTTCCTTTCACAGTAAGAGCCCGGGCGTCTTGTCCGGCATGATCCTGGTGCCTGAGTCAAACAAAGTAAGCCGGCCAGGCCCAGTCAGCACCTGAGACCTAAGGTCAGGGCCCCAATCCGTGGACTCCGCAGCAAGCCCGGGTATCATGCCTTTGCATACGAGGCATCTGACATCCAGGAGCGTATCAAATCCCAACCATAACACGGGAATGCAAAGGGTCCCAATGCAATCGAATGAAGTGTCAGAGCAAGAAAATTAGCCGCCCACTGCTGAGCACCTCGTCAAGTGGATCTACCTGTCGCATGCAGGGCTCATCGCTTACGCTGCAATTCTCTGGTGAAGTCATCCAAGCACTGGCTGCGTTCAGTATATGTCAATACTCGGAAGTAGCGGAGGAAGGGTCATTCGAGAGCTTATCGGTGAGGCAAAGCAGAGGCAGGTCAAATTCAAGCAGACGTGTTAGCCTCCGTTGTCGGGGTGTTTTCTCTGCTCATGTCATGTTACACTGTTACACATGGCATAAACTGCACACCAGAACGGTTTGGGGCGGCCTGGAGGTCGAAAGTCCCCTCCACGCGCTTGAAGAGCCGCTCGATGACACCGTCGCCTTCCTCCGGAGCGAGCCTGCAGAAAGGGGCTTCGAAGACTCGGGGCTTCCTCTCCTCTGCAAGCGAGGCCCCAGCGCACGATTGAAGTACAGCAACACACCTCCTTCGCAAAGCAACCAGAGCCTCAGAGATGCCCGGAGCCACTTCGTAGCATTGCATCGTGGGGTGGATTTTGGTGGACCGTCAGAGAGTGGCGCGAGGAAGCCATCCACAGATCTCCCCAGACTACGGAGAAGCCGTGCTGGGGGCTGCGCGCGTTGTGCAACCACTTGAGCTGTCGCCTTAGTGGCTGCCGCCGTCTGCGAAAGCACGTTCAGCAGAGGAATGCTCAGCGCGGGTCTCCGCGCTCACCTGCTCTTTCAAGTCAAAGATGGCACCCAAAACGCAAGAAGCGATTTGTTGTGCCTTGGCGGTGGAAGCGGAGGACCACCGCGCGAGACCACCAGGGCAGGAGCCGCGCAGCATCGCCTTGTCGTCCGTGCCTGTGCAAAACTTTGGCAACACTTTCACTCCCGGCCTAAGACCTCTGCATAGGCTCCGAGCACGGGGGGCCCAGAAGGATCTTACTGTAGGGGGCTAACCTGCAGCAGGCCCAGAGCACGTCAAGGGTTGTTCGCAGCCGTATTTCTGAGACATGCACTTCTCGGCAGCATTCGACGTCGTGCCCAAGTCGACCGATGTGAGCACCTGAGCTCGTGCACAGACGTCTCCTGCATGGGCAACGGAGTAGTGCTTCGGACAGTAGGGCCCCACCACCCGAGGACCATGTCCGGCCAAGCTCTCCTCCGACATCTTCAACGAAACTCACACATGGTCTTGAACGGCGTGTGGTCTGGGTTTTCTTGGAATGCAGATGGGTCGCGAACATCCTCACTCCTGCATTGTGCCAACAAATACAGGGAAAATTAAAACATTGCACGCATGAACTTGGGATGCACGAGATAAACCCTCTGGAAAAAGCCTCTGCCTTAGCTCTCGGCTCTCGGGGCTTTGGCAAAAAAAGTACAGCATATATTGTTGCATCACATAACACACACACACACATACGTATATAGCATAATTTGATATAGTACCATGAGATGTAGCATAATGCTAGTGCAACATACAGTACAGCACCACATGATGTTACATTCGCTTATATGTCATATCCGAATTACGTTGTCTTGTATTGTATGACATGTTGCCTTGCAAATAATATAACTATCCGATTACATATTCTATTGTATTGTTTTTGGTTTGTACGATGTTACATTCCATTATGTGATATTCTGTGATCAGGAAGAAGCCTTCGGATCGAAGAGCCGCCAAGGCAGCAGCAGCCGCCTGGCATCGACGAGTAGCATGACACAACATGAAAATAAACCTACATCATCTGATGTAGTTTAACCTAACCTAATATAATGAAATGTAAAATAAGAACATTATATGATGTAGAATAATGTCATGTAGTAAGATATAGTAAGCAAGGCAATGAGATCCGGGAAGGTCACACGATGTATTCCTTCTTTGCGCTTTCTTGACACCAGCAGCAGAAGCGAGACAGTCAGGCAGCATCTGCTGCACGAGAATGGCCCGGGATTTGACCATCTGAGCTGGGCTTTGCAAGCTTAAGGGTTTAGGATTTAGGGTGTGCAAAATTTGATCAACAGGGTCAGCAAGCAGGACTGGTATCCGTTAGCGTGCTCGATACTCTACCAAGCCTCTTGAACTCGTGCATGCAAACAGGGGCCTCGTTGCAAACCAGGCGACCTTGTAGGTTCTGTGGCCTCAGAATGAACCCGACTAACAGCGCCTTGTTACCGGATCTGCACTTCTGAGCCCCACGGCAATGCGTGTCCACGTGGGCAGCGCGGGGCAAAAAGCGCAGCCGCTAGAGCGAACCTCTGCTTTTCTGACTTTTCCAATCGCAAGATACTGGACGATACCCCGAGGCCCGAACGAAGTGGCGCCAGTGGCACAGGCATCCAGCACGTAGTCGCCCTCCTTTGAAGGAAGCAGACTCTATTCTGGAGTCTGAACTTGCATCTTTGTCCAGCATCGTAGCCGACAAGACTTCCGAAAGTGTTGTGCTACCCTGGCACAGCTCCTCCACTTGCAAGGCTTGCGCAACAATGAGCGAGGCACCCTGGAAAAGAGAAGAAGAAGCAGAGCAATAGTGGACAGGGGAGAAAGCTTTAGTCGACGTAGTGGTGTTGGTTGTCGTCATGGTCGGCATCCATCATCTGGGTTTGGCTGGTTGCGTTGCTCTTAGTTTTAGTTGCAGTCGTGGTTTGTGACAGAGGAAACGGGAGGAACAGGGGGAAAGAGGGCTGGTTTGCGGCGAATCCGGGAACGGCCTAGCAGCATAGCAGTCAACTGCGCAAGCGTAACTCTCCTTCTCTTCTTCGATGCTTCAGACTGTCCAATCAATGTTCGGTCAAAGTTGCCGCCCGACCACCTGAATGACACAATTTACAAACTCGAGGCGCATGGTGTGTAATTACTATCACGGATGCACCCCGAACACTACTATTGGTGACTTTTTCTGCGGGCAGGCTTTTGAATGGAGGCATCGTGTTGCTGATGATCCACCACGACGATGACGACGACGCCGGCCGCGACTGTGCCTCGTCCGCAAACGACGAGGACTGCACAGCCACC
Organism: Symbiodinium sp. CCMP2592; assembly: GCA_905221615.1. Classification (NCBI taxonomy): domain Eukaryota; class Dinophyceae; order Suessiales; family Symbiodiniaceae; genus Symbiodinium; species Symbiodinium sp. CCMP2592. The sequence goes on along the minus strand of CAJNDT010000560.1, from coordinate 155,004 downwards.
ACCATCACAACCGCTGACACTGCGTCACACTCTCGCTCGTTCCATCTCCCTTCGTTCGAACAGCTCAGCAGGAGGAATGCAAGATGCTGACAATTCAGGCAAACTTACAAGCAGTTCTCAGCCATAGAAATTTCAACTTCCTACGACCCGAAACTGATGGCACCAAAGACAGCCGCCTACTTTGCAGTCTGCTGCCTCAGCCAAGAGGAAAGGTGAAAGCTCTTCACCTGGCGAGGCCCCCAGCACCTCGACCTGAGTATGGGCCAAGCGCAGCCAACGCTGGAAGCTCCAACCAAGAGAAGAAAACGGTGGCTGGGGTTGGGTAATGATGATGACCACCATTACAGCGAGGACGAGGATGATGGTAGATAGAGAGCTCCTGTATCCCTGGTCGCTGTCAAGCGGTAACCCTCATCCCTGCCGACACCAGGCTGGTACAGGCCGCTTTCGACACTGCTTCAAACTGACTGAACAAGCCCCAAACCAAGAGTGTTCTGTGAATGAGACCTCGGGACTCTTGGCTGGCTCTGCCGAGGACCGCACTTCATGCCGATCAGGGCCTTGCCGGCAAGCACTACAGCTGCGACAGCACGAAGTTACCATACAGTACCGTCCAAGCGAAATCTTCTGGGCTGAACCCAATTTGGACATTGTTATCATAGAGATTCGGAGTCGTCCTAGGGACATGCATAACTGTTGCAAGTACGGCATGTGATTACTACCGCTAGGTGTTGGTGACGTCGATGATCATGGCGATGATGGTAGTGATAATGATGGTGTTGGTGGAAATGGGGTGCTTGAGGTGCTTGGGTGCGGGTGGTGGTGGTGCTGCTGGTAATGGGTGGTAGTGGTGGTGGTAGCAGTAGTCACGATGACAATCACGGTGACGATAACGATGTCGACCATGATGGCGATGATGACGATGACGATGATGATGATGATGATGATGATGACAATGACGATGACGCTGTCGCTGATGCTGACGCTGATGCTGACGCTGATGCTGATGCTGCTGCTGATGCTGGTGCTGGCTGCTGGTTGCTGGCTGCTGGCTGCTGGCTGCTGATGCTGACGCCGACGCTGACGATGATGATGATGATGACGAGGATGACGATGACGATGACGATGACGATGACGATGATGATGATGATGGTGATGATGACGACGATGACGATGACGATGATGACGATGATGATGCTGGTGCTGACTGCAACGATGATGATGAGGATGTGGAGATGATGATGATGATGATGATGATGCTGACGCAGATGCTGATGCTGATGATGATGATGATGATGATGATGGTGGTGGTGGTGCTGATTCGGATAGTCCTTTGGGGCTGGGCGCGTAGCTGCAGCTGGTGCCGCAAGGCCGAAATGAAAATTGTACCATCTGAGCTCTGCACGAATCGGCTCAACGTAGACGTGCCGCTCATCGCTAGCATCGACGACAGGAAACCTGAGCACTGCGCTCGCTTCTGACGGCGGCAGCCCACAGGGTCAAGGCTGAGCTTGGAGCCGCTGACGGGGATCCTCTGGGAGTGCAAAGTCGAAGGCACCCGGAACACAGGTGGGCTGCAAGCCTCGGAGAATTCGAGAAGAGCCATCTCCGTAGCGCAGGGCCCTGGGCTCCTGGCTATAGTCCTGCTCCAGAACAGCCAGCTCCGCAGCGGGAAGAAAACGATTCACGAAGCACAGGTGCTCATGATCCTGCAGGAGCAGGGAGCAGAAATCCATGTGGTTCGGTGTGCTTTCTAACAGCGGCCGTTGCATCCACAACTTGGGGTGCTTGGGTTTTTCGACTGGCACAGAAGGCTAAGGACATTGCGAACACTGACTGGTTGGTGTGCGACATATCCGCTCGGGGCAATCCTACTCACACTGTAGGGATCGTTTTGCTACTCTTGCAGCTGGTGATTCGGGCAGACCCCCCATCCCCGGACCCATAGCGGCCCTACGTGAACCCAAGAGCCGGGGATCCGGGCGCGCTCCAACGCCGCGGCCAACTCGCTCCAGCGCTCGCCGAAGGTCCGCCCGTAAACGGCATGCCAGCCTCTGGCCGTATCAGAAATTTCGAAGGTGTCGGCCGAGTGGGGCATAGGGAATGGCACACGGCACATACGGAAAATGTTTGCAGGTGTCAGAGGCCTTCGAATTGAGTCGCATCCGGGAGTTCCAGGGCCAAGTGCCGGGCCTTCCTCCTGCCGAAGAGCCATGATACCGATGAGCACGCAGGCTCCATTCAAGCGAGGTCACACAAGACGACGTACTTAAGATCCGTTTCTCATGGTTCTGGTGTGCTGGGCCCTCATGCATGCTGCCTGTGGTTCTGTCGCTCCGAGCTTGCGAGGCACATTGAATTCTCTACATCCTCAGCCCATGCGCACGCTCCCCGAAGCTGCTCTGCAACACAGCTGTGCGTCAAAGGCCTGTGCACGCAGGCTTTTTGCTCCAACTATCTCGTCGCAGATGCAGCCTCAGATTCCTCCTCTTCCTCTTCGCCCTCTTCCCCCTCTTCGCCCTCCTCCTCCTCTTCTTCCTCAGCATCATCCTCTGCGACTTCCAAGGAGTCATCAGACAGCTGCTCGAGGATGTCGAGCAGATCTTCGCTCTCCCGTCTTCCGGACGATGCTTGCAGCAAATCCTGTGGGTCCGTCGGCACGTGTGGCTTCGCAGGGGCCGGAGCCTGAACGGAACTGCCATGCCCATGTGGATCTTGGGTTATGACGAGCCTCGCATCTGGAGTGCCAGTGCCTTCGATATCGGAATTCGAGCTTGATTCAGTCGCCGGCTGCACGGAAGCTGCCAGCTGCTGCAGCTCTCGCAACATGTCCTCCTCTTTGTCGATGGGCGAACTCTCTGCTTTGGATGGAATTTCTAAGGTGACAGAGGCAGGAGTGTCTACGTTGACATCCAGACTGACGATGCCCCGCAGATCGTCCGCAGCGTCCTCTTCTTTGAAGGACTTGCCGCGGTCACCGCCGTCTAAAGACAAGGGGGGCAGATCCGATGGAGGGTCCACTGGCCCGACATCAGAAACGAAGACGTCGGAGCTGGTGGTCCTGGGCCTGGGCTCGATGGAGGCTCTCAAACGGCCTCTTAAGGTAACGGGCAGCTTCCGCCTTGTGGCGGGCTTAGCCACGGTCTCCCTGAAGATGTCCGAGTCCCTTCCTTCCTGAACGTCGCTGTTCAGGCAGAAGGTGGGTGCTATGGCCGCCGGCAGCAGCTGAGGCTCCCTGGGCTGAGGCTTTGCTCGAGCGGGAGCGGGCCGCCGCTTCGGTGAAACCTCCGATTGAACGCAGATCTCCGCGTCGCGCTCATCCATGAATCCTGGCTGAAACAACCGGCGGGATGGAGACGGGGAGCGACAACGGGGAGGGTAGTGAGGAAAAGAGAGAGGTGGCGCAAACAATGCACGCTAACCCCTTAAGCAGCCCCGGGAGAGTTGACTTGGAGAAGGCGGAAGTGGACTGCTGACCGACCCGTGCGGCTCTGCCTGAGACGGCTGCAGGTCGTGCCTGAGGACTGGAGAGTCTAAGCTTTCGACCTTGTTTGGGCCACTCCAGCAAACAATGTAGTCAAGCCTTTTGAAGGACGATTTGCAAGCCGTGTTTGCAACGTTTGTCAAGATCATAGGGCAGGCTCTCAGCACAGAACGATCCCAAATGGCGCACATGGCCGAACAAGCCGGAATCCCAAGCCCCATCAAGCCATGAAGAAACAGACGGGATGTGCCTAGGAGGTCAGGAAACTTCCGCAAGATCCGGGCATCACACCAACCCTCCAACTCTCGAAACAACCTGCAGGGCCTGGAAGCCACAAGAAGCAACTTCCCCCCTTGCGGCCCGAGCTGGTGAGTTTCCAGCCTGGCCAAGCTCCACGAGTCAAGTTCGGGAATCGGAACCAGCAAAACACGGCTCTTTGCCACGATTATTCATATCAACATTAAGATAGGTACTTGTATTCGCTCCAGCACACGAGACGATAACAAGATGGTGAGTTTCATTACGATTCGCGTTGTGGTTTTTGTCAGAGTTGTTCTTCTGTGATGACTCTTAGCGCTTGTTCCTGCCATTCTTGTGACAGCTCGTGTCGAGATTGTTGCCGCTGTTTATGCTTGTTGCATGTGCCTCGATTTCCGATGTAGCTTTCCTGCTACTGCTGCTACTACTACTACTACTACTACTACTACTACTACTACTACTACTACTACTACTACTACTACTACTACTACTATTTTTCAATTGAACGCTGTGCGAGCGGGCTCTGCACATAGCGGGCGATTGCCGCGGTGCACTCACTTGGTGTGAAACTGACTCAGACCCTATAGCTGATCAGCCCAGGTCAAAGACCTTTGGATGTGGCGGCCTACAGGCTTTGAACTAACTGGCACTAATCAGCCAAAGCGAGTTTGCAGGCTGCCAAGCATCATCAAGCTTCAGATTGTTGCATGTACCTGAACATGGGTAGTGATTCTGCATTGCGGAGAGCAGGGCAGCAGTAACGCGACCGGCGGCAGGCGAGGGCTTGTTTTCCAACTGACAGCTGCGGCATCCGGCAAAAGGACTATCAGTCCGTTCCGGAAGAGACGAAGAGGAAAAGCAGGCATGGCCTCCGCGGTGGATTGCGTAGTCTGCCATTGGCACCGTTGGTCGTAGGCGGAACTCACTGATGCCAGGAGCGGCTGCCACTGGCTCCGGAGTCCGATCCCCGATTCCACCAACCTCCGCGGTTCCAGGCGTCACCGTCTCTGTGGCGCTTGTCTGTGTGAGACTGTGTCTCTTCTCCAGAGCGCTTGTCGCGCTGTTCGCGCTGCTCACGCAGTTCGCGCTGACGGTGCCATTGGTAGGTGGCTGTGTCGCCCTTGTTATGTTCGATACGAAGCTTGCGGACAATTTGTCCGTCTCGAGGCTGGTAGAAGATGGCACGATTTTGGCCTCCACTCTTTCTGGAGGACTGGTCGTAAATGCATTTGAAGGTAGAGGCCACAATCTCGAAGTTGTCGTCCGTTTCGAGCAATGCATTCATGTCCGAGTGGTCCCACATTTTCTGGAAGAGGACATGCACAATGCCATAGTAGGTCGTGGTGGACTTGAGCTCGGTGTAGCGATCATCTTGACCAATTGATAGTGTGAATTGGCCATTGGCCCCGACCATTAGCCGCGCTTGCGTGATGTCAAGCCAGTTGGCATCCTTGTCAGTGGCGACCTTCTTGATTGGGGCAAAGATCCATGGCACTTTGCCTAGTGCCCTAAACCGATTGGTCCACAGGTAGACCTGCTCGGAGGCAGTGAGGCCGCCCACTATGGCCTGCTCCTTCATAATTGAGATGGTCGCGAAAGCATGAACCCACTCCAGCATCTGGTCAGATTGACATATGTGGACAATCTGATCTCGCTTGGGCAGCTCACTGGCCTCTTGCTCCGGAGAGGGGTTAACACTGTACTCCACCATCTTGGTCGTAGTGACCGGGCCCTGGTATTTGACCTCCTCGCGTGTGGAGGGTGCATCCACAAAGGGACTACTACTACTACTACTACTGCTACTACTACTACTACTACTACTACTACTACTACTACTAAGAGTGCGTAGTGCATAATTGACGCTATGCATTTTCTTACTTCACATGCCCAAAACTCGAGTTTTAAGCACATTTCACTAATTCTCTGGGGGGCGTTGAATTCTGAAAACCTTGACTTAGGAATTCTATCTGTGGGATTTGGGTTTCAGCTTGAGAGCGGGGATGTCTTTGTGCTTTGGGTTTGATGAGACCTTGGATTTCGTATGAGGGCCCTGGTGTTCGTATCAGGTTGTTTTTCCTATGAGGGCCTTGCTTTTCCTATGAGGGCCTTGCTTTTCCTATGAGGGCCTTGGAATAAATTTTCAGTACGTATTTTTGGCTTGGCTTGGCTTGGCTTGGGGGGGTCGGGTGGGGGTTGGGGGGGGCGGGGAACTGAGGGCTGACAACACACATGATCCGACACTGCTGAGTCAACTGCTGACAACTATCCTGATCCAAAATTCAACGCCCCCCTGACTGAGAAAAGCCATGTCCTGCGTACATCGGAAAACACAGCGTTTTATGCGGGCGACGTGCACGACAACGCAGCGTCAAATATGCACTACGCGTACTACTACTACTACTACTACTACTACTACTACTACTACTACTACTACTACTACTACTACTACTACTACTACTCCTGCTGCTGCTGCTACTACTACTACTACTACTACTGCGTGGGGATTTGATCTTGATGATGCCCTTGGCGCTCACCCCACAGAGCTATGTTGAATACTGGCGTGGGTGCCCTCTACGAACTCAGCCACTCTCTCTCTCCCTTTCCCAAGCGTAAGCCTTACTCTCCGTGCAGGCAGATCCAGAGCTCGCTTGTTTTGCACCCTCGCGGCCAGCGATGGATCGTCTGTGCTCGGGATGGCTCTGTCCCTCGGAAGGTCACAGAAGACGATAGTTATTTAGCTATGGGCAATGCTTTCTAGAGCATGTGCTCACTTGAGCCAAAGTTGCGTGGGCGGAAAGCATACAGGAAGGTTCGGCATTGCGGCGTGCGTAGCACTTCCACAAGCCTACACCTAGAGACGAAGGACGCGTAGCGTGCCTTCTCTCTTGACCTATACATGGCCATGCTCACAGCTCTTATCGTGACACCATAGAACTTGACTAGGCATCGCAATCCGTTCGCACCCCCCATGAGTTGCGTCTCCGACGCTGCTCACCCGGAAGTAAGCGCGATAGGAACACTAGGGATTAGTCCGCCGCAACTTTGAAATGTGGAATCAGAGCCTTGCATCCCAATCAGAAACTGCGTGACACTCAGCTACTTCAGAGACGATCCCCTGAAATGACAAACGAATCAGGCGTCACCGAAGAAAGAGGCATTCGCAATGAAGTTCATGAGCGAAGCGCAGAGGTCACGTGCATAAAGGCATAGCCGATCACGAGTTGTCCCGATACCACTGTCGTGTAGCCGCGGGATCAGATGGAGGATCACGCTCCCAGGGCCTGAGATTTTCCTCTGGATACGGAGATCTGCCCTTCCCCTTGGCTTTCACCTTGTTTCTGCTCTTGCCCTCGATGTAGCCATGGTAAGTGTTGGAATTCCAACCTCCATGTCTTCCACCTCCTCGTGGGCGAGCTTTCGGGGCAGCAGTAAATGCAAAAGCACTCGAAGTTTCTTCTGCCGTGACACATTGTCCATGATGGAGGTCTGTCCGCGCGGAAGATACTCGTCGGCTGAAATGTGATGTAGTGCTTCAGGACGACGTGCATTTGGATGCAGTTGTCTTTCGACCCTACTGGCACGCAGCTTGTCCAAGAAATGTGACGGCATCTGTACGTTGTGATCCACAAGCAACCCGATGGTCTGCACGGAATGATCCATGTGCATCAGGAGGATCCCGACTGGGTCGATGTACAGAAAGTCCACTGGTCCAGTTGGTGTAGGTCGAAGAACAGAAAAATGCGAGTGTCCTGTCACCATGGGAATAACTTCGCATGAGACATTCAAGCAACAGAAGTGCATGACCTTCACGTCGGTCTCGTCCTTCAGGTAGGTGCTTGGGTTGAAGTCTTCCCTGCCAATTCCCATCATGTTGGCTCCTCGGATTAACATCGAGATCAGCTGGTTCGTTCGGAAGCGCTTGAGAGTGTACGTCCCGTTGGGATCATACGCCTTGGCATTGTCCCTTTCCTTGGCAAAGCGAAGGATCTCTTCATCAGTCACCTCCCTGCTCACACCAGTTTCGGAGTCCAATTCTGCCAGTACACCCCACTTGCCAAGCACGTCATAGCGTTGGCCATTGGCGAAACTCTCTTTGAGCTGGAATAATGGCATAGTCACCCACTTCGCCAAGCCAGACCACGTCTTGTAGATGCATCTGCAGACCACAAACGCCATATAGGAAAGAGCACCCATGTTAGCATCGATGCAATGAGCATTTCGCTTGTTGTGGTAGTAAGGCGGTTGCATAGCGGTGCGGGCAATCTGCAGCTCAGGATCAATGTTCAAGGACTGACCAGCGATGAGGACAGGACGACGTTCAAGTGCCACAGCCTCGGGTACATCGTCGTCAAAGTCCGCCGTTGGATCTGTGTCCATTTCCTCGTCGGGCTCCTGCTCTGCATCTTCGTCTCCGATGATGGAAGCTTCGGGAATGCCTTCGGGTTCTGCCACCGTTTCGACCTCCATGGCTTCTTGTTCCTCAGCAGTTGTCTCAGGTACCGCTGCAGCTGCAGCCTCCATTGTCTGGGCAATGAATTCACTGGGGATCTCCGTAGGAGTCTCCCGTTGTGAGGTGCCTTGATGATAACCACACGAGATGAACTGTGACCAGCACGAAGTACAGCGGGAGAAGCATGCTGGCACGATGTTGTAGCATGCTGGGCACACCCTCATTCTCCTGCCATCTTCCTCTCTTCGTAGATCTTCGGGTCGCCAGTTCTTGATGACGAACTTGATGGCTTTGTCCATCTAGTGATGCCGAACGGTGTTCTCCCTGTGGGCTTCGAGCACAGTTGTAAGGTCGCGAATCATCTGCTCCTTACTCGTGTCATGAGGACCTGAGGGCATTTCGCAGAGCAGCTCCATGATCTTGCTCGGCGTCCTGTACCTCTCGAATTCCGGGAGCAATGGAGATCCATTGAAATCCAGCACCATCTCTTTCTCCAATCGTTCATCGTAGATCTTTTCAATCAGCGCGAAAGAGTGTGTATCCCGAGGATTCGGTACGCAAAACCATACCTCCTTGACGAATGGGAACGGTATCGTGCGCCCAACAATGATGACACCACTGTCAGTAATACGTCCACCTTCTCGGGCAAGGTCTGTTGAAGCAACGTGGAGGACGACAAGTGGCATGTACTTGGCCTCCGGTCCGTGTACCCGAGCTTTCGTCGTAGCATTCCTGCCGTCAAACGGTGCGAATACCCCCCAGTAGCTTTGGAGTCGGCCTCCTCTGTCCTCCCTGAGCTGACGGCGCTGGTCGAAGTCCCCGTCGGGATCCTCCGAACCAGGCATAATGCCTTGCAGAACAATGGAATCCAGATTGCGGCATGCTGTCGCGTGGAATGCGCCTCCCAGGCGTCCCAGAAGGGTCATCGATGGAGATATTGCGAACCTGTCCTTGTCCAACTGAAGCAAGTTGTTCTGGGGATCGGAATGCGTGGAGTGACCACTGGTAGCCCGAACTGCCCATGGTTTGACCCAGCCGTTGCACTGTGATAAGTACTGCTGATTGGGTCGGCAGCGGTCGTTGTTCTGGATCTCGGTGATCTGATCCTGCACGGAAACCAGTCTGTCCGAGTCTGCTGATCCAAGAGGTCCACCGCCAGGGTCTTTCACTCTCACACCCAGGAACTGGAGCCGGATCTTGGCTTTGAACCGTTTCGTGGCCGCCAGCATGTTTCCCTGGAACAGTAACTGCAGTCTCTCATTGTACACTCTCTTCCTCTGTTCATTGTCGCGTCCAAGAGCTCCTTCGGTTATGCACCTGCTGCTGTGGGTCCAAAGCTCCTCTTGTCTGACCAGGTCCTCGACCATCACCCATCCTCCTTCATCACATCGAAGTACGCCCATGAATGCAACTTGGCATCGTCCATCCAGCCATTCTGACCCTGGACGTCTTGCGATTCTGTGGCGCAGGTCAGACTGAATGCATGACAGAGCCCAGTCGGCGTTCCTCCTTCGGTGGGCGGTGATGTTGCGAACCACGACCTCGTCCACGATGTCCCATCTGGAATTGATGAATCGTGCACCTTTGGTCGGGATCAGATCAAGAATGCCACATCTGATCGGCCTTCCGCCTCCAATGGATTGGTAGCCTTGGTTTTCCCACTGCCGAGTAGTCTCATTGTATTCGTAACTCGCACGATCTCCTCGTTGAGGTAGTCGGCGGTCACGATGATCTGACAACTGTTCAATGAGATCCATGTCCTGCAGCGGTACGCCACAAGCATCATGTAGACCTCGACGGTTCTCCACGTCAGCACATAGGTTACGTGGGTTCTCGTAGCGGATCAGGACGATGTCACTCCGAAAGGCCTCGCCTCCACGTCGTGGTCGGGCTTTGGCCTTGGGTCGTCGGTCCGATGATGCTACGCTCACGTGATCTGTGGAGTCAATGTCCATGCTCTCAGCTTGCTGTGCAGGTGGTCGACGTGGATAACGAAGAAGACTGTCCCTGATGATCTGAAGACCACGCTGTACCAAATCTCGTGTAGCAGCATTTTCCGTGCAATCGGACAAGTGGTGTGAATCACTGCCACAGGCAACGCAGAACGTGAAGTCGTGAATTCCCAGCACCATTTCGCCCTGAGAAAGCACTCCCACGTAGTCGCGGAGCTGCGCCACAAGCCCTTCACGAAGCATTTGGCGTTGATCAGGTTCTTCGGCACCCTGTTCTTTTTCAGGTTGTGCATCCACATCCATCTCTTGAGTCGGCATTGGCGGTGCAACGGAAACTCCTGCTTCATCCGTGACGTTGTCAGCGGCCTGCATCTCGTCGGTCCGGCCAACCTCCACAGGGTAGACGTCGCCATCAACGATCACCGTGAAATCAATCACGAGATCTGCAGACATGCATGTCACGATTTCGGCGATCGCTTCATTCTTCTTGGGCGGTGTCCTCTTGCGCGGGGAATCGACTGTGATAAGCACGATGGCCTCAGCCGATGCGTAGCGGAAGAACGATCTTTCGATGCCACTCACGCATGCGTTTGCCCCTTCAAGTCCACCCCAAAGTAGACATCGGAAAATTCCGCACACTTCCTCAGCAGGCGTTTGAGAGATTTCAAGACACTTCTGAAAACTTTGTATCTCCCACCGGAACGTTTCTCACCCCCCACGCAAGTCCCTTCACTGCTTCCAGGACCAGCGCCTGATCGCAAAAGCGATGCCACGAAGAGCACAGGCGTGCGCAGGTCATTCCGGCACAACTTCTTCATTGCACCGACAAGGTTATCCTCATCGGCTTTGAAACCTATCAGCTCCTTACACAAGATGCGAGCGCAACCTTTCTTGGTTTCGGGCCCGGCGTAGCCGATGCCCGGATCGCAAAGGTCGACAATCATGCGATCGGATTTCCGTCCTTCGGTTTCCGATGGCATAGCGACCAGCCTCCCGTCGCCCGACGCTTGAAATTTCAAGGCTTTGAGCAACCTTCTGGAGATTTGACTGGTCAACTCACATTTGTCTGATCGGTCCCTGGCGTCCGCATCACTCATGTGATTATGCTTTGCGGTACACATGTCAGACGACTTAGGCTGCAACGCAACGTTTGCGGCAAAGAACTCCCATTCATCCTTGCAGTAGCCCAACTCCACCGCGGTCCCAGGTGCTACCGGGTCTCGGGAGATGTAGCGTTGACCATGGGTGCATCCTTGAATCCTGATGCTCTTCCACTTGTCATCGTCACACAGGCCCTTATACTGCTTGGTTCCCTGAACAGGTACATGAGGAGGTACTTCAATGATGACTTGACTTCCCCAAGATGCCGCTCTGGGTGCAATTCTTTGGACGACCTCCCCCCATGGGTAGTCAGTCCGCGATTTGGCCTTTTCGGGGTTGTTGGCAATTTTGCGACTTAGCCACGAATTCTTCCCCAACACTCCTGCACCAATGAAGATCACGGAGTTGGGGTTGTCCTTCCTTGACTCCACCACGTCGAAGATGTAGGAACACATGGCATCATCGGCTTCTCGTCCCATACTGAGAACATTCACTTGCAGTCCGGGGTCATAATGAGGATCAGGAGCATGTTGCGTAACACAGTCCTTGCCCGGGGCATACTCATTCCACCAGTTTTCCTCGTCAACTCCGATCAATGTCCACACCGTCACCGTCTTTGGTGCATCTTTGATGGTGATTCGGTATTTCCATCGACTGTAAGGATTCTTGTAGGTATGGACCAACCCCCCATCACGGTCGTAAAACTGGATCACCAAGCCTTCTTTGGGTTTGTTCACCGCGAATTCGACCACATGAGGCACTATCGCTCCTCCATATCCTTGATATTCCCTTTTCTTCTCAGCCATATCCTGCCACACGTCCTCATGCACAATCGACCATTGATCGTAGCCGAACTGTGATGCTTGGCTTTTGGGCACGCCGTTGAAGCAAAGAGGCAATGTGAAGCCCTGGTACCCCCCATGGATGGCACGCGCCAGCGCGACAACCACCGCACGCCACTCGGCGGGCAGGGCGCGCACGTAGAACTGGCCCAGGGGCGGGTCCGGAGGAGGCAAAAACGATGTCACAACGACCTCCGAGCTAGCGGCCGGCCGTAAGTTGCCCCGCACAGGATGGTACTGGAACACGGCACGCTCGACATAGCGGTCGAACTTACCCGGTTGATCAGGGATGACAGCACGATCCTCCATCTGATGCCACTGCCCTTCACGAAGAATCCATGTCGAACGAAGGTAGCGACCCGGTGGCAACGCAGAAGGCGGTCCCCGCAACATGCGCGGAAACTTGACAACCATAATGGGGCCCACACTGTCGTGTTCCTGCAAGCCCTCCTTACTCGAAAGCCCAGCGCGATACAACACCTGTGGAAGTATGGGCGTCTGCGTGTAAGGAAAACAAGGAACCTCGCTCCTGAACGAGTAGTGTTGCTGACCCTTCTCATCCGTGCTTTGGGTATGAGTCGGACGCATCAGATCCATAATTTCTTGGGAGCCAATGAGCGCCGGCGGGAAGATGTTGATGAGCTGACACGCATGCGTCCAGGACACGGAATCCTTGAACGACTTAGTGTGTATGTCCGCCGCCATCTTGGCAGTGACCTCGTAGGCAAGAGAGACATAACCCTCCTGAAAGATGGAATGCATCCAGCCAATGCAGATGCCATGGGTACGCTCCAGGTGACGCATAGTCGGGTTCTTGCCGGTACGGACCACCCCGATCATGGTCTGATTGTCGTCATAGAAGACGAAGTCAGGGTTCTGCGCCCCAAGTTGCTGCCACAAGGTGATTGCTGGCAGCCCAAGACGTGACATCGCAAAGTCGGCCGCTACAATCTCGGCCTCAGGTGTGGAGTGACTCAAGCACCCCTGCCTTTTGCTCAGCCCCGCCAAGGGAAATCTTGTATGTGGGCCCTGAATGTGCATATGGGCACCGGAGGTAGACTTCAGGCTTTCCCCACAACCCGCATAGTCCGCATCTGCAAACAGTCCGATGGAAGAGGCCTCCACAGAGTCCCCGACCCATCCAATCATCATGTGATGTTTGGACTGGTGCACATAGGCCATGAGATGGTGAAGAAGAGCATCCTCCTTCTTGGTCCACTTGGTGATCTTGCGTGCAAGGTTGTTGATGCTTCGCAGTAGATCAAAACGACAAATACGTGCGGCATAGATCAACTTCATAAGTATGCTCGCGGCCTGCGGAGCAAGCGCGCCGCGATTCGCCTCATTGACTTCCTCTTCCTCTGGCGCCTTGGGAATAGGTGGAGGCGGAATAAGCCGACCATCCTTGTCAACAGGCATGGTGTGTCCACACCACGTGCATCGATGACATTTACCTGAGTGTGCCGGAGCGCGAGCTGGGTGACCCTTAGTCTCTTCTGCAGGGCTCGGCGATTGTACCGTCTTGAATTTTGTCGGATCGAACCCGGTCACGTCGCAGTACTTCTTGACTGTCATGTCCAGGTAGGTCTCCATGTCGTAGGTAACAGTTTGCACCTTCGTCTTGTCATGCAATGTTGCCTCGCCTTTGGAGATACGACAACCGAGATACAAGCCCAATGGTGTTTCCTCCTCCAGTCGGAGTTCCTCGCGCAGCATGTTCCAACCCTTGGGTAGATTCTCTTTAGGACCTGCCATCTTTAGATCATCCACGTCGATGACAAGCAAGAGCTTCATTTGCGGGTGGAAGTACAATGATGGCCATTCATCACCAATTGGCTTGAACCCTACTTTCTGCACCGCAGTATGGCAATGTTGTTCCCACATAGTTCCTGCATCAGGATGTCCGTACAGAGCTTTGACCAAACGGCATACAGGCCTTCGGTATTTGTGCCGGTTTGCAGACGGATGCCAAGCTTCATCAGGCAATTCGACCCAACACGGCGTGCCAGACAACTTCGCCTGAATGTATGCTTGAATAGCATCGGCCATCTGAACATCGTTACCAGGAAGGCAACCGTAGTAATCCGCCCAACGGGAGGCATCAAACGTCGCCGGGGAATTCCCCAAATCCGAGTATGGTCCCCCTGGGGCGCGCCCTACGCGCTTCGCGCGTTTCGCGCGCCTTCGCGCGCTTCGCGTGGCTTCGCGCGCTTCGCGCGGCCTCGCGCGCTTCGCGCGCTTCGCGCCTCTCGCGCGCCTCTGGCGCCTCTTCGCGCGCTTCGCGTGGCTTCGCGCGCCTTCGCGCGCTTCGCGTGGCTTCGCGCGCTTCGCGCGGCCTCGCGCGCTTCGCGCCTCCGCGCGCCTCCGCGCGCCTTCGCGCGCTTCGCGCGCTTCGCGCCTCTCGCGCGCCTCTGGCGCCTCTTCGCACGCTTCGCGTGGCTTCGCGTGGCTTCGCGCGGCCTCGCGCGCTTCGCGCCTCCGCGCGCCTTCGCGCGCCTTCGCGCGCTTCGCGCGCTTCGCTTCTCTCACGCGCCTCTGGCGCCTCTTCGCGCGCTTCGCGTGGCTTCGCGCGCTTCGCGCGGCTTCGCGCGCTTCGCGCCGCTTCGCACCTTTCGCACGCCTCTGGCGCCCCTCCGCGCCCGCTTCGCGCCTCTCGCGCGCCGCTGATGGCACCCCTCCGCGCGCCTTCGCGCGCTTCGCGCGGCTTCGCGCGCTTCGCGCGCCTCACCGCGCCTCCGCGCACCTTCGCGGGCTTCGCGCGCTTCGCGAGCTTCGCGCCGCTCCGCGCGCCTCCGCGCTCCTTCGCGCGCTTTGCGCCGCCTCGCGCCTCTCGCGCGCCTCCGCGCACCTTCGCGCGCTTCGCGCGTTTCGTGCGCTTCGCGCTGCTTCGCGCGCTTCGCGCCGCTTCGCGCATCTCACGCGCCTCTCGCGCGCCTCCGCGCGGCTTCGCGCCGCTTCGCGCCCTTCGGTTGGCTTCGCGCGGCTCTTCGCGCGGCTTTTTGCGCGCTTCGCGCCCTTCGCACGCCCCGCGCTTCGCGCGCGGCACACGCGCCCTTCGCGCGGGTTTCGCACGGGACTTTGTGCGTGCATGTATATATGAGCCCACGTGCATGCATCCATGTGCGAAAAGTGTTGTTTCAACGAACGTATTCTTCATGTGAAGCTGCATACTCCGAACTTGGGACGTTTACCGAGGCTGGCCGGCTTGCAAGCACACGTTGGTCTGTAGTCGACTCGAAGTAGTTCCGAAATCCATATGGCGCCGTTGACCTCTAAAAAAATTTTGAACAACCTGAGAACCCTAGGAGGATCATGGGACTTATAAAGTATAAGGTTATAAGTACCTTAATTGGGGTTATAAGTAATTATAATTATCGTTACCTTAACCCAGCCTTGAGTGCTTGGCACCAGCTGCCCAAGCTGGCGAGCACCTCCTCCCGACGCCGGGCAAGTTCCTCTGAGCTGAAGCGTGGAAAAGAAGAGCAAGAGCGCTTCATGCACCACGTAGGCCATGCGCTGCCCTTTCTTAGCAGTAGAATCAGCTGCAGTTAGTTGTGGGCAGGTCTGCGCGATTGCAACATGAGAACTCGCAGCTGCATGTCTGCCCAACCCGAGATGGACGAAGCAAATGGTAAATGTGGTAAGGTTACAATCGCTGCTGCTGATGTGTTTTCGACTGCGATTAGACCGTCATCGTTTCATGTTGACGCTTCTACCTTCACTTCACAATAAGCCAACCCCGACTCCACATGACACCTCCTCCACCAGAACCCATGAACCAAGACCCCAAAACCCTCTGAACAAGGAGCCAAGATCAAACATCCCCGTCACTGTCTTCCACGATGATCCGGAGAAATGACGTAATTATGCCAAGGACATGACACCTCCTCCAGCAGGAACCCATGAACCAAGACCCTAAACCCTGCAAAGAGTCCTGATGGGCGGCCTCTGTCGAGACCTCCATCGCCGCGACCTTTCGCAGTAGAACAGGGGGGCAAGATCAAACATCGGCGTTACTGTCTTCCACGAAGACCCGACGCTGGGCAAGTTCCTCTGAGCTGGAGCGCGGAAAAGAAGAGCCGGAGCGCTTCATGCACGACGTAAGCCATGTGCTGCGCTTGGATGGGGTGCTCTTAGCAGTAGAATCAACTGCAGTGAGTTGGGCAGATCTGCGTGATTGCAACATGAGAAGTCACCGCTGTATGGCTGCCCAACCCGGGATGGACGAAGCAAATGGTAAATGTGGTAAGGTTACAAGCGCTGCTGCTGATGTGTTTTCGAGTGCGATTAGACCGTCATCGTTTCATGTTGACGCTTCTGCCTTCACAGTAAGCCAACCCCGACTCCACATGACACCTCCTCCAGCAGGAACCCATGAACCAAAACCCCAAAACCCTCTGAACAAGGAGCCAAGATCAAACATCCCCGTCACTGTCTTCCGGGATGATGCTGAGAAACGACAGAATTATGCCAAGGACATGACACCTCCTCCAACAGGAACCCATGAACCAAGACCCCTAAACCCTGCAAAGAGTCCTGATAGGCGGCCTCTGCAGAGACCTCCCTCGCCGCGGCCTTTCACAGTACTGTTGTCCTGACTCCAACGTAAGCTAACAGGTAATTAACGTGCAGACCCGATGCAAACGAGGTCGACCCCCACCGCCTCGGAAGTGGCTTCTTCGCAGCTGCCTTCGCAGCCTCCAGCAGGCTTTCCTTCTTGACTTCGCGCAGAGCGCGCGTTTTGCTGCACAGCATGCATTTCGCGGCTCGCTTCACCATGACGAAGGCTGGCAGACCTACAACTAGGAGAATGCTTGTGCTTTGGCTGGCTGTAGCTTGGAGCTTTGTCTCTGCGTGTATGCTGATTCGTGTCGTGCGAGGTCCTGCTTGTGGCACAGATGGCACAGCATTTCCTCATCTGTGTTATACATTGATCTGCTAGTATGGTCAACATGAACTGAGCCCGTTGACTACGTAGCTGCCCTGCTGTGATAAAACGGCAGGCACGAGTTCGGCGATAGCGTCGACTCGACGGCGCAGCTCCGGCGGCAAGGTGACATGCGCTGCGTCCCGGCCCGACGCATGTCTGTGGTATGTAGACATGCCAGGTGAGTGATTACAGGCCCTACTACTACTACTACTACTACTACTACTACTACTACTACTACTACTACTACTACTACTACTATTTTCAATTGAACGCTGTGCGACCGGGCTCAGCACATTGCGGGCGATTGCCGCGGTGCACGCACTTGGTGTGAAACTGACTCGATTGACCCTATGACTGATATGCTCGAAGAGGCGAGCACCAGCTCCCTTGATGTCGTGCTACTTACCACTACTGCTACTGCTGCTACTACTACAACTACTGCTACTACTACTTGCGTGGGGATTTGATCTTGATGATGTTCCTTGTCGCTCACCCCACCGAGCTATGTTGGGTAATGATGTGGTTGCCCTCTACAGACTCGATCACTTTCTCTCTCTCCCACGTGTCAGCTTCACTCCCTGTGCAGGCAGATCCAGAGCTCGCTTGTTTTGTTTTGCACCTTCGCGGCCAGCGATGGATCGTCGTTTTATTAAACGGATGAGGGGATTTCATACATACATAATAAATACATACATATATAAATCACCACAGACACACATGCACATACACATGCGGCTTCGCGCGAAGCGAAGCGCATGCAGGCTGCTGGCGTGGCTTCGCACGTGCTTTGCGCGGCTCGCGCCGGCTTCGCGCGGCTTCACGAGAGCTGCTTCGCGTGACTTGGCGCATGCTTCGCGCGCGCATCTGGGTATGTTTCGTGCGGCTTCGCGCACCAGACGCCGGCTTTGCGCACCTGCGTGCGCGCACCTTCGCGCGCGGCTTCGCACGGCTTCACGCAGCTTCGCGCGCGGGCTGCTTCGCGTGGCTTCGTGCGTGCACCTGCGCGCACTCTGCGTGCGCACACCTGCGCGCGCGGCTTCGCGCGGGCTGCTTCGCATGGCTTCGCGCGTGCCCCTGCGCGCGCTCGGTTTCGCGCGGCTTTATAGCGGCTTCGCGCGCTTCGCGTGGCTTCGCGCGGCTTCGCGCAGGCTGCTTCGCGAGGCTTCGTGCGTGTGCGCGCGCCCGGCTTCGCGCCGCTTCGCGCGGCGCACGGCTTCGCGCGCTTCGCGCGGCTTCGCGCGTGCTTCGCGCGCCCCTGCTTCGCGCGCGCTTCGCGCGGCTTCGCGCGGCTTCCCGCGCTTCGCGCGCCTCGCGCCGGCTTCGCGCGGCTTCGCGCGCCCGCGCTTCGCGTGGCTTCGCGCGCCCGCGCTTCGCGCGCGCTTCGCGCGGCTTCGCGCCGGCTTCGCGCGGCTTCGCGAGCCCGCGCTTCGCGCGTCTTCGCGCGCTTCGCGCGGGCTAGTCCCGTCCCCAGGGCGGATCATTCTGCCAAATCCTGAAACAATGCGGCTTCCATGTTTTGGTCCCTGACCTGATCACCGAGTAGTACACCTCGCCCTTTGAACTTCCTTCCAAACGGTATGGCTTTCCCTTCGAAGTCTTTCCCTGTCATCCGTTTCCAAGCTGAATCACCATCACCTTCCACATCTTCAATGTTGAGGTTCTGCATCACACAGTTCAGCGCAAATGTCCAATACTGTGCAGGCAATCCGGCGTGTAGCATGGATGCGGCGACAGTGTTGATCACTTCCTGATTCGATCGTTCAGCGAGCGAATTGTTGTTGGGTTTTCCCGGGAGGGAATGATCGATCACTATCTTCAATAGCTCCATGGCCGAGTCGAATTCCGGTGCCTCATCACTGTATGCCATGTGAATCTTGCGCCTTCCCATCACACGCTTTATGGCCATGACGACTTCGTCAGTGTGCCTTGATGCGGTAGGTATTGCAGCAATCATCTTAGTGGCAATGTCTCTGATGACTAAAACTTCGCGAGCACCGTCATCGATCCCGATACCAGCTTCGGCAGCTTTGCGCATGTCGAGGAAGTCAAACGTGATGAGATCACCCCAATGCTTGATCACGCGCTGAAATGCTCCACGTTGGGTCCGAAGATGCTTCATCTTCGCGCGAATGCATGACTCACAGTAAGGATTGCGATACCGATGAGTGCAGAGGTGTGCCAATGCTTTCGCTTCGGCCTTCAGTGTTCCGACTCTGGCCTTGCGGCTCGGAGCACCTTCGCCTTCCACCTCAATGATCACTTCATCGTCATCACCTGCAGGAATTTCACCCACTCCTGCTCCTTCATCGTCAGGAGGTCTTCCCGCTTCTGCTTCTGGAACTTCCTCCCCAGGAGCTTCGTGAGGTTCAGGATCAGGAGGTCGTCCATGGGCAACACCTTCGTCATCTTCTTCGGCGTCACCTGGTACGGCCTTAGCGGCGGCAGCCACATTGACGTCGACACCACTCGCGGGCACCACACCTATGAAGATTTCGGTGATTGCTCTAGCCTCCGGATCATCATGGACGAATGATTTCGAGCTTCCCGCACGGATGTAGGGAATGTCACCGTTCACGAATAGAGAGATCCTCTTGCCCTGCGGGTTGATCATGAATGGCTCCCTTCCAGGTGGCCACACGAACCCATAGTTGAAGTTCATGCATCGTTTCCCAATCGATAGCACCGATGGAGTGTCATCCAACACATAGGCATTGATCGGTTCTTCAAATGACTCGGTCTGGAAGTTCGACATCAGATCAGTGTCGGTTATTCCATTCGCGGTCTGAAACGATATGGGCTCCGGAGTCACGAGCGTCTCGAGACTATGCTTTTCAATCTTCTTCTGGGATATGAGGTCATGTCCACAACCGGTGTCCATCAGGAACTTAATCTTCTTGAGAATGACCGGCTGTACCATGCACTTGAACACTCCTTGATCGATGATTCGTTTGCTGTGTGCAGCATCAAGCTCCCGTTCAACAATGGAATCCTCACCATCATAGAATGATACTTCCTCCACTCGGGAGGTTCCTGGGATCCGTACGAACGAAACTCGATCACCGCCATGATCATCGTCAACCATGTCCCTCATGATCTGTGCCCTCAACCTCGCCTTGTGCTTGGAATTCGCCCAAATCAACGGCTCGATCCTCGTTGTTGACAATCGCGTCCACGTCAACGGGCGTTACCTTTCGTCTCCTCTCTTTGCTCGACTTTCTCGGTCGTGAGGAAACAAACTTCACGTCCTCGGCGAATGTCACACTGAGCTTGACAGATTTCCGGGTCGACGTAGTCGGCCCCGGTGATTCATCATCAGTCGAACAGTCCGAATCAGCGTCGCTGTCAACGGATGAACAAACTGACTCTTCATCACTCTGCCTTGAGGACCTTTTCCAAATAGCTGGTGCTGATGGATTCCACCTTCGACACAATCTGATGGCAGGTGCCGCTGGGAGTGCCTTGGCCTTCGCATTCGGTTTGGCTGGTGTCGCCTTGGCTTCGGACTTGGCCTTGGCCTTTGCCTTTGGCTCTGGTGCCGGAGTGGCGGCAGCCTCATGCTTGAAAGGACAATTCTCCCTTGAGCACGAACCAGTGTTCTTGAATGAATAGCATATCCGATTTGCTCCTCCTGATGGACTTGGAGTTCTTGATCTCGGAGTAAGTGGTCTTTCTGGAGTCTTCTTGGAGTGGCTGAATGGGCATTTGTCACCATTCCGACACCCTGCATCTGTGAAATGGAACTTGCAGCGGATGTGCTTCTTGCTCTTGTCACCCTTGTTGTCCGCTGATTCACTTCTTGTCTTCTTCTTGGGTTTCGGCTTGACCTTCGCATGGTTCTTCGCCTTGCTCTGAGGCAAGACGGGAGCTGCATTGTCGGGCTTGGTAGGGGCCACTTTTACCTTGGGAGAAGGTACTCCCTTGGGTGGTGTCTTGTCAGGTACCTTGGCCGGTGCAGCGAGCATGTCCTTGCCCTCCAACATTTGGCGCAAACCGATTTGTGTCTGAGTGAGATTTGCTTGTTCACGTCTCCGCATGATGGTTCGATCGATGATTTTGATGAGGTTGTCATACGATCGATCTTCGTGGTTATAGGGTAAATGGTCATAATGCATACCCAAATCCATTTTCATTGCGGGTGTATCCTTGATCTTGGTGCACAAGCAATCTCGAAGAGCTGTCTTGGATGGTATGTCCTCCGGCCTCATCCGTCCAAGGACTTCCAACCATGTCTGTTTGAACGTATGAAGCTTGTTGTCGCCCTGGTACTGGAGCTTCACCAAGTAGTCAAGCGTGATGATCATGTCAAGACGGTCATGTGTCCGGAAACTTTTGTACATCATCGCGATGATTTGCCGCCCTTTGATGATCTTGCCTTCTGGCCGACTGATGTAATCGTTGGCCTTCCGGTTCACTTCCAGGCACAGGTCAGCGGACTTGTCACCACCGGCACGCAACATTGCAACCATGGCAACGCCCAACTTGACATCAATGCTTTTGAACTTCTTGTGTCCGGAATCGTTCAAAGCCTCAACGTCAGGGAATGGATTGAAAGCTGGTGCCAGCCACAACATCCAGTCCTCATTGTTGGGGTCAGCTGATGCCCCGAGAACATTCGCGGTGCATACAGATCGCCAATTATTCAGATGAGTGAGAGTAGGCCAAGGAGGTACCGTCACTTTGTCGGCCTCCCTTCTGGAAATTCTCACCTCTGTCACTTCAGGATCTGCGTCTCCATCAGGGTCATGCGCATCAGGAGGATCCGGTTCGGGCTTGCCTCCGCCTTTCTTCTTCTTGTCATCATCATCGTCTGGATTAGGCGGATCTGGCGGGTCATGCCCAGCACCGGCATCATCCTCTTGCCCCTCATCTTCGTGTTCTTCACCAGCTTCACCACCGTCTCCTTCGCCTTCCTGCATTGCTTCGGCGACTAGCTTCCACTCGTCACGGTCAGCACGGAGACGTTGTTCGGCTTTCTGGGCTTTGAGGACTTCACTTCGCAACTCAGCGATCTTCTCCTCATACTGCTCCGCAACCTCCTTCTCGATTTGACGTTTTCTCGCATCCTGGATTGATGTGTCAATAGCCACAGGTGTTGGCTCTTTGGCAACATTGGAATTGAGGCCCTTTAGCGATGCAATCACACCGTCGAGGTCAACAGGTCTGGAAGAGCTGGCAGACGCTGTGGGATTCGACCCCAGCATCCCGCGATCTTTCAGAAGTTCATGAAGTTGTTGATCGCGCACGGCTGTTGCATCATTTCGCCTTTGGGTACGTCCACTTGGGATGCCGAATAATTCAGCTGCACTCGGCGTGGTTGGGATGCCAAATAGTTCGGCTGCACTCGGCGTGGTTGGGATGCCAAATAGTTCGGCTGCACTAGGCGTGGAATGCTCAAGTGCTGGATTGTTGGTACGAGGCACGTTGTGCACGGGCACCGTATCCGCCACGACCGGTGCTGTCCCATGAGACGAATTGACCTCTCCCTTCTGGTTGCCGGCGAAATAGCTTCCACCCGTGAACTTCATGTCGTCCGTAACGAGATTCTTGTCTTTGTTCGATTCGGAGAACGCGAACTTCCCTCTGGCGACTGGACTAACCTGACTAGGAGATCGTATTTCAGGGGATCGTACCTCACCTCCTGCGGAAAATGAAGGCAGTACTTCCTTTCCTACATGTTCCCAGTCAGACTCAGTAGTCCTTGAAGACATGGGCACGCTCGGAGGTCGGGCTGATCCAGCATGCAAGTTGGAACTTCGTGCCGCCTCCAGTTCACTGCGCGTCCTTGATTGAAGATCTTCTTGCGTTCTGAGCGCTCTCCTGAGTTCGTTCAGCTCGTCATGCAAGGTTGGCAATGCCTGCCTCGCGTGATCTTCGTTCTGCTGAAGCTGATCTTCTGCATCTTGCATCCTCTTCACTGCCATTTTGCGAAACTCTTCCTCTTCACCAAGGCGTTCACGAAGTCGATGACGTTCTTGATCGATCGCTGCATTGTTTCCAGCCAATCCTTGAACTTCGTTCATGACTCGCAACTCCTGGTTCCTGGCGAGAAGGAATCGCTCCTGCATAGCATGCATGGCTTGCTCAGAACTTGCCGTGCTCGATCGGAGGAATAAGTTCTCCCTGGCTTGTTCGTGAAGTTCTTGTGTCAGATGCTCATACTCACGCGCCATGAGTTCTCCGTCGCCTTGAGCTCGGGTTTCCAACTGCACGAAGTTCGCAGCTGCTTCTGTTCGAACCACATGGAGCTGCTGAGCTAGTTCTTCGGCAACTGCATGTCCTCGACGCTGTTGAGCAGAGTTCTGTTCATCCATGCGGAACAACGCTGCTTCATAGTCCCGCTTCATCTCCTGATTGACATTGTTGATGTGTCGCATGGCCAAGCATGCATGATCACGTTGTCGTTCCAATTCTTCAATGCGAAGTCCAGATCCTTCGTCTTCTTGCTGCATCTCCTTGATCTTTTCCATCAGGGTTTGCACGCCTTCATACTCTTGCACTTGGCTCCGATAGTACATCTGCTGTGCAAGACTTGAAGCTTCGAGCTGTTGTCGCATCTCCTGATAGACGTTCGGACCATCGGCTATGGCCGGGGTGGCAGCCGATGAAGCATCACCTTGCACCGGTATGGTATCAAGGGTCATGTCTGCGTCATCAGCCTCATGGGGACGATTGGTAACCATCTTCCTCCACGTCATGGATCTGTCCCGTCCTCTGGTAGTCGACGTCCTAGATCGCGCTGAAGAGCTTCTCGAAGACGATGGTTTCGACTTCTTTTCCAATGTTATCACTCCTCTGTCCTTTGTCCTCGACGGAGTCCTAGGCACCTGAAAACCAGATGTTTCGGATCGTCGCTCTGTAGCCTTGCCAGTCCTTGATCCTGAGGATGTTGGACGTGATGGCGTAGATGCTCTTGGTGAATTCTTCGCTTTTGCTTTGGGAACTGCCTTTGCGATGGCGAGCGCTGAAGATTGACCTTTGTCATCTTCCGTGGAGCTATCACCGGATTGCCCCACTGTGTCATCAGCAGTCGAGTCACCGACCGCCGGCGCTGCCACGTCGGCACTGAAAGTCATTGTCGTATCTTGGCTTGATCCCGAGTTCATTGTGGAAGTGGTAGATCAAGTAGTCCTTGTTGTAGATAGGCAGAGCCGCGTACGGCTGATAACCTGCGTGGGGATTTGATCTTGATGATGCCCTTGTCGCTCACCCCACAGAGCTATGTTGAATACTGGCGTGGTTGCCCTCTACGAACTCAGCCACTCTCTCTCTCCCTTTCCCAAGCGTAAGCCTTACTCTCCGTGCAGGCAGATCCAGAGCTCGCTTGTTTTGCACCCTCGCGGCCAGCGATGGATCGTCTGTGCTCGGGATGGCTCTGTCCCTCGGAAGGTCACAGAAGACGATAGCTATTTAGCTATGGGCAATGTTTTCTAGAGCATGTGCTCACTTGAGCCAAAGTTGCGTGGGCGGAAAGCATACAGGAAGGTTCGGCATTGCGGCGTGCGTAGCACTTCCACAAGCCTACACCTAGAGACGAAGGACGCGTAGCGTGCCTTCTCTCTTGACCTATACATGGCCATGCTCACAGCTCTTATCGTGACACCATAGAACTTGACTAGGCATCGCAGTCCGTTCGCAACTACTACTACTACTACTACCACTACTACTACTACTGCTACTACTGCTACTACTGCTACGGCTACGGCTACGGCTACGGCTACGGCTACTGCTACTGCTACTGCTACTGCTACTGCTACTGCTACTGCTACTGCTACTGCTACTGCCACTGCCACTGCCACTGCTACTGCTACTGCTACTGCTACTGCTACTGCTACTGCTACAGCTACAGCTACAGCGACTGCGACTGCTAGTGCTACTGCTACTGCTGAAGCAGCTACTACTGCTTCTACTGCTACTTCTGCTACTACTGCTACTACTGCTACTACTGCTACTACTACTACTACTGCTACTACTGCTACTACTACTACTACTACTACTACTAGCACTACGACTACGACTATCACTACGACTACGACTACGACTACTACTACTGCTGCTGCTGCTGCTACTACTACTACTACTACTGCTACTACTACTACTACTACTACTACTACTACTACTACTACTACTCCTTGTACTTCTATCTTCTACTTCTTTTACTTATTTTACTTCTTTTACTTCTTCTACTACGACCACCACCAGCACGACGACGACTACTACCACCAGCACCACCACGACGACAACGACGACTACGACGACGACTGCGACTACAACGACGACGACGAAGACGGCGAGTACCACCACCACCACGATCACGACGACCACGACCACGACAATGACGACGATGATGACGACGGCTACTCCTCCTCCTCCTCCTCCTCCTCCTCCTCCTCCTCCTCCTCCTCCTCCTCCTCCTCCTCCTCCTCCTCCTCCTCCTCCTTGATTACCCTGCTGCTGCTACCCCACTGCTTAAGAAAGTTCTTCCCGGGCACCGATGCAAGCTCCGGGGGCAGCATCCGTCGAAAGCGCTTGGCGACCTCAGGTTCGGGGTCTGTGTGACCAAAGAAGAATGCAAAAGAACTGTCAGAGGCATTCGCATGAGCGAGGGACAGCGAGCAAGAGAGCGCGAGAGCCAGAAAGAGCCAGCACAAGAGGGGGACAGAACCAGGAAGACACGCAGAAGGGGACAGAAAAGAGAGAACGAAGTGGGGGGGGCAGACGGAGCGGACAGAGACTGAGGAAAAGACTAAATCAAGTTGAAGCAGGACATTCTGTGCGGAGCTCGCAACTGGCGTAGGCCTTTTCTTGGCCTCGGAGCTGAGCGTGGCACAGAGGTCGGCCGGCCCTGATGCAGAATCACCCAACCTTGCATGGCCACCGACGTGGATCAATGGCTTTGCAAGTCGTAAAGCTCCAAGGAACCGTGGCGATTTCGGGTACACCCGGCTCGGCGAGCCTTCAAACCAAGGAGGCCGACGAGTGCACTCTGGATGCAGTGTCGCAACGCACTCGCGCCTTCTGCAGTGAGGTGTGTCGGTTGATCTTCCTGACATGCCGGCGGATGTGCTAGCTGCCAGCTAGCGAGACAACTGCCTTGCAGAAAACAACAAAAAACAGACATTGCAAATAGCAGACGGGAACAACCCTGGAAGCCCGTCCTTTCAACCTCCGACAGCTCGTGCTGCAAGGCACAAAGCTTGTCCCAGAAAGTCTGGTGGCCTGCATTGGGGACAGGGACCCTGGGAAGGCAGGTGTCGTTGAGGCGCATGGCCCATGGCCGCAAGGTCCTTTCTCAGCCACGCTCTTGCGACAGCTGGTCGTACTACACTCGCAGGCTCAAAAGGAACAGTTGCAGTGAAATTGCCTGTCGCACTGCGATACAGCAGTGAATTAGAGCTTAAGCCGACATACTGTACAGTCTAGTAAATGTGGCCAGATTGCCTAATGGTCGATTAGCGGTACTGAGACAGCTCTTGTGGCTCAGCAAATGCTACCAAAATGGTCATCATGAAGAATTTCATAGCTGCTTTGGCCCTGATAGCGGCGGCTCATGCTGATAAGGTCATTCTCTTCGTAACAACCAAATTTGTGCCCCCCCTTGAAATGACACTGGATCTCGCAAACCTCGTCGCAATGCTCATGGGCTGTCTGCGACCCATAATTGTGGCTGTAATCTCCAGCCGCATACAGTTGGGTCTTGCCACTGCTTGACCGTGAGCACATGCAACACGTCTCACCGGGAGCTCCATGTCCCCAGCCAAAATTGTTGTCAGGGCCCCATTGGCTGGAGGGAGGGTTTTGGCCCTGGCCGCCACCCCAGCCGCCACCGCTCTGACCGCCACCATGCCAGCCACCGTTGTTGCCGCCTCCATTCCATCCACCATTGTTGCCACCTCCGTTGTTGCCGCCTCCATTCCAACCGCCATTGTTGCCACCTCCATTCCATCCACCGTTGTTGCCACCTCCGTTGTTGCCACCTGCAGGCAAACCACCGTTGTGGCCACCTCCGTTCCAACCACCATTGTTGCCACCTCCGTTGTTGCCACCTGCAGGCCAACCACCGTTGTTGCCACCTCCATGCCATCCACCATTGTTACCACCTCCTTGGTTGCCGCCTCCATTCCAACCGCCATTGTTGCCACCTCCATTCCATCCACCGTTGTTGCCACCTCCGTTGTTGCCACCTGCAGGCCAACCACCGTTGTGGCCACCTCCGTTCCAACCACCATTGTTGCCACCTCCGTTGTTGCCACCTGCAGGCCGGCCATCATTGTTGCCACCCCCATTCCATCCACCACTGTTGCCACCTCCGTTGTTGCCACCTCCATTCCATCCACCGGTATTACCACCAGTGTTGCCGCCTCCAGTCCAGTCCCAACCACCCCTGAGATTTGTCTTTGCCTCGCTTCCTTCTGTGGCTAGTTTCTCGGTCACAGGCTTGCTGCTGTTGCTTGCCACTATGCTGGCATTGGAAGCCGCTTCTGGCGTCTGCAGCGGCTTTGGCACGAGCATCTGTGACACCTTCGGATCCTCTGCCAAGCAGACGCTGAAAGCGGCAACCACGATCAGCCTCTGCATGGCACGGACTTGTGGCGCTGCTCAGCAGCGTGGTCACAGCTTGAGATGGAAAGGGCAGCTCAAAGGCCTCAACCTGTTCAATGTTTGAAATGCGGCGACATGAAGCAGCCATGCCCACCGTCATCGCTGCAGATTCATAATCTCGCACAGCATCCGTCGTGCAGTGGGCCCGGTCAGCCTTCAGCTTCATCCTCAGATCTGCCCAGGTGTAAAGCCTCCAAGCTTGACACCAGTGTTCTGAGCATTAGGGCACTATTGTCATGATCGACGACGACAACGACGACCTCGACGCCGATCATGACAATCATGATGACAATGTATGTTGCTACTGCTATCTCTTATGATATTCTTATGGCTCGATGACTGCTTTGACATGATGCCGATTGCTAGTGTTGTTGCTTCGATTACACCCCGGCTTCAGTCATTTGTTGCTACGATTACGGCGTATACCCCCAGCTTGAATCATTGCAAACACCTGTGTTGCAGCTCTCGCTGTAACGTCAACTATGGCTGTCCCTGCTGCTGTTCCAAAACCGAATCCCCAGACCCCTAAGACACCCCCCACACCCCAGATAACCCTCGGCGCACCCGAGGAGCCTCAGAGGAGTCGGAAGCATGTGCCGAGTCCTCGAGGTGGGAGGGAATCTCTTCCGCAGCCTCCTTGCAAGCAAAGGTTCGCGCATGTTAACGCTATCACACAAAAACGCTAGGAACTACAAAGAACGCTACTCTAACTTGTACCAAAGAGGCAACACTCCAAGGAAGCCTTGCAACTCGTTGCCTTGATTAGTGCACTAGTCGCAATCATCCTTGCAGTGGGATTCACGAGACTGACACTAAGCGTGCTCTGTTCTCTTGTTCAGGCCTTGTTCAGGCTGTTCTGGTAGGGATGCAAGCAGTACTCTTTCCTTGCTATGAAAAATGCGACAAAAGGATCAAAGGATCCCTCGAACTCTCGGGACGGAATGGCCTACTTGCACCGTTGACGAGGGGACTACTTTGATGCCGCTACACAACTAACTGTTGTGGCTTTCGGTGTGATCGTCTTGATCGTCATCTTGCAGTTGTAGTTGTAGCTATAGTAGTAGCAAGTACTAGTGGTGGTAGTAGTAGCAGTAGTAGAAGTAGTAGTACAGTAGCAGTAGCAGTAGTAGCATCAGAGTAGTGCTGGTCAGACGAGCAGGGAGGAAGAGACGGAGGAGGAGCAGCAAGCAGCGGTATGGAGTACTGTAGCCGCAGTAGTACACGACTGCACCCCTCCCCTGCAAACGTTGAACCACAAGTCGCAAAAATCAAAACAAACGGCACAAACAACGACTGCTGCGAACGATTGCCACAAAACCCCCTACATTACCATGCAGAGAGCACATTCCAAGTGGAAGCATAGCACGCAGAGGTGGTGCCAAGCAGCAGAGTCCTGCTCGAAGGCTGCATCAAGGGAGGATGACCTGGAAATGGACCTTCAACACACAACGGGGCTTGCAAATGCTTAAACGGAGCCATCGAAGGGAATGCCAGAAACATTGCTCAGATGATGTGAAGAACACAATCGTTGAGATTTCCTATGCAAGTCATGGGGCCAGGAGATCACAAATGGATGAGGGCCATCAGCACTGAGGAAAGACTACGCCACTGCCACAGAAAGGATCCTACCCTGCATCCAACCGCTCCAACTCAGCTGCCGGCGGGCTAGGTGGCAAGGACATCCCAGCAAAGGCGTGGGGTGCTGTTGCTTTTGAAGATTGATGTTCAGTTTCACAGGGTCTCGGGTTAAGAATGCGTTCTGGTAGGCATCACTGGATCGACTTGTGGCGTGTTCTGTCCCTGGTCTGGCTGGTCTGAAGGAGTCTGACAGAGCATCAAGATCACGTCATTCTGCCAATCCTGCAAGTAAGACCACGCACACGGCCAGCACTGACTTTCAAAGACGAAATCCTCGCCGGCAGGGTGCGATGTTTTCAGGTGTCAGCAAGTCTCACCCCAAGCTGCCAGGATAGCAGCACGAATTAGAGGACAAAGGCCCAATCGATTGCAAGTCATCTTATGCGGCTTTCCAGGCCTACAGGCCATGTGGAACAATGCGGGTTGCTGGCAACACACAACTGGAGCCGTTGATCCTCAGAGTCGAATTGTTGCAAAGGGACTTTGCACGCTTCAGCGAGCTGTCCATAAACACTTAAGGATACACGGCATGTGCCAGCCTACGGGCCTACGGGATCAAGGCAAACGTGCCAAAGCACTCTGCGCATTTGGAGCTTCGCCCGGCAGATGCAAGAATGCACACGAGGCCGCAGCCTTCTCTTTCTCGGCGAGCTCTTGGCGCGCTTCCTGCAGGCGGGTGCATGGTGGTGCGGGTCTCTTTACGTCTCTGTCTGGTTTCCAGCTGCAGAGGTGCCTCCAGCTGGCAGAGGGTCCGATTCAGCCAGCTGCTCACCAAACCAAGGCGCTGCAGGGACTGCTCGAAGCCTGCAGGGAGCTGCGGCCCAGAGCTGCGATGACTGTCATCTGTCGGCTGAACCTTCATCCAGCTCAGCACCATCATCCTGGACCAAGGAAATGTTTGCCACCTGAAAACTCAGAGGGGATTTCTGCAGGAAACGATGCTATCTAGGTTCAAGGAAGGGAGATTTCAAGAATCCCTGGCCGAATGTGCAGAAAGCGAGGAAGTCTATAGCCAAAAGCTGGAAGTCTGCTTGACGCTGCCCTGATGTGTCCAGTTCTGGCCTCCTCCGAGAGGTTATGTAGCAGTTCCTGCCAAGAGCCAAGACCACAGATGGCACGGAGAACAGCATGACGTCAGGCTCGGTGGCGAGGGCCGTGAGTCACTACTCTCTTGCAGTGCCGCAAAACAGGGCGCTTGACATGCAGGTGCTGGATGCTATGCTAATAAAGCCTGCCGCGATCCTCCTGAGACCGTGGTTGCCATTCGGAGACCAGCATGTCAACCTTTGCTTCGACGGTGTCCAGGAAGCTGAGACGTTCCTAGGTCTCAGGATCTACGAGGCACAGTCGCGACGACAGGCCTGGTCTGATGCAGCCGAGGCCAAGACGCTCGAGGCTGCAAGCTCTGACTCCAGCTGCGAACAGCGGGCTTCCAGAGCCAGCTCCTCGCGGGGTGACGGCATTCCGCAGAACCGAAAAGCTCTATGCCTTGAGTCCTCATCGGAGAGGATACCCGCAATCTCTGAAGCCGGGGCAGCAGGCTGCCGTAGTGCTTTGAGGACGCAGCTCCTGGCAGAGCGGGCCCCCCCCTGCAACCTCCGCCGTGAGGGACTTTCCGGCCTCTCCGCTCGGCGGCAGATGTGCTTCAAAGCCCGCGCCACCCCCTGGAAGACGTGGATGAACAGCGATGGCCATGGGAAACTGGAAAAAGTAGCAGTCATGACCATAGTGCTGGTAGCGTCAGCACTATTAGAGGTCGAAGCTGCAGGAAACGGTGTTCCAACAATGGTACAACGAATTTTGCGATCCGTAAGACAGATACTGGTCATCACCACCATCAGCTAGAGCGACAAGCAGCAGCAGCCCCGGCAGCGGTGGTAACAACCAAGTAGTAGTAGTAGCAGCAGCAGCAGAATCATTAGTAGTAGCTATTATCATTATTTGTCGGTCTCATGATTAGTAGTACTAGTAGTCGTCGTCCCAGTAGCAGAGAGCCTCCTCAAGGCGGCGCTCTCCCTCGGCTTCACCGAGCTGCCAGGCTCGCCCTGGCAGCTTCGCGGGGTTTCGGGGCTTCGGAGTGGTTTAGGGTTTAGGGTTTTTTGGGTTTAGGGTTTAGGGCTCAGGGATTTTGGGGTTTCGGAGTTGTTCATCGCTTCTTTGACTTGGGCTGGCGGATTGCTGTCAAGCAAGGGCAGGCAGGATCGACATCGAGTTTCGAGCTAGTGGTAGGGGGCCCGCAAAGCCCTTACCTTTGAAACATCCTCAAACTCTCCCACGTGCCTAAAGCCGCCATCTCCTGTGCGGCGGCAGCGCTGAAAGCCTTCGGAGAGCGGAGAATCTGCTTCATCATGCCGAAAGACAAGCTCTTGAGGTCTCTGAGCTTGCTGCCTGAGCCATGAGTGCACGCATCCCCGTGTCCTTCACCGGCGCCACGGCCACTTGCCCCACGGTCAGGCAACGAGTCTCTGGGTAGTCCAGGTCTCGCAAGGCCTGTCAAACGGAAGAGACTAGTTCGCCTTCGTCTCCAATGCTGCCCAAGGCCTGGCTGATGCCCATGCTTCGACCCTTCTCCGCCTGTCCAGGGTCCAAGACAAAGCAGCAGCAGAAGCCAAAGTGCACGGCTTCGCCTTGGGAATTTCTGAACGCTTGGCCGTCTTGGACTGGCGAATGATGCTTAGGCACCTGGGAAATGCGACATGCCCGGGTGCTTTCAAACGTTGATGTTGAGCTCAGCAAAAATTGCAGGAAAAGGCCACGGCTGTGCCGAAGTGCCCTGGTAGCGCTGGGCTGCGCATGCGCACTGGCAGGAGCCCCCACAGGCCTCCCCAGACATGGGGAAGGGAAGCTCACCGCGCTTAGTCCGACGAATCTGCGAGCGACAGGCCTGTAAGAGCCGAGCTTTGGCCTCTGCGCAGAGCAACACAACCAGCCTTTTCAAGCTGAAGACTTTGGGGTCAGAGCCTTGCGAGGCGAGGTCCCGCCATCAGGCCCAAAAGCCTGGGAAAATGGCAGGAAGAACTCAGGATATCTTAGAACTTTCAATCATCCGGCGCTGCTGAGGGCTTCACGGCCCTTTTCGAAGCCTGCGTCATAGAGCAAGCTAGCATGTGTTGGGGCATGTTGGGGTGGAGTCACACGAAAGAGGCCTGGCTTCCCAGCATGGCTTCCACCTCTCTATCTTGCCATACTGAGCCCAAACCAACGGAAGCAACAAGCTCAGCTTGTAAAACTTTGGTGAAACGCACTCTTTCGTGCCCCAATGGTCTTTCATGGCAGATACAGGCAGCTTAGAAAGATCTGCATCTTCTGTCGCGACCCTCGTGCCACAACGCTGCATGGAGTGCGCATGTGCTCTTCTGAGGGTAGCGAACTCGGTCGTGACACTAAATCTCTTCGATGCGACACGACCCAGGAGGGAAGCTTGGACGTTCAAATCAATGTGACCAGCGTCCCCGTCCATTATGAACTGCATGGGAGCAAGCCCGCAGCACTGTGAGATTTGTCGAGCATGTGATTTCGCTGTCAGGGCTTGTCGTCTGCAGCTGGACGGCTCTTGCTTGCGAACACGAGGAGGACCGAGGTGGACTCACAGAAAGGATGGTCATATCGGGCTCGGGAAGGGGGCATACCCGCACTCGAAAGACATTTAAATGTGCGATGCATCATAACAGTCTGGAATAGCGGCTGTGGCATCCGGTGGAGAGCCCCTTTTATGCCTGAACGGCAGGGTGGTCCGGTCTTGACACGGCATCCCGAATCTATGGATGCATGCCCCTGGCCGCGTGCACACACGACCGCTCAATCGAAAATTCAATCAGGCTGACCATTAGTTAGCCAGTCGAAGCAATGCAGGCTACCCCGCAAGAAAAAGCCTGAAGCCGTCTTGACTTTCAGGCGCATTGGCGCATCTCCTCAGGTTGCGGTCCATTCACCTCCGCAGGGCTCTCGTACCAGGGCTCGCTCCAGAACGCGACATGAGTGAGAAGCTGACAAACTGTAGCCTGCGCACTCATGCGCAGTCTCTGGAGTAAAGCTAGCAGCCAGCACAAGCGCAAGCACCGGGACCTCTGCATGCTGGGCTTCGCACTTGTGCCTTGGGCAGTAGCTTCATGAAACCGCAGACTTGATATCCTCATTCACCTGGCGATGGGCCGTTGCACCAGGTGATACTTCCACTTACCCAGGGTTCATGTCCAAAGTACACAGCGTGGCAACAGGAGAAGATTACAAGGGTGTGCCTTCGAATGAGCCCGATGTCTTCGCCCAGTCCTGCAACAAGACTGCTGACAGCTAGCCCAGTCTAACGTATCCGACATCTTGAACTATACAACGAACACTACAAAAAGGGTCATGTAAGGTCGCATGTGCTTGTGAGTGTGCACGTACACATATTCTGTTTACACATATTAGAGTGTGGGTGTGTGCTTGTGTGACTGTAACCAAACATGTTATCCTGGATGGAAAATAGACGTGTGATAGTGTAACACTGAGAATGTGTTACTGTTAAAGCGTATCTCGTGACGCACTAACTCGAAGGGTACTTTGCTCGGACCGGTGTGGGAGCGAGAAAGATCATCATTCTTCGACTCTGGCCCCAATTGCTGCCAAGACGCCAAGTAGCGGGCGCTTCACCGCGACGATGTGTCCAGCAGCTGGAGGTCTCACCTGCTGGGGGAAGAATCGGGAAACCGTTAAACTGCGTCACCAAATCGCAGCTTTCAGACCGGACTGCTAGACTGCGCTCCACCGTTGCTACTGACTTCGCAAGGTTCGTCTCTCAGGTGCCAGCTCTGTGGCCGGACGTTCGACGTGGAGGTTTTGGAGGGCCTCAGCTGAATTCGGGCGCGCTCGAAGAGGTCGCAGAAGCAGAATTGCCAGGTTCCGGGCGGTCTCGGCGAGCACTGCGACCGGCTCGGCGGCACGGATCGGCTCAAAGAGGACGCGCGCACAGGGATGAGCTGCACATCCTCACACATTCGCAACAGAACTCGTCGTTCCCAAGTTCCTGAACTGCGAACGAACTGCAGCAGCTTGCTGCCTCAAGGCCGTTGGCTAAAGAGTCCCCGTTGCGGCTGGCGTACTGGCATTCGAAAAAGCAGCCAGCAATGAGAGAAGCTCCTAAGATATGGTCGCGCTGAGTAGTCACAACCAGGCGGGCGAGGCAGAACTTTGCTTCGCAGTCACCGCAGTTGGCCTTCCCACCTGGCATAGGAAGTGATTACAGGCTCATAACTCGGGAACCTGGAAGTGGAACCACCACCCGACATATGATAGAAGGTGCTGTCACTCAGAAAAACCATGAAATAAATACAGTACCCAGGGCTCACTGCGACCTTCATCGGATGGTCAACGAGCGACTTGCTTACACTCTCAGCACTGCCGCTACGACTTCAAAGTCCCGAACTACACATCTTAGACCATGAACCTGAGGTGCTCATGTAGCCTTGACAGCCAAGAGTTTGATGGTCTCTGGGTCAGTCCTGGGCAGATCATCTCGCTGAATTTCTCTTGAACCATAACTCCAAACGTTGCGACAAATGCAATGGCACAGCTGTGCTTCAGGTCTGTGGTCTAACATGGACGATTCCGATTCCGAACGCTCATGCGGCTAAAGCGGCCTAACCCCAGGACCTTCCGAGTGCCTGGCCTGGGAGTGTGTAGAGCCCGCTGAATCTCCGCAAAAACCTCCCCAGTCACTCATGCCCAGGTGTGTCTTGACAGTAGAGATGCATGAAAGAGCATGTCCTGCCCTTTGCTGCAGACTGCTTGTGCAACATGTCCACCAAGGTCGCTGTGGAGTTTCTCACGAAGTCCGCAGTCACTAAGACACTACCAAAAACACCCTACAGCTCGGGTGCGCCAATCCTTTGACAATGTCTCTCAATCGTACATGCCGTCCTGATCCGGAAGTGCCAGCCCTTGTGACTCAGAACGCTCTTCTCATTGCTATCCTACCCACGCCACGAAACGCCATGGCCTGCGCCCGACGCTTCTCTGCAGGAAGATTCACAGTTCCTGGCGGTTCCCGCAAAGAACGACCACGCTACACATCGCAAGCTGCAGCAGTCAGAAGTGGCACCTGGAGTTTTGACCACGTCGTCGAAGGTGCGGTTGCAAGATAAGCACCTGCTGCTACTGGAACAGAAACTTGTGACCTTTGGTGAAGATGCCGACAAAAAATACACTGCTGGGAGTAGCGCCGTGCGCCGAAATGCACTGCTTGCTCTTTGTCTTTGATCGCCTTGTCATGCAAAGTCACGGCATTACAGCCTATGCGTGCCGTGGATGGAAAGAACCTCTTCGAAGGCGCAGATCTTGTCACCGAAATCGTGGATGGACTCCTCCACCTGTTGCAAAATCACGAGCCCCCTGACGCATGTGGACTAGATACATGAGCGCAGCCTTCTCCTTCGCTCGCCGGGTCTCCCTCTCCAAATCCATCTCGAGGGTTTCCAGCCGCTCCTTCCCCCACGACAAGAATCACAACCAAAGCAGGCTATCGAAAGCTTTCATGCGTGAGGCGGGCTGGGCTCCTCCAATGTCGTGATGAGCTCTGTCGCCGCAACATCCTGAAGGCAACGATCGATACGCGCGAGACCTCGTCGATGTCTCGACGAATCTCCAGCTCCAGCCTTCTGCTCTGACGAAGTGGCCTGTGCCTGCAAGGATCGCTCCAGGGCCTGTGCCGCGCAAACGCGGGAAGCCTTCACAACGTTGGCTCTGTCGTTCAGGTTCAGCCGCCTGACACTTCTCCTCGCTGGAACCGACAACTTCCTGGACCTGCAAGGGGGTGCATCAAGGGACCCTGATGCATGTAGTGGGCTTAGCCCAGCCTCGTCGGCCAGCCTATCCAGCCGAAGCGCGAGCTCCGAGTCCACACTCCGCAGGGCCTGCGCGGAGAGCCGTGGCTCAGTCACAGGTCGTGGCTGAGCTCTCCTGGTCTTCTGAAAGCACGCCAGGCAGAGCAACTACCCACATGTCGGCAATGAAATTCAATTTTCTTGTTGCAGTAGCAGTACTTGTAGCAGTAGCTGCAGCAGATGTAGCAGCGGCAGCAGCAGCAGCAGCACTACCAACATGAAAAGCAGCCGGAGCAGCAGCCGCGTAGCAGTAGGAATGCCATCACATCTTGAACTTCCTCCTATCCTCTGGCATTTCGTACTGGTACCAGCAAAGCACAGGTACAAGCCCTTGGAACTAGAAGTTAACAAGGCTCCGAAGCCGCGCTTCAAAGAAGCTCCCACCTTGAGCTCCTTCACCGCCTCTCGACTCCAGCCCTGCAGCTCAGGACACTACGCCGCTGCGCGCAGATACAAGATGATACAAGGCTACTGGTAGAAGTAGGGTTTCCACTCACAGTCAAGACAACTGCCCTGCCGCTCGACAACGAGGACAAGGATTTTTCTATACCCTGGTTCTAGGGACTGCATTTGCAATTGCGCCGACACCTGTTCGCGCGCTGTAGTCATCTGCTCTCCACGTGTGCTAAGAAGCATCCCTGCAGCTCGCTTCGGAAGCTGCTGCTTAAAACCCCGGCTGCCGCAAAGCTACATGCAGAGCTTGTGCCGTAGCATTGGGAATGCCAATCCCATGAGGAAGGAGGCCCAACGTAGCCATGTCGAAGAAAGACCAGAAACGGTGAGGCAACGCTTCACACAATGACAGGCTGCAAGAAGCCGATGCATCTGGTCGCTGGCCTCCAGCTTGAGAGCCTCAGAAGTCCAGCAGTCACGGGAAGTGCGGAGAAATGCCCTGGGGAGGTCTTTTCTTGGGCCTGGGCCCGATCATCCAGTCTCTCGAGATGCGGCCAGACGCGTTGGAGCGCCGACGAGAGCCGCAGGCCGATCTGCCGAGCCGAAGAGCCGAAGCTCCCCCCCACTTAGGCTTCAATTCAGGCTGGCACAAACTGGGCCTCTGCGACTTTGCTGCTCACCTCCTCCAGCTGCTCGGCAGAACGCGCGACATCGGAGCCTCGGCGTTCGTGAGCCGCTCCAGGTCTCTCTCTCCCTTCTTTTCGAGGCTCCTGCCTTCTGCTTTCTGACTGGTCTTCTGCGCCACCGCAGCGATTTCGGCCGCAAGCTGCGCCAGGTATTCTTGCATCTGCGAGGTCGTGCTGCCATGTGAGACATGTCCTGACTTGCTGAGTGAACATGCTCCGTGAGAGCGCTCACTGCCTGCTGGACGTTGGCCAACCGCAGGCCCTCTTCCACGGACGACAAACGATCGTCTGGCACAGATATTACAGCCGAGCAATGTGCCATGTGAGAAGGGAGGGCTCATTGCCAGCACGGACAAGCAGAAACCAAAACCTCTGCCGCCGTATAGACCACTCGCCCCCGAAACATGATGTGATGCACGGGAGCATGGCCTGGAAAGACCTTTTGAAGGCCCCACAAACCAGCCCGAAACAGAGCTACTTAGGCAGGACCCCAACTTGCTGGCTGTCATACCTGAAGACAAAAGGATTGCACGGCACCAAATCCCCACCTCAAGAACGCACCAGTGTCATGTTCACACAAGGGCCGTCGGAAAGTTGAACTGCCCCGACTTGAAAAAATGTCAGGACCATCGAAACTTTTCGAGAGGGCACTACTAAGGCACAAACCAAGCACAAAAGGTCAAAGAGATTTTCGAAGGATTCTTTTGTGATTCTCGTGCCGATCTGTGTCGGCATGGGGTTCTGTCGGAACCGTGGACCTGCACCGACTTCGACTCACACCCATGATGCGTTTGTTGTCGAAAGAGCATATGTCACACAACTGTGCAAGAGAAGGGCCTGTGGCACGCAACGCTGACTCCAAGCGCTGATCCTCGTTCGAGCTGAGAGCCTGGCACAGCTTTCCAGGCGCAACTGTTTCGGCTAGGGCCTAGGGGTGGGAAGGTTCATGTCCCGGTGCGCTTTTCGGAGTTTTCTTTGATTAGCTGCACTGGGGCTCTCAGAGGCCCGATGGAAGCAGTGCGAAAGATAGCTGGCATAGAATAACATGCTGCATGGTCGCGATTGACAAGAACAGCAATTGGAATTGATGGTAGTAGTTGCGGCAATCACCGTCACCAGCATCGGCGGGGGGATAGCAACCGTATTCGAGCTCTCATAAGGAAGAAGAGAATTGAGGCCTCGAGGGCCTCAGTCCGCTGTCGCAAGGTCTCCAAGCCTCGGCACGGCTAGCGCTCTGTGAGAGCTCAAAACCCGTTCTCAATATCTCAGTGAGAACAGTAAGACACTCTATGACCTCTGTAAACTCAGTAACTCACTACTTGGTGCCTTTGTCACTCTTTTATGCTCCAAGTGGTCCCTCTGCACAGG
Source organism: Symbiodinium sp. CCMP2592 (assembly GCA_905221615.1). Taxonomy (NCBI): domain Eukaryota; class Dinophyceae; order Suessiales; family Symbiodiniaceae; genus Symbiodinium; species Symbiodinium sp. CCMP2592. Next base: position 116,443 of record CAJNDT010000560.1, on the reverse strand, counting down.
GACATGCTGCCAGAAAGCAGGGCGTCACTGTACTTCTTAAAATGGCGCCAATGGGTTTAAAATCTGGCGCGAAGCACAACTGACCGCTGGAAAAGCAACCATGTAAAAAAAACGGAATCTGAATCAGCAGACAGACATCAGCCCTGGATTCGCTTGCTGTCCTTGATGCCAAGGTGGGTCCTGACCAGGCAGTTGACCTGCAGGGTTACAACTGTCAAAACTCCGCAGCCTGTGTTTTCCGGGCCTGCTCCGCATCCATTCCCTTGCTCAACCACTCGAACTGGGAGCAATAGTCCGTGTTCTCCAGTGAACTCCCAGTATCCACCGTACCATCTTCGTTCAGCGTCCATTGGAACCTTAGCTCAAGAAGGCAGAAAAACGCCGGCACAGGATACTGTATCGGGCGCTTGCAGGCCAGGCGCTCGCGCTTGGAATTGAGCAGCTCCGCAATCTTTGCTCGGACGGGGCGAGGAGTGGAGTGTCGGAGGATGACGCTCGCAACGCCTTGAGCTGGGATCGAAAGGCAGTCGCTACAGTGCCTCCCTCCGCACACCCACACACACTGATGGATTCGGCCAAGAGTACGAGTGCAAGAGGAAAAAGAGAGGCATGTTGTTCATGTTGTAAAAGTTTGTCAGATTGTGGCAACCGTACAACTTGTTTGTATAATCTGGACACCACAGGGGGCCTGTCCTCACACTAATCTTGGCACCACAGGGGGCTGCCGAAAATTGCGCAGGTACATGACTGAGCGTCCTCAATCACTTCCCTTCCAGTGACCTAGCTTCGTTGGATCAGGTCAGTCACTGGAAGCCTGATCCCCCTGCAACATTTGAATCGTTAAGTGTCAAATGTCTGATTGTGTTGCAAAGCAAAATTGCAAGCAGTGTAGGAGTGACCCTCTGCTCCCATGTACTAGGGAGGTTCACACACACACAGCCCCAATGGGGCGTGTATGCTTCAAGTAGAGTGAAATGTCTGATCCATGGCAAAAATAGTGATTGGCGCACTTTTCTCGCTGTCACTAGCGGTCGGGTGATTGTCGTGTTTCCTGATCCGAACATGTTCTAACAAAAAGCACCGGCTTCAGCGTGGCTAATGTGGTGACTGAATCCCAATCATGTAGTCGTCGACGGTTTTGTTCGAAGAAGAAAGCAGGGATTTTAGGAGTTCTGCCGGTGATCTCCTTGATGCGGTAGGAGAAGATCTTGCGAGCTTGTAGAACGTTGTCACCCAGACAAAGCACCACGTGTAAGAGCATGTGCTTGTCTCTGGTAATGCGGTCGGGTGGAATTTCAACAGTCATCCGAAAACATTGTCCTGCCATGGAGTACCATGGAAGGCCGGCCTCAGCAGCCTTTCGCTTTGTCATGTTTTGCTGCTACCAACCGACAAACGCTTGAACAAGGAATGCAAAACAACATGGACATGCTGTGTGCTCAGGAGACGCAACCAAGTAGTGTCTTGCTGACACTCGCATGCGAAGGCTTTTTTGTCACGCTTAGCGGAACTTGCAGCCCTAATCCGTCCTGAGAATTAGGTTCCAACATCGAGATTGTTGGGACAGTCGCTCATGATCTTGAAATGGCATCTACATCTGAAACCTGCACGTACCAGCATTTTTGCACAAGCGGTTTTGGACCGCTTATGTTGAATGATAGGATGCACAACATCGTAAGGTGCAATCGAGTCAGAAGACCAAGGATCTCGCGATGGAGATCGGTGTGCGTCCTCAGCCACTTGTGACGTTGCCGTAGGTGAAGCTGATGATGTTGAGTGCGAAGAGCGTGTCCTCTTTCGTCTTGTAGTATGTGGATGTTGGCGTTGTTGCTGTGTTGTGGAATGGGATGCTGGTGAAATGTTGCGTGTTTTCTTTGTTTTCACGACTGTTCTGTCCTTTTTGTCTTTGTTGTCTTTCTTCTTTTTTGTCTTCGTTGTGTGCTTTGTTTTTTGCTTGTGTGTGTGACTGACTGCATGGGAGGATGTGGCGGTGTCATCCTTCCTCAGAAAAGCATCAATCTCTTCGGATCCCCATAGGCTGCTGTCGTCGTCTTCGTCCATATGTGTGCGATCCTAAATATGTTACAACAACTGTAGTTCTGAGAAATGGCTGCGGAGTCACAACTGCATTGAAGCATGCGCATGCGCTGATCGTCGGAAAAGAGAGAGAGGGAAATACAAATAAACGTCACTTGAGCAACCTCACCGGCTGGCATGATCTTTCAACATGGTGCTCTTAATGCTGGCCCTCATCAGGGATGATGGGGTTCACATCACAGCTTTGCTGTGTGGTTGTTGGCTGCCGGGGGCAGCAAGTATGCATCTAATTGTCAACTCAGCGATGCTGCTCACGGAGTTCTTGATCGCTTTCTCTTGTTGGATGTAGGAGTTGAAGTAGTGGAAACTGGCTCCTTTTGGGTAGGAGTCGTTGAAGTCGGGAGCTGATCAGGTTGCTCCGAATGCTTTCGTATCCACTCTGCAGATGCGATGAAGTACTCACGCCACCATGAAGAGCCGTTGGTGGCCCAGTGCCATCTCCATTGTGATGCCGTGGGAGATCGTGATCTGGTGCGGCGGTCCATGGTGCTAACACAACTGGTTGTTTTGCAAAATGCTGCGGGAAAGAGTGTATCAATCGCTGCATACAAGTACATGTGAAGAAAGTGCACTGGCTGTCTCACTTGGCAAAAAACAACGATTGTTGTTTTCACCGTCTGCTGCAATCACCCAATGGTGGTATAAATCATGTTGGATCACCTATTGTTGCGAAGCTTCGAGTCTTTCCACTCGTTGCTTTAGCTCTGTAATCTGCCGGGTTGTTTGCAGAATGAACTCGGCTAATTGGTCGCGTAGAGCCTCGTCACTGAATGTGGAAGGTTCACTTCCGGTTTCGGACTCATAATCCCGATGCTGTGTCAAAATCTCCATGAGGGCTGCGGAGAGAGCTTCACGTCGTGCCTCATCGACGGGTGGCGAATCTGTAATCACTGTATTTGGCGGAAGAGGTGAGTCGCTCATGGCTCGATGTCGGGATTCGAATAGGCGTCACTGTGAGGCAAAACTTCAGAAGGCAAAATTATGGTATTGTCTGAAAGCAACATGTGTTGAGTAGTGAGACTTATGCACTACCTGGCACTTTTTATATCGGCTTGCCTTAGTAGCAAATTCACGACCAATCAGGCGCGTTTTGCCTGATGAGGCTTTCAAGTACGTCGAGCTGCTGTTTGCACGAGGAAAGGATCGCCGTGGTAGCCTCGTGCTGAGTAGTCAACACCGTTGTAGCCTGTTGTATCAGGCGCTCGAGTTTAGCATTCGACTCAAGCAACGAATTGTGAAACTGCGTAATTGCTGCCATAATCTCAGCCGATGAATCTGGCTCAGGGTGTTGCGGAGGTGGAAATGGCGGAGTCGCCGGTGCAGCCACTGCTGCATCCTGCTGTTCTTCCGGATCTTGGTGTTGCTCTTGGTAGTCTTGAAAGTCTTCGTCTTCTGCAACCCGTAGAAACTGAGAGCGCAAAAGCGCCGGCTGTGGGTTGTGGCTGCCCACCGCAGATTGCTCGTTGCGGCGTCGGCTGTGCTTGGAAATGGATGGTCGAGGACGGCCGCTCAGCGCTTTGTGGCTCGGCTGCAATCTGCCAGTCATGGCACTTTTATACATGATGGTGCCTCAGTTAACGCTGAAAATGGCTGCGGGAAACACTGTGTTAATACAAGGCTGCTCTCATGTTGCAAGAATTGCACGGCTCTGGATCCACGCACGGCAAACTGGCACAATGTTTTGCTTACAGCTGTTGATCAGTATAGCCGGCCGCGATGTAGAGATCGCGCATGGCTCGAATGGCTAATGTGGCCTCGCTGCATGGTGTTGTCACTCTGCGTACCATGCGTGTGCGGGCCTGAAAACTGCTGCGCAGTGTTGAAACAGAGGTGGCTGACTGTGGGTGCAAAATGTCCGCCTTGTGCAAAGTGCATTGATGCGTGAGGCTGCTGTGCTGAGGGCTTATTGCGAAGCCCAGGAAAATGTTGGCCGGTTCAGTTTCAAGCTGAACCGGTGGTTTGTAAAAAGATGCATCAGTGAGCTGTGCAAAAGGAGGCAGTCGGGTCAGCTGTGCAGGTAAAAGAAGGACGCGGTTGTCGACGTATCTAGTAGCAAAAAAGAAAGCTTGATCCTGCTTGTTGTGATCTGGAAAATGCTTGTGGTTCGTGAAAAGCTGTTTGTATGTGTGGTGCCAACACTGTTCCTCGACCGCAACAACAATGTTGCATAAGGCTGGGCTGCAGGGCGAGCCCATAGGTGCACCGCGAAATTGCTCAATAAGTGACGTACCAACAGTGAAGTAGTTGAGTCGGAGCACTGCAATGATAAGTTGTGGTATATGTTGTAATTGAATGCATAGTTTGTTGCCTGAGGAGGCTTCTTGTTTCTTTTGTCTGCTTTTGCCCCTGTGGACTCGATGTGTGGGGTCTTTCTGTGAGTGGTCAATGAAGAATTTAGAAGAGTGTAGGGGGTTCTTTTCTCTGTACCATCGAACCATAATGCTGTATGCTGAAAGAAACCGGCTCTGGTCGACCGATGTGAAGAAGCCAGCCAAATCCTGGTTGTAAAGGATGTAATCTGTTGAATCGTGTGATTTCCTGCGTTGATGCAGGAAGAGTGCTGTTTGCTTGAGCTGTGTTATGCCATCTCCTTGGTGAAAGGAGTTTGGGCATGCTTGAAAAGTCATCAGCTGCAGTACGTCCGCTAAGGCTTCCCACAATTTCCTGCCCATGGTGTCGATGAACGCCACTATGGGACGGCCTTTTGTGAATTGCTTCTTTCTTTTCGGTAAAATGTAGGCGCGTGGGATGCGTCCCCATTGTGGAAAAGCCCATATGTAAGCTGGAAGAAGGCTGCGGATGTCTGTGTAGACATCAAAGTGGTGTTGTAGAGGTTGGTGCTGCGAGATCCGAAAGATCTCCTTGTCTAAAAAAGTGTTGTGTATGGCAGTATGATACAGTGCCGGGCAGTACCACGTGAGGCGGTTCGGGAAGTGATCTTCGCAGTGGATGATGCCCGAAGGTATTTTGTGTTGGACTTGCTTGATCATCTTGACCTGGAGTATGTTGTGTTGGTTGCAGTGTGCGTTGTGTTGTGGTATTTGTTCAGATACAAACTGCTTTGTAGTTTGGTGGTTGTAAGGCAGTCCATAGTATCTATGCCATGTGCGTATGGCTCGGCATAGTTGTGAAGCCAACTGTGTGGGCTTCTGAAGGCAATTGCTTTTGCCGGAGTATGCCAAAAATTGGTGTTGTGGTTGTAGTTCTGCAAGTTGGATAGCAATGTGGTTGTTGAAAATATGCTCCTGGGGAACTTGTGAATGTAATGGTGAGCAGGTGCAGGGTGGTGGTGAATCGGGTTGCCATGTAGTATGGGCGTCGCGCCAATTGTGTAGAAGTTGTTGCATGGGTGGGTGTTTCTTGTAGACTGGTTTTGTGCTGGGGAGATGGAATGGTGGAATGTGTTGTTTGTTGCTTGTTAACCGAGAACGCAAAAATTGTCGTAGTTGTTGGGTGAAGGTGGGGTGTAAGAGTGGCTGTAGGTAAATGGGTTTTGTGACAGGAGGTGGTTTAAGTCGTCGTTTCTTGAAGACGGTGTTGAGTGCTTTTTGAGCGTGTCTGCGGTCGCGTCGTGGTAAGTTGTTTGAGAGTTTGTGTAAAGCATAAACTGTGGCTGCTGGTGTATCCGAGCGAAGGAGTTGCTTTGTTGTGTCGAATCTGGTGCGGGTGTTGGAGGTAAGATGTGAGACTGTGGTCCAGGCCTGTTTCCTGGTGTTGAATAAGGTGGAGTTGGTGAAGCTTCGAATGGAGTGGTGTAGTTTGCCTCGGCGTTGCTTCGCCCATAAAGTGGCTGTGCCGTTGTGCTTGTTGTTGGCTGCTTTTGTGAAGCCGGAAAAAGCTCCTTTCATGTGTGATGTGATGTAGGGAAAGTTGAGCTTGGATTGGTGATGTTGTATGAGAGTGTTCTCTGTGGCTTCTAATTGCTCGATGGGTATGTTGGCTTGTAATACAATTGGTGTGTAATGGTGGTAGCATTTGTGTTTGTGCCACCATCGTAAAGAAAGTTCGGCTTGTACAATCTTGTGTTGTTGAAGTTGCTTGAATTTTCGATTACGCGTACCCTCTCGCTGCGTGAGAGAGTGACTTGTACTGCCGATGTAAACGTAGCCACGAAAAGGTTGTTGCGTGGTAACTCTGCAGTATACCACCTGTGGCTGACGAAAGAAAGAGAGTGTGTACGATGTAAAGGAAATGTTTGAATGTGCAAACAGTCGCTGTAGGTTGGAGAAATGTCCTTCCTCATGTTTGAGGTAGAAATGCTGTGTGCGAAGTAGCAAAGTCAGGCCTTGAAGCCAGAGTATGATTTGATAGAATTGTGTGGAGACTGGTTCTGCCAAAGGTGCGACAAATTGTAGGATGGATCTGCCTTGATCCAGAATGCGTGTGATGTTCTTAAATTGTTTTTGTCGGAAGATTGTTGTGTGATCAAGTGTTTGTCGGTGTTGAAGCAAGTGCTGTCGGAGTCACTCTGTCATCTGACTGATGATGGCGACGAGTTTGATCAGTGCTGGGGAGCCAAATTTGTCGATGGCTTTGGGTGGGACACCCCAGGCGACTGCAGCGGTCTGCAGTGTTTGCTCTTGTGAGCTACTGAGGGAAGGAAATTCCGAAGCAACAATGTCGAGGTACTTTTTTACCTGTGCTTTTTGTTTGTCGCTGATGCCTTTTATGGCACCAAACCATCTGGTGATGCCAGATTCGGAGTGAACGCCAGTGAAGTGATCTTGAAACCAAACACTGGCTTTTGTGGGCTGCTGAAAGATGCGCTGGGGATCCATCTTGGGATCCAGGGGTGCTGCCTTCGTTGGTGTAAGAGTTGATTGCTTCTGTCGCTTGGCGCCCAAAGTGGAGCGTCCCGGGAAGTGCATACCTGTGGTGGATGACGATGCCGGGGAAGCGTGTACCGGGTTATTGTCTTGTTCTGCAGGAGTTGTGGTGAATGGGGATAGGCTCTCAGTGGTAGGCCTGGTGTCAGTGTGTGTAGGATCATCGATGGTGGCTCGTTTTTGTCCACGTGTGGTTGTGGTGGGGGAGATCTCAATTGTGGAAACTGAGAGAGGTGGTGGGGAGGGCGTGTTTATCGGAGTGCTGGGAGTGGTAGATCGTTTTGGTTTCTTCGATGCTGGTGTGCTGGGGGCCGCATTGTGTGCTTCCGGCGCACGGAGAGTTTCAATTGTCTCCAGTGCTGTTGAAAGTCGTGCTTCAAGGTCGCTGATACGATGGGCCGCCAGAGTGTCAGTCTCTGTCGACTGCGAAGGTTGGAGTGGGAGATGAGGTTGTGGTTTTCTGGATTGTGGTGGTGTTGGAGATTCGGTGGGTTGCGATTGTGTGTTTTCGGTGTCTGCTGTGGCGTTTTGCTTGTCCTTTTTGTTGCCGTCGTTGTATTGGTCCTGCAGCTCCTGCAGGTACAACACCAATTCCTTAATAAGGTGTGACATTGCTGGTCGTTTTGCAAGTGTGAGCTTTTCTTGCCAGCAGAATGCAGTGGCCGCTTGGTCCAGATCAATTCTCCTTGCTCGGAGTTGACCCATAAGTTCAGTGGTGAAAACGGCTTCGCTGACGTGTTTGCTGCATGTGAGATGAATGTCGAAGCCATGTGCAGCGTACCGTAGCCAGTACGAAGACCAATTGTGTCGCAAAAATGCGACCAATGGTGCTGTTGCGATTGGCATGCCTGCTGTGCGGTTATGCACTGAATGTGGTGTAGATTGAATGTGTTTGGGGAGGTTGAGGCCAAAAAGCTGCCTGTTGTCCCAATGCTCCGGTGTTTGAACAAAGTCGTTTGGTATCTGGGGATTTGCAGGCGTGGGGTTGGGGTGTTGCTGTTGTTGGGTTGCGACGGTGGCTTGAGGTAATGTGTGTGACGAAAAGCTGGGGTTTCGAGTCGTCATCGGAGATGGACTCACAAATGTGTGTTGGGGAGTGGCAGGAGTGGGGATTGGTAATGTGGTGGGTGGAATTGGTCCGGGAAACTGTTGGGGTGGGGGAGGGGGTGGAGGGAAAGGTGGGAACGTGTTGTTGTGGCTGGAGATGTGAGCCGGACCCCAAGTAGTCGGGATTGGTGATGAGGTGTGTGGTGGGATATTGTGTATCCCTGGTGGTGGGGAGATCGGGTGCAATGGAGTATTGCTGGTCGAGGTTGCTTGTCTCTGCACGGTACTGATTGCTGTGCCGATGATGCCTGTTGGCATTGTTGTATGCCACTGAGGCTGTGTCGGCTTGTACATGGTTGCACAGTGGGGCACTACAGTTGCCTGTGGCTGCAAAAGCTGCACATGAAACATGCATGATCAACCTGGTTGGGTTGATCGTCAACATCAACTTGTGCGAGGCATCCAGCATGCAGCTGCATCGAGTCTTCTTTGGCTCAAAAGCGAGGTCGGAGCAAATGCCTTATTGCAAACGCCTATGTGTACAGGGATTCAGGCCTGGAAGAAAAGTACTAAAGAGTTGCAGGAAGAAACATAAGAAGAAATCAACATCACTGAATGAGGCCGAATCCAACAATGCTGAAGTGCCCGGAATGGAATCCCCACTTCTCCGGGGTCCGTACAACACCCTTTCGCCCCACGATGTAGGCTTCTCTGTACATGTCCCGATACGTCATCTTGTAATGCTGATACTTAGTCCGTATTGTCCCGATGACGATCACGCCCTGTTGGCCCTTGGGCCGCCGCGTACATTGATCGGTAATTATATGTACCGTGCTCTCCGACACATCTCCTGGGGTTGCACTCCCGTATATGACGCAAGAGGGAATGGGTGGATAGGACTTGTCGTCGAAGCAATGGCTGATAGAACTTGGGCGGACCAAGTCCTCACGCATTATGCGTGCGGCACTTGCAATGCTCGTGCCGTGTCCGGCGGTGTAGATGTATGTTTCCCCTGGTGGGTCAGTGGCACGAGTGCCGAATGCTCTGCGAGTCTCACCAGCCCACGGGATGAATAACATAGTATGCACGCCGTCCGATATTGGCGTCAGCGTTGCTCCCAATTCGTTGCACGCTGAGCGCGTGCCCGACTGTAATACGGCATGCGCGAAATCGGTTAAAGTCTCCTGCCTGAAATCGCTGTCAGCAGCTATCTCGCCCAAAGTTTTGGCGAGTTTGTGCGCTTCCTCCAAGTCGACAGCGTGGGGGGTCGGCTTTTCATGATCATAAAGCTCAGAGAAAGGCGCCACATCAATCTGTGGTGGTCTGCTCTGTTTGCCCAGTTGTTCGAGGGTTGGCTGACCCGATGGGGCAGCAGTTGTGGATGCATCGTAAGTCGGAGCAGGTGTCCGAACAGAGCTGGGGGGATTGTGCCGAAGCTGTTGGCGCGAGGATGTGCCCTGGCTTGTTGGGGGCTGCTGTTGTGCGGCTTGGCTGCCCTGGATGCGGAGGGCGATGCGCTGAACCTGCGAAGCCAATGTTTTTTGTGGGACCTTGGGTGGGGTAGGTGGCCTTTGACGTGGCTGTGTGGCTCTGTAATGCCACTTGTTGGCATCATCATCACGCACTGTAGAATAGCTGCGGAGCACAACCGAGGTCCGAGGAGGCGTCGATGAAGCACGCCTGGTGTCCCTGCGAGAACGGCTTCTGCGAGTGTCGCGGGATCGATGGTGTCTGCGTCGGCGGTGCTGTCTGCCGCTGCTTGCAGGCCGTGCTCGGCTGCGCGTGTGTCGACGGCGTCTAGTGCTCGCGGTGCGAGTCCTGCTGCGTGTGGGAGAATGCCGTCGTCTGCGTGGCAGCGGAGGATGATGGGGGGAAGTACGGGCTGCGAGCTGGTCAGTGTCTGCCGATCCTGTATCTGGGGGTGGTGGTGGTTGTGCGGGTGGTACTGTGTTGACAGAAGGGGTATTGGCTGTGTTTGTTGGTTGTTGCTGTTGGGGCGTCATTGCCGGTGTCTGCGGGGCAGTGTATGCCGCATCGGCAGTGGGAACACTGGTGGGATGGGGTTGTGGAGCTTGTTGAATTGTTGTTGGCGGCGGTATGTGGGGTTGTTGAATGGGCTGTGTGGGAGGGAGATGGCAGGGTGCAAGTTGTGGTTGTGGGGCAGGTGGTGCAAAAGGAAAGTTGAATGTAGTAGGTTGGGCCTGATGCTGTGTTGAAGCGGAAAGGCTCATGGGAAAAGCTGTTGGATGGGTAGGCACAAGTGCAGGATTCATGAGCGGTGTGGGTTGTTGTGGCATGAATTGCTGGGGTGGTGGTTGTTGTGGCATCTGGGGTTGTGGTGTGCTGAGATGTGCGTAGATTGTCGGATGCTGTGGGATAGGAGCGGTGTGTCCACACGGCATCATGGGGAAGCCGTGTGTTTGCTCAAGAGGAATCGTAGTGGGTTGTGTTGGCAGTGTGGGCTGCTGAGTGGCAGCAATGCCGGTTGGCATCATTGCTGGGTAGCTTTGAGACTGCGGCACCCAGGTGTTCTGGTGAAATTGATTAAGCACCGGTCGGGCTGTTGGTGCATATGGTGTTGCTGGCGGCTGCGCGGCAAAATGTTCCGGCCACATAGCTGCAACGAAGCGGGTGAAACGCACACAGTTGCACAAGCAAAGTGCAGGCTGTCCTGATTGTCCCTGCTGGACTGATTTGAGAGGTCGTAGACGGAGAGAAGGAAGGTGGAGGGCCGAGTACTCTCCGGAGAGAGCGCTGCTTCACTTGCTGTAGACATCTTTACCACGTCTGCACTCATGACAGATGCACATGCCCTTGCAGTCCCTGAGGAATAGAGAAGTGAAAAACCCCGGGGCAGAATAGAGAGAACCTGTGCATTAGCGGCCGGTTACTGCACTAGACGTCGGTTACTGCAACTGCACTCATGTCAGACTCACATGCGGGCATCAGAGAGAGAGAGATAAAGTAGCATCGGGAGATTCTGAACGATCTGAACGAAGGCTGAACACCCGGTTCATCACCGGTCTCCCCGGAGGGTCACCACGGCGCCATGACGGAAAGCCGTTGCTCTGGAGTCTCATCGACCCACGCTGATCACACTGATGGATTCGGCCAAGAGTACGAGTGCAAGAGGAAAAAGAGAGGCATGTTGTTCATGTTGTAAAAGTTTGTCAGATTGTGGCAACCGTACAACTTGTTTGTATAATCTGGACACCACAGGGGGCCTGTCCTCACACTAATCTTGGCACCACAGGGGGCTGCCGAAAATTGCGCAGGTACATGACTGAGCGTCCTCAATCACTTCCCTTCCAGTGACCTAGCTTCGTTGGATCAGGTCAGTCACTGGAAGCCTGATCCCCCTGCAACATTTGAATCGTTAAGTGTCAAATGTCTGATTGTGTTGCAAAGCAAAATTGCAAGCAGTGTAGGAGTGACCCTCTGCTCCCATGTACTAGGGAGGTTCACACACACACACACACACACACACACACACACACACACACACACACACACACACACACACACACACACGCACACACACACACACACACACGCGCGCGTGCACAAACATGAGTCTTTTCCCGTCCTTCTTTGAGAGCCTCCTCCAGCAAGCTGTCAGACCCGACGGAGTAGTGTGCATCGTCATTAATGGCTTTCCACTCCGTCTGGAAAAGATTGAGTGCCTCAAAACACACTCTTGCAGTCCAGATGGGCATGCGCCGAATCCACACTTCAACGCCGCCTGGAAAAAATGGCCGTTGCCCAATGATGTGAACATCTCCTCGTCATCTCGTATTCGAACAGGAGGAAACCCCTGACATCTGGCAGAGCCACATGCACCGAGTCTGCCCCGGTGATCTCTCTTTCAAGCGGCCTCCTCGTCTGCAACGCGTGCCCGCCAAACTCGAAGGGCCTCTGCCTGCTGCACGGCGTCAAAAAATGCATTGCTGAGTAACGGCAAGACTCCAACACGACGTCCTTGCGCCATTCCAAACAGACCCACAGCAATGTGCATGCATTCGCACAGCCTTCGAGTCGGACCCAGCTGGTTCCCGTACCAGCACTGGAATGTCATGGCCTTTTCTCAAGACAGGGAGTGCTTCAAGGCAGCTCGCCATCCAAGTACTGAGGCCCAAGCCCTGACGACCGGATCTCTTTTGGAACCCTTTCTGCCTGCCGGAGAACTGTCATGCTCCCCATTTTGCAAGGACTTCCCACCTTATGGATGTTGCCACGTAGTGTAGCAGTTCGACACCAAGGCCGGTTTGAGCCCCTGAGGCGCACTCGGAACGGGACACTCATGTAAAATTCTGCTTGCGCTTGCGCTCGAGCGGCGGTTCGTGAAGTCTGGGACCACCAGACGTGGCATCACTTTGAAGGTTGCTGGCCTGCCATGAGCCCACAGGCAGCGCACACGAGTGGATCTCATGCATGAAGACGGAGGCATCTCTGATGCAGCGTTGTCTGAAAAATCTGTCAGGCACACTCGCGCCATTGGCTCACCAGTGCACACAGCAGAGACACCTTCACTTCGTGGAGAAAGAGTGAAAAGAGGCATGAGTCATCCTCTCATCCTGTCTTGGCAAGCAACACAAATTGACTCTGTTTGTGCCTCCTCGCCATCCTTTTTCGAGCTGTAGCCTCTTGGCATCTCAGCTCCAGAGGTCCCCGGCATGCAACCTTCGATGCCACGCTTTAGCGGATCTGCCTCAGGCCGCACTGATCCCTGCAAGCTTCCAGACACCCCAAGCTCAAAGCTGAATTTCTGGTAAGCAGCCGCACTCCCGGCATAACCGAGGAGTTTCATCTTTTCTGACCTCAGAGGAATCTACATCGCTAAAGGCGTTCTCTTACTGATGTCCTGCACCTAGAACCCTACGTCTTGAGGAGCAATGCACTCAGGGTTCTCCTCTACTCGGCACAGCTCTGACCGCAGCCGTCCCAAGGTCCGCACACCTCGGCCGATGTTGCGGCCGTGCGTGTCCAAAGCTCGGAGCGTGCAGACCTTGGCGGCGGTACCAGGAGCTCTCCCCCCAAAAAAAAAACGACAAGGGCCAGGAAGTCATGGATCTGCCGAGCTTCTCCATGTTTTCCTGGGTTGAAGATGCTCGGAACTCGAGGCCGCCGTCGGGAGCCCAGCCCTGCGCATCTAGGCGAGTCGGCTCAAGAACCCTGCTCCTTAAAGCGATGTCGCCTTCTGTTCACGCCGCTTGCAGGCCTAGGCCTATGTTTCTCCTTGCTTGGATCTCCTCACTGCTTTTCCTCCCCCGCGGCTACTTCTCGGCACCAAGTGTTCCGCTGGTTTGGTGTGGCACGAGCTGGAATTTACAAGCGCGCATGGACGGATGCAGATAATTATACACACGAAGTCAACCTGACCTAAATTTCATAAAGTCTGATGTTGCTGGCTTCGGCATCAGCTGGCGAAAGTCAGTCCTGTAGTTGCCACAGCTTGCCAATGCTGACCACAACGCCGTCGTCATTCAGCTCCACTTTGTGAGCCTGCCAAAGCCCAGCAAGCGCGTGACAGCTGGCGTCTTGTCACCCTTTTCTCTATCTATCGCTCTGTCTCTTCTTGAAGCAAGTTGCTGTGTGCCAAGGACACATACAAGATTGCTCTGTGTGTTTCCCCCTCTCCCTCTCTGATTCCATGGCCTTGAGGGGCAAGCCATTGATACTGACATCAGTGCCGATGACGAAAATCTTGGCACCTCCACAAGGCCATGAGTACCACGGCATCTACAACGCACGGCCTGAAGCAATATCCTCTGCAAGGCACCACCCGAGCCCAGCCACGATCCCTGCAAAGTCGCCAGGGTGATGGGACCTGCTCAGAGTCAGAAGACCGCTAAACTCTGGGCGAAAGTCTCATAGAACACCAAATCTACAGACAAGAGGATGTTGCCAGCTCCAGCGGCTACAAAGGACATGGAGACGGCACGAGGCCCTGCCCTGCGGAGAGATTGACAGTCATGATAGTGCAGGGCCGTTCTGCAACTGGCCTGCAGGAAGTTGCTTGGCTTGCGGCGGGCAGACCGGAGCTTTGCTGCCCATGCAAATGAAGCCTTCATCCATTATCGGAGTGCCCTTCACCCGGGCCGTCTTCGCCCAGTCATCCAATTCCTTTCACACATCCAAGGCAGATACCTCTCAAGGTTGTAACCCCAACCCCCTCCAGCTGCATCAGCCCCCGGCCGGTGGCGAGCTGCTGCTTTTTGAGGAGTGCGCGTCGGTCTTCGGCGCATCACTCCAACAGATTCGGCCACAGGCCTCCGCGTTAAAGGGAGAGCACCACGGATGACACAGAGTGAGAAAGCCCTCGCATCATCGAGATGGGGCCTGGAGTTGGGCTCCCATCCCAAGGCAGAAAATTCCTGAAAATCGATCTAGACCCCTTGCCTCGTCGAGCCGAAAAATGCTTGGCGGTTCTAGATTTTGACTTTCTCCGGCGAGTTGAAGCAGAGCCGAAATAGACTTTGCATGGACTGATCTGCATCTAAAACCAGCGATCCGCAAGAAGAAAGGACAGATTCGGCACGCACAGAAGACAGGTTGCTCAGGATGCAGCTGCCCGCGATCTCGTGCTTGTCCGAGTCCAGGCGGCCTGGGGACGGCCGAAATCCACAAGGCCTTTTCCCAGCGTCTGAGATCGCAGCTCGTCATGGAGGAGGCGCCATCCTCGTAGGTCTGCAGGGCGAACCGCCGGATCTCTGCAAGCTCCTGTAGCGCAGCTCTCAGGGCCACAGGACAAAGCTCCGAAGAAACGTCCAGCAACCCGACAACATCCACATCCCACACCGGATACCGGCCCCGCACCTCGCTGATCTCCAGTCGAGCTTGCAGAAGCTGCTCGTCTGCCGCCTTCTGGATATCACGGAGCGCCTCCAAACGAGTCTCGAGCTTTCGAGAGAGAGGATGGCATGGCCATGGACAAGGCCACGGGCCTCCAGGTCCGAGCTAGTGGCAGAAGTTTGCAGGGACTGTTCCAAATCCTTCTGCTTGGCTGCGAGGTCTGCGACCTCCTCTTTCACTGCATCCACGGCCTCCTTCCAAAGAGCCTCCTCAGAGTTCAGAGAGACTGCCGCTCAGAAGAGCACATGAACACCCCGTGTCTCATGCCCGAGCCTGGGAAGACAGCAGAGCCTCGACGTCGGCTTTGCTAGCCGCATTTCGCACTGGTTCCGGCGCTTGTCCGGCGGCGGAACGAGCCGAGAAGGTTCGATTGACAGCTCCGGCTTCGGACTTCGGCGAGAAGGTCGCCCCACGGGCGGGCGCCGAAATTCCGGCAAAGGTCTCACTCGGCTCCCTCTCCACAGTCAGCGTTGAAGAGCTCATGACGGCGGGGGCTGTCATGGCCAGGTCATCAGACCCGGTCGAGTACGTATGAGCCTGCAGAGAGCACTGAGAGGACTGACGTGCTCAGAGCGCTGCAGGGCACCTGATTGGCCAAGGTTGCAGCAATTTGCCGGAGCCTGCGGCGAGTAGGGCCCGAGTGTCAGCCATGTCGGCTTTAAGGAATTCTTCAGGCCTGCCATCCATGGATTTCAGCTGCACGCCAAGCACATCTGCTTTGGCATGGGCACCCTGTGCAAGTTCCTCTGCAGTGATCCAAAACAGGTGTCAGTGTTCAGCTCCCACACAGCGAGAGATGGACCTCGACCTCTGCCAGCACCTTCTTCGTGGCGAGGTCATTGTGGAGGTCCTCTGCTCTGGTTCAGGAGGCACATGAGGGCCCCCCTTTATTTCAGCACCATGGGTGACTGCGCCTCGGCCAGCTGCGCCCGAGCCAGCTCCGCGTTGTCCCTGACAGCGCCGACCTCAGCGGCGCGCTTTTCGGTGAAACCTCCGCGCCCTGCAGGTCCAGTTTGTGCATCGGCCTGGTCTGCCAGCTCGTTGCGAAGAGTGCTCAGGACCTATCACAGCGAGCACTGGATCGACCGGTCGGACGCACTTGCCCAGTTTTCGAACGGAGGGACTTTTGTAAGTTGAGTGCGAACTTCGTGTCCCGTATTTGACTCGGGTCTGTGAGTCTGTGTGCCAGGGATGTTGCCAGCCAAAAGCCTGAGGCGGGGCCATTCAACCCAACTGTGCCTTGACCCATCGTGCAGTGGCGGGTAGCTACACCGGCTTGTGACCCCATGGAGTTCCCTAGACACGTTGTTGACACACGTTGGAGCCTCGAGTGCTGCCAAAGTGTGCAGGGGGACTCGAGGTCTCACTGTGCAATTCACGTGATCCACAGCGAATGAAACCTGCCTGGACGGTGATGTCGCGGCTGTAGTTGCGAAAGCGACTGTGCAAGTCACGAGTGTCAGCTCACCAAAGCAAGTATCCCTGAAGAATACAATGCATGGTGTGGCTGACTCGTTTCAGCACAGGAGGAAGTCAGCCCGTTCTCTCGGGCCTAAGCACTTCTCGGAGGTTGTCTTCTTTGACTCGAATGTCACCGTCTTGATCGGTGAAGACATTGAGTATTTTCCTGGGCAACAGGGATGCCAAGTGAAGCTGGAACTGCGAGGACGGAAAGCATGTTATTGTCGGGCAGTCAGGCATGCCAAGGACTTCTTGTTGGCATCGTCTTGCGCTTTTTGACTCCCAGACAACAGAAGTTGGGCCAAGTTGCAGCGGTATCTCGGGCGGCACAGCGACGTCAACCATTTCGCGGAATAGACCGACGGGGCGTCATTGATGTCATCAGGCCGCAAGACTTCGGCTCAAGGTTATTCGGGACTTCTTGAAAGTCTGCATGAGTCCGGTGCAAATCTTGGGGCCAGTTGGATCTTCATGACACTCGTGGTCAAGTGCTGCTGGATAGGGCTTCAATGGCGAAATATACTATACAAGTAAACTTCCACTTGAATCCGAGACAGCAGTGCACTGCCGCAGAATGAACAAACGAAGCCTTTCTCATATCAGAGGTCTCCACTCACAAAGATTTCCAGACACACCGGTCGAAGCTCACGGATGCATTTTCCGGTACTCTGATGGCGCTGAAAAGCTTTCGAACCACAGGAAACCGCTTTGAGTTCTGCTGTGGAGCCATCTGTCTGCAAGATAAGCCTTGCGGGTTTCACTGACGGCAAGCACTCAGTGCTGCAGAGCGGTTGACCTGAGACGGTGCACACAATCAATGAATCCAGGAAGAAGTGCGACGAGTCGCGCTTTGCCTCGGCTTCCTTCACTTCCTTCCGACCTGACCCTGGTCCTGACGAACACTGCGCTTGCTTCTGCAGACTCACAGTCTCCGACTGCTCCTTGCGAGTCGGCACGCCGGCAGCCACAACTCCTGCACTCAAGCCGACTGAAGCCCTTCAGAAGCGAGCACAGCTTGGCCAAGTTGCACCTCGCCGGTTCCCGCCAGAAGCTCTGAGTCTGTGGATGGATTGAACTGCAAGGGCCATGCCCTGGGCAGCCGAAGAGACTGCCCAAAAACACGCGCGAAAGCTCACAAGACTACACCTCATCGTGCTGCAAACAGCCGCGAATCGATGATTGCCGCTCCTGGCAGACCCCCCAAAACGCCAGGGACTCCAGGGACAAGCCTAGAGCCCTAGAGGCTCGGGAAGGCAGACCCAGTCCTCATCCATCTTTGAGAACTCTTGGCTTGGCCACACCTTCTGCGTGGCCCTGGAAGATGTGACGGATGCTGACTCCTGGCAATACCTTCGGGGCAATTCTCCCGCAAAACAATGGAAGAGAGGACCTTTTGATCAGGGTGCCTTGCTGGCGGTCTCCGTTGCGAGAAGCATTTCGGAGATGACTCACGAAATAGTGCCACAAATTTCCTGCAGAAAGTTCTTCTGTGCCGGGATTAGGGAACCCTTCGCAGCAAAGATAGAGTTCAAGCAGCCTTCGGAAATATGCGCTGGCGGAATATTGCGATGGCCTGGCCAATGCGGTCTAGTACCGAAACACACGTGGGTCCGTGGATTAGACTCGTAGGCCTCCCTGCCACACACACCGGAATCACGGGGTCCAGCTCTCGGGCAGGTGCCAGTACCCACCACTGCTGCCAGCCTTGAGACCTCAAAGCAGCACCACATGGCGCGACGTGGCCCCCGGCGACTGCCAGCCAGACTCACACCAGTCCCTCTTTGTCTTTAGCCTTTTCCACGCGAAGTCTGGGGCTGAGCTTGTGGCAGCCGGTAGTCCAATTTCCGCTTGGCTCAGCCAGAAAGGGAAAGGACATGGACAGCTCTGCATGTCGGGCCAAAGTAACAGCTGAAATGGAACACCCCTGCCACCCTAGCAGAGTGTTACAGAAACATCTTGCCCAGAGCATGCTGTCAAGAAGCGCTACGACCTGTACAACTTGGACCTGGTATTCTGACAATTCCTATATATGTGCTATATCGGCAGTAGATGTCACTGCACATTCTAGACATCATGCATGTCTTCCTCTTCGTGAAGTTAGATGCAACTTGGTCAATCCTCCGTTTCAAAATTCAAGGTCAGTCGAAACTCAGCTGGCGCGACGACATGATCGACAGCATCTCGCTGTAAGCCATCAATGCACGTCTTGGGCAGGTCCAACACAAGCTCCACGGCACCCTGGTTGATCTTTCGCTGCAAGAAGGAGTGATGCCACCAGGCCCGAATGCTGTGCGAACGGGAAGTGCAGGCGAAGCACGACTTCGATGTCTTTAGCCGAACGCACACGAGGCCGTCCGCTTCAGTCCACCATGGGCTCTCTGCCAGCTTACACTCACAAACTCCATTCGGGGACAGCTCTGCCTGAAATGTCGGGTGCCAATGTACCCACTTAAAACCCTCCGGAGCTTTGCGGCTTCCAAGGCCGATTTGCAGAAAGCAGCCGCCACTGAACATTGCTGATCGCAGAGGTCCGATGCGCAGCGCTTTCAGTCGGTACTTGAGAGCCTCTGCATTCACTGGTGTGCTCGTGAGTTGAACGGAGCCTTGAAGCCAGATCTCGAACATGGCAATCCATCGAATTTGCGAAGGTATTGTCACACCAACCCGGGTGCCGCCTCGTATGCGACCAAACCACCGCAAGGCATCCCGGGCAGCTGTCACGGCCCCTGAATATAACAAGAGTGCACAGATCATGGTGCCGCTGCGTCCCTTGCCAGCCTTGCAGTGGATCACCGCTACATTCTGCTCGTCTGCCAGCAGCCAGGACTCCACATCTCTGCAGAAATCCAACATGTCGGCGAAATCGGGAGGGCAGTGATCAGCCGATGGAAAAGCCTTCGTCTCCCTGGGGAAACCGTTGTCCCGAAAGTGCTTTTCGGCACAGAGGTTGTAAATACGGAAGTGACCGCTGTGGGCTCCTTCGAGGAAGCGCTTGACCTCGCTGTGCGGATTCCGGAAACATGCTCCAGAGCCTCGGCCCGGGAAGCCCATGGCAATGAGACGGGACGTGACGTAGGCCAAGTCCAGGTCGAAGCCGTTTTCCATAAAGCGATGCCGGCTTCCGGAGACTCTACGTCTCACCCAGCCGCTCATCCCCGTCTTCAGCAAGCCCGTCGTGCTCATGTTCCGGTAGCTTTTCCTGGGCAGTCTTCCAAGCCAGGACTCCTGCAACAGGTCACAGTCTTCCACACAGGCGCTCTCATGGGGCAACCACCACTCTCCGGCATGCTCAAAGATCGCCAAGACGTTTAGCGACTCTGAGCTTCGTCTGGACTGACATGTGTTCACATTGGGCTTGCTGCTTTTGCTCTTTGAGGTGTTGACTGTGTGATACGACTGTTCGGTTCGATAGTCTCCCCCCGCCGTCACCATTCTGCCCCGCGGTGTACCTTTGCCGCCTTTGCCCTCTGCAGGGTCTGTGCAAATATCTGGTTTGGAGATGTCTTGGTGTTGCACCTCATCCACCGGTTCAGAGCACAGGCACCACTTCGGGCTCCAGAACGGATCAGACGTGGGAGGAGTCGGAGTTGTTCTGGCAGCTAGGTGTGCATGTCTGGGGGAAGCCGGTGGAGCCAAGTCCCCACAGCACATCTTGAACAATGCCATTTTACAGCGCCAGCTCCAAAACACTCTCCGACGCAATACGAATCAATGGAAGGCCGCACAATGCCCACGGAACGGCCATCATAGAGCGGCTTCGTTGCACTGACTTCTGTTTGTGATGTTGAAATCACGGCTTAGAGTACATCGTGAATGCGCTAGCTCTTAATCCTCTCATGCGGCTGTTGGGCGTTGCGGGGCTGACAGCGAGTTTGTCCCGCTTGTTGTTCTCTCTCAGATGATCACCTAATCCCAAGTTGTGTAGTCTGTAGGAGTGGTTGCTTCGAGTGCCCGTTAACAACTGTCGTCGTCTGCGAGCTCTGGTAGCAAGAAAAGCCAGCGAGAGCGCTCAAGGAAAGACACAGTCCAAGGCACTAAACTCTAGACTCTAGACCTTCTCGCAGACTCTGCACATCGTCCACTTACACTCTCTTGTGTCTTCGGGCTCGAACTGAACATCTGGCCGACGGCGAGGCGGCATGGCGAGATCTTCATAGGCTGTCTGAACAACTCGGAATTCGTAGGCAGAGGGATCTCGGGCTTTCCAGTCATATCTACAACAGCGAGCACGCGCGCACTGAGCTGCTGTGGTTTTGAGCAACTTTGGAGCATCACTGCACTTGACGGCTGCGTGCGTCACCTGACGAAACAATGCTCTGTCAAGATCTGAGCGGCCTGCGGGAACACAGACCTTTCCAAAGTCATCTGCTATGGGTTGAGGAGAATCTTCAGCAGATTCTGGGATCCAATCGAAGCAATACTGCTGCATACCACTTTTGGCCTTGCTATCGTGGCCTGCGCCGTCCTTTGACGACCGCAGTGAAGCCATCTTCGTCCACTACGGGCTCCACCTCTTTGGGCTTGCTGGTGCCATAGCCTTTGCCACGACTCCTCGCTGCACACACAGAGCGAGGCCCATGCGACGCACGGAGTGGCTGAGGTGTGGACAAGGCGTCGTCTCCGATCTCCAGGACAGTCTCAGCTTCCTTCGTTGGAGCAGACGAAGTCGGGTTCAAGCTGGACTCACTTCCTTGCAAAACAGTCCTGGACTTCGATGTCGGAACCTTCGTCGCCTTCCTGCACTGCCACATTATGCTTACTGTGTTGCATCACCCTTTCTGGCAGTCTGCCTCCACCTCCATTCCTTCCAACTTATCTAGCAGCTCGTCTTCTTCTGTCGCATACTCAATGCCTCACCGATGCTGCTCAGAAACGCAGAAGGCAGCGAACGCAGCACGAGCTCGGGTCCAAACGCTCGGACCCTTGGCTTTTGGAAAGATCTTGTGGAGCTTGGGCTCGGCAAGCCTTGAACGAAAAGAAACAGCAAACAGCATTCTCCAGCATTGCTCCTGGCACAACACGACCGAAATGCTTCGGCCTGCAGGACTTCGTCCGCAAAACTTGCGTCTCCGGAGTGGCAGGTGTTCCAGAGTCGAAGACCTGCTTACACATCAGCAACAACCAAGCAAACCGAATCTTCAAGGAAGTCCGCAGTCTAAGCCTTCGGCACAGAGTTGCAACTTCTCTGTCACTACCGTCGTCGGTCTCCGTGTTGAACAACTCGTCCATCCGCAAGTACAGGAAGTATGCAAGGTCCTTCGCTCATGGTCTCCAGGTTTCTGAGTGCATCGAAACATTCACTCCAACACCGTGCACCGTTGTCAGCTACTGGCTCGGGTCGTCCTGCACATCACCAGGATTTTGCCAGCTCGGAGGATTCTTCTTCCTGGTGGATTTCAGAAAGCCGGGGCAAGCTCACCAGAGTTCTGAAGCTGCTACGAGCAGCCTTGAAGCATTGGCCAGATATTCAATCATGTCTCCCTCGGCACACGGCTTACCGAAGACAATACCACACTTACGGCCAGCAAGCTTACGCCGGGATGGTGCCGATTGCACGGACAGCGCCAGCCTGCAGCTGCCTGCCCTTGGCATGCGAGTCGCGGCCGCCCCAGCCTTCATAATGGCGGCGTGCATGGACACCCTGGTGGCGTCTGCTGGGAACGTGCTCAGCGCTCAGCACACCAGGTTCAAATCGAGATTACATGTTGCTCACTGCCTAAAAGAACAAGACACGGGAAACCAATGGAGGCACATGCTGAGACAAGTGTAGTTTAGAACATGACATGTACCCTCTGACCAGTACAAGCAAAAGCGAAAGCCGACACAAAGCTGCTACAACAACATGGCCTTGATCTGTCGCCAAGGCCAGTGTTGTCCATTTTTTGAAGACACTGTCCACCGCCTGATGCAACGTCGTACACCGTTTCAATCATGAACCAGCCCATACTGGCGCAAAACATCTCGGCTGGCGACTTCGTGGAACTTTTGTTCCAAGCTCATATGCCTGATTTACAACACAACGATGTGCATGTTGCTTCTGAACTTGCACCACACCGACGCCCCGGGCCTGAGCACCTACGCCGTCCGGATGCACATGATAAAACAATGCGGCTTGTTCCAGAAACGGCTTCGCAAGCACCGAGCTAATTATTATATCAACACAACGGATTTCACTCTTCCAGGAGAAAATCGTATGCGAAAATGTCCATGGCATTTCCCACTTGACCCGCATGGACATAAACAAACGTCGGTGTGCACCTGCGGCGCTACTTTGGGCACACTTCGAGGCGAGGATTTTCAAACTTCGCACCGCCGCGGGTGTATGCCAACTCGATGCCTGCCCAGGAATGAGACCAGCTGTCAGCGCATGCTCCGTGCAAAACAAGACCTAGCGAGTGCCTGCTTTCGGGGACGCACAAGGGGGATCGCTCTGTCACCAGATTGCACCAAGTGAATGTATATAATAAGGCAGACTGACGTCCTCAAGTTCGGAAGGAGTGGCAATACACACATCCGTGTTCCAATCAGATACCGCACATATCGTGACCGTGGTCTCTGGTTTCATCGGCAATGTCATGCGAAACAGTGCCAATCATAACGGCTTACCGACTGCTGTCCTGTTCATGGGAGAGGTGTCAGGAGTTGGGTTTTCGACAGTGGACTGTTCAAAACATGAACGCAAATCAATATGACGAGATTGAAGAGTTTGAAAATCTGAAAGTTTGGAGAATGCAAAGGTTTGAAGTTCGAGTATTTGAGAGTTTCGCGTTTGAAAGTGTGCACGAGTTTGAGAGCTTGAAGGCTTGAATGGGAATCCAGCTCGAAAGTCTGAAGACACAGCGACCTGCGACGTGCGAGAGTGCGAGGATCGTGAGGCGGAGGACAGGTGAGGACGCAGGTGGGCTCACGGAACAGGTCCCGGGCTCGAGTTTGTAAGTTTGAGAGGTCAGAATTTAAGACATACGTCCAAACGTCAGAACATCGACACGCTTTAAAGCTCAAGCTTTCAATGTGTTCAACCTTCAAACTTTCAAACTTACAATCCTTCAAAATCTCAAACTTCAACACCCTGAAGAATCGAACTCTAACTCCGTCTCTCTCCAACTTTGCAATCTTTGGAACCCTAACACTTTCAAACTCCCTCTGAAAACTCGAGAACAGCTTCGACCCTCACCGCCATGAAGCGAGTGAGTGAGTGAGTGAGTGAGTGAGTGTCGACCTGGGGTGCTCTCCGGCCTACGGAAACGGTCCCTCTCGCCTTCTTTGCCCCTCCGCATACGTCATCAGGGCTCCGGTGCAGAGTTCAACGCTCCGGGCCCCTCGATCCGAGCCGGGGATTAGGGGAGGGATGTGCCACCCGAACCTCCATGGGCCCGCCCCCCCAAGCCGGGCGGCTTGGGTTGGAATTTGACACTTGGCAAGACAGTCCACATCACAGGAACAAAGCTCTTCCCTCGATGATCTCTCACCGAAGTACTAAGCTGGGCACACTGGCTCAGAGAGGCGGGGCATTGGGGGGAGGGGTGGTCGACCAAACACGCACACACGCACAGCACCGGCAGCGAGACTAAGGGCAAAAGCACATTCAGCTAATGCCCTTGTGGCTGCAAATACTCGAACAGTGTCCCCTTGGCGTGTGGGACGATGCCTGATGCTGAGGGCATCACCCCTCGACCAAAAGGGGGCGCCATGAAGCGAGGTCATATGACCTTCATTCCAGAGACGAGACATATTGGATTCCTTGCCATCGCCAATGAGGTGTCGAGTTTACGATACGGGATCAATCCATCGAATGATGAGGGCAGGTTTAAGGTATGCAACCTTTCGGGCCAACCGCCATCGTGTAGTAAGTGGCTGGTTTTGGATATGGGATCAATCACAGTTACCCAATAAGGACTGGATTTGAAACATGACTTCACTGCTACCGCAGGGCCACGTGCAGGCCTGGTTCTTGACATCAAGAAACAGCTGGTCAGTATGAGACGTAAGGTGAATCGTCCTCGTCATTCGAGGGGCCATCAAAGACAATTTCCAAAACCTGCACTCCGAACGAATTACCACAAAGAGCCAATTTCACACACACCGTTATGTCGGGTGGTCTAATGAGTCTAATGCAAGCCGAGCGCGATTAAGGATGTCACGTCTCCCATGCTCCCTATTTCGGGTGGTGTAATGCAAGCCGAGCGCGATCGAGCGCGATTGAGGATGTCACGTCTACAAAACTCCCACACGGACCGTTGTGCATGAAAGCATCAGCTTGGTGCAAGCCGCTTGTAAGCAACACAGACTGCGACCGCATGAAATTCGAACCTGAGTTAGAACTCAGATTCGAACCCGAGTAAATTCTGGCTCCAATCCTGGAGTTTGCTGGGTTCTGACTGACCGACCTGTTTAGATTGTTGCTGTGCATATCAAGTTCGCTAGATGCATAATAAAAACTTGGATGACTCTGGTAACTTTCTTCTGGCTTGCAAGAAAACATTCTAGTCGATCGGATTTGACGCGGCAGAAGCTCAAAGTTGAGAAAATTCGAAAGTTTGCGAGTTTGAAAGATTGGATTGTCAGACTCCATTCTAGGTAAACACCGGTCTCAAGGTTTTAGGTGGCATGGACGACCCACGCAGCGCCGGTTTCTTGCTGCGTCCACACAAGCCAGGGCAGCGCGCGCAAAGCGGCTGCACAAAGACCATTAATGCTGTACAGCATGCTGGAAAAGATCGCTCCCCCCCATCCATCTCTCTGACTTTGGCAACAGTCCACGTACGAGTTGCAACTTGTGGGCACATTGCAGAGTCGAGATGTGGCTGCTGTTCGGCTCACCACCAGCGTGCCATGTACCACGACCACAGATGGAGAGCCGGGTCCTTCCAGGACTGCCAGCAGTCATGACTCGCAAGCAACCGAGCACCTACCCACCCAAACGACTCTTCTCCGGCGCATCGGCCAAACAGCAAAATCGATGATTTTGCTTCCAAGCCATCCACATTTTGACAAAGCAGCAATCCTTTCGCCAAGACGCAGAGTCTGCCTTTCGTCAAAGTCATCCTCTATCTGGATCGAACCTGAAAGGAGTCTGGAGGGAGCACTGCTTGTGTCTTACTGCTGTTTCCAAAACTTAGAACACACCAAACCAGAAATAGTATGAACCGTGAATACTGCTTACAGCACTATTCCATTGTTTCTACAAAGCCACACGACAACGCATTTTGGAGCTTAAAAGCGATGAAAAATAAAAGAAATCTTCAAACCTGCCAAACTACGGTTTTAATTCTGTTTCCAGAGGACACTGAGATGTCCAAGAGCAGGATCTTGAAGATCTTGTCATTTCGAGCTCTGCAATCGAACAAATGTCGAAAAAATACATTCGAAACTCGTTTCAAACAAGTCTGCTGCATTCTTACCAGTGCAGCGTCAACATTTGTTCGATTGCAGAGCTCAAGCCACAGAACATTGCTGTCTTTGTCCATGATGCAACAGCTGAATGAGCTGTGCTGTTGGATGGAGTGGCTGCATTAATAAAAGAAACGGAACCCCAGGTTCGAACACTGAAGTGTTCGAACCTCGAGTTCGAACACTAGTGTTCGAACCCGGAGTTCAAACACTAGTGTTCGAACCTTAGATTCGAACACCAGTGTTCGAACCTCGAGTTCAAACACTGGTGTTCGAACCCAGAGTTCAAACACTGGTCTATAAAACGCTTTTACAAACACGAAAGAAGAGAAGCTACACGAAATCGCTTTATGGGCGCGTTTTGCGAAGATAAGAAAAAGAGAAGAAACAAACACAAAAGAAGAGAAGCCACACGAAATCGCTTTATGGAGCTTTTTGCGAAGAAAAGAAAAAGAGAAGGAACATTCACCAGTGTTTGAACCGCGAGTTCAAACACTGGTGTTCGAATCCTAAGTTCGAACACTAGTGTTCGAACCTCAAATTCGAATACTGGTGTTCGAACACGAGTATTCGAACCCGAAGTTCAAACACAAATGTTCGAACCAGGTTCGAACTGCAAATAGAACGTG
Organism: Symbiodinium sp. CCMP2592; assembly: GCA_905221615.1. Classification (NCBI taxonomy): domain Eukaryota; class Dinophyceae; order Suessiales; family Symbiodiniaceae; genus Symbiodinium; species Symbiodinium sp. CCMP2592. Next base: position 90,141 of record CAJNDT010000560.1, on the reverse strand, counting down.
GAATAAAATCTCTATTTCCACTCCACAGTTGCATTCCGCTGGCTGCAACACTCTGTATGGACTCTGAAGGACAAGCACAAAGCTGCTTGGGACAAGGCTCCGATCTTCCAAACGTCCTTCCACCAAATGCTCTCCAAAGTTTCTAAAATCAGCGACAAGCGCAGCCGACGAGACTTGGGCGCAGGGCTCAAACTTGCGACTCCCAAAACGGGCGTCTCGCGGCCCCAAAAAAAGGGACCGCGCAGTGCAGTCAACCTCCTCTGATGACTTTAATGTATTTTAAATAGGAAGGGCTGGAACCACGACCCCGAAATTGAGCCGTTTGGTGGCCCCCATTTTGGGGTCGCGAATTCCTTCATTTCGGGGCCCAATTCCGTGCTTTCCAGACTGTAACACCAAGACGATCCCCGCAGGCAGGCATCTACAACACTATGTGTGGACTCTGAAGGACAGGTTAGCTGCTTGTCAGCCTCCGATCTTCCAAAAAAACGGCCCACCAAATGCTCCCCAAAGTAACTAAAATCAGCGATAGGCGCAGCCGACGAGACTCAGCTGCTTTGGACGGAGTCGCTAAATGGAACCGTCTCGTTCCTTCCACAGCACGGTGCGTGTAGTACGTTTTCACTGCGAGACTTCGAAGGATTCGAAGGGCAGACTCTTCGAAGGGCTGCGTGTTGCTGAAGTGCAATTCCACTGAAAGTGACTTGCCAGTACTGTGGAGGTGCTTCAGAATCTGAGTTTGATTTAGCAGCGGTTCGTTGAGTCCACCGCCGTGGCTGTGGCCGCTCAGTGATTGGACGTGTCCAGTATCAGGCGTATATTTCCAAGGCAATCGAGAAGAACTGGAAAACAAGGCTAGGTGTGGGCCAATGTCCACATGTGTTTTTGGGGAGATGTACACGCCAGATTTCTGCTGTTTGCACGACAAAGCGGTTGCAATGGTTCCTGTACAGAGATGTACAGGCTGCCGTGAAAATGAGGCTGGTCCCCCCCTCCTCCGGTGTTTAACCCAGGTTTGAACCTGGGTTTGAACCTGGGTTCCCTTTTTTTTTGGGGGGGGGGGAACAACAACAACAACAACCCAGGGAACCCAGGTTTGAAACCTGGGTTTAACCTGGGTTTGAACCTGGGTTCAAACCTGCGTTAAACCTGGGTTCGAACCTGGGTTCAACCCAAGATTAAACCCAGGTTTAAACCCAGGTTATAACCCAGGTTTGAACCCAGGTTTGAAACCCAGGTTCTAACCCAGGTTTGGAACCCCAGTTTAAAGCACCCAGGTTCAACCCAGGTTAAAACCCAACCCAGGTTTGAAACCCAGGTTCTAACCCACATTTAGAACCCGGGTTTAAAAACCCAGGTTTAAACCCAGATTATAACCCAGGTTTGAACCCAGGTTTGAAACCCAGGTTCTAACCCAGGTTTGGAACCCAAGTCTAAAGCACCCAGGTTTAACCCAGGTTAAAACCCAACCCAGGTTTGAAACCCAGGTTCTAACCCACATTTAGAACCCCGGTTTAAAAACCCAGGTTTAAACCCAGACTATAACCCAGGTTTGAACCCAGTTTTGAAACCCAGGTTCTAACCCAGGTTTGGAACCCAAGTCTAAAGCACCCAGGTTTAACCCAGGTTAAAACCCAGCTCAAAACCCAGGTTCAAAAACAAGTTAAACCCAAGAGGGCTTCAAAGCAGGCCTAGGATTGGTTTGAAAAGCTTAAAGGATATCTGAGGAAGAGACCTGAAGGAGGACCTTCTTCAACACGAAAGGAGACGCCCCATACGAAATCGCTCAAGGGGGTTAAAAGCGAATAAAACAGAAGCAGAAACACGAAAATTCAGAGACACACAAAAGCCGCATAAAATCGTTCAGCGGGACCTTACAAGCTCAATGGGGGTGCGCCCCCCCCCCCCCCAACGCCCGCTTCTCAAAGACCGCCTAAACCGCAAACCTTCAACTCCAAACCCAAACCGTACAAAGCGGAAAAATTAACCCTTTGAGCAGACGCCTTCTAAAGCAGCCACACGAAATCGCTTAGGGGGGGAAAGCGAATAAAACAAAAGCAAAAACATAAAAATTCAGAGACACACAAAGGCCGCATGAATCGTTCAGCGGCGTCTCAACTTTGAATCCGTCTGAACCGTAAACTGACCTTGAACTCCAAATCCAAACCGTGAAGCTAATTGATGAAAAGAACGTGAACAGACGCCTTATTCAACACAAAAGCGTCTCCTTTCGAAGAAGCACACGATCGCTGAAAACAGTTCAGAATGTTCCAAATCGCTTTCCGGAGGCAACGCAGATTGAAAGCCAGAAACCCAAGTACCAAACCAGGTTTGAACCAACCCAGGTTCAAACCCAGTTGCAACCCAGGTTGAACCCAGGTAAGAACCAGGTTGAATCTCACGTTCAACCCAGGTTCAAACCTGGGTTCGAATCTGAGTTCCGGACCCAGGTTCGATCTAGCTTTGAAACGGTGGTTCTACCTGGATGTCGAGGTTCCGGAACTCAGGTTCAACCCAGGTTTCCGAATCTGCTTTCTAAGAAAAAAATAAGTTGGATCCAGGTTTAACCTGGGTTCCAATCCCCCCCTCTGGGCCAGCCCACGAAACCATGTACAAACAAGAAGTCTTTCCCCCGGTCTTTGAACCTTGACGCCATGGCATCATGGATTCTTCTTCTTCCCTGCTGGCAGCAAGTCCGGCTTTCTGGCCTTGGTCTTGCGGAAGCTGCAGTCCGAGAGGGAGAAAACGACTTTCAAAAAGGAGCCAATTCGCTCACGGTGGCTTGCGCGCGATGTCGTCCCTGATTGAATGCCGAGCTTTCTAAAGCTTTATGAGCATCCGTGCTTCACAACTGAAAGATTTCTGCTTTCTCCAGACACGCGCAGCAGTCCTAGACAGAGACAGTACTGTACACGCTCCGCTCCGTGCTGTGCGACAAAACGGTGAGGAGCGAAACAAACAAACGCTCCGAGCTGCGGAAATTTGTAGAGATGGTCATTTCTGGATGGTGGAAACAAATGTCGGCGCAGTGAAATGTTGAACCCATTCATTTCAAACAATCAAGTTGAAAACGTGTGTGTAGAGCCTTAACAGTTTGCTTCGTGGCGGGTGCAGCTGTAGCACTCGGTCCCTACAAACAGAAACAAACTAACAAAAACAAACAGCGACATCAGCCGGTCAGCAATGGCGATTTGGAGCTGGCCCGCCAGGGAAGCAGACACCTTGCATATGACTTGCACTTCAATGTGCTGCCGTCGCGAGTCGGAGCAACGTTGGTGAGCTGCAAGAGTGGAGCTCATCTGCAAATGCTCTTGTAAGATAGAGCAGCAACTACACCGGCAATAGCACACGCAGTGAAGCAGCGGAGTCTCTTGGTTCGAGACAACGCTCACGCGGCTAACCCAAGTAGAGTGTTGTGTTGATGGATTCAGGCCACCTGCAGAGAGCTGTTCTGTGCCAAGCTGCCGTCCGAACAAAGACTTCATTCCAAATTCCGATAGCTGTCTGCTTTTGACAAGGTGTTTGTTCCGTCCGAAAATGAAAATTCAACAACCACCTTCCACCCGCATTTGCCAGTGTCACCATGCCACGCGCCGAAAAGTGGAGGCGAAATGACAAACGCATTTTTCCGTTTTGCTTTCCAACCTCACTCAAACCTGCTTTTCCAAACCCAAAGTTTTTTGAGCCACCTCTGCCTGTACACAAAGTGATCTGTTCTATGTGAGAGTGAAACGCTTGCGGACCATTTTGCGGAAACTCAGCAACCTTTTTTAGGTCTGTGTGACAGAGCCAAATTCCAGCAGAGCGATTGCCAAGAGCGTGGATAATAAGACTCAATCATTGCTGCATCCTTTCCCGTCATGTGAATCTGCCTGCCTTGTCAACCAAACAGGAGAAAAAAAACCCTTCGACGTGTGTCGATGGTCACAAAGCAGTTGGCACTGCCCTCAGCATGCAAGTCTTGAGGCGGCAAAAGCCGTTCTGAAGGTGTCTTTATCTGGCTTGTAAGAGCGATATGAGCTCTCCGAAAATGAAAGAAAGCTGTGCTCGGATCAATTCCACTAAATTCTAAGCCGCCGCTCCAGCTGTCCTGTCACAGACGGCTTTCCGTCGGACATAACATCCGAAGCGCTTGGACTCTGCAGTCCAACCAAAATCATGTCGGACAGAGACTGTCTTATGGACTCGCTTCGAACTGATCCCCTGACCGTCATCGGTAAAGGCTACAAGGCTCCGTGAGAGTCACGGACACTGTGGGACAGGAACAGGTGGCAGATGACCTGCGGATACACATCTTTCGATTCTGTTTTTTGGCGTTTGAATCCCATTTCGTACTTTTGAAACTCTATTCTTTGGACTTTTTCGTTTTGCACGGTTTGGGTTGGAGTTGAAGATTTATGGTGAAGGCTTCCACGGCGCGGAGAAGTTTGCAATTTACAAAAAAAAGTGGGAGGTTGGAGGACCTGAGCTTTCAAGAGTTCCGCTGAACGATTTTTTGCGGCCTTTGCGTGTCTCTGAATTTTCTGCTTCTGTTTTGTTCTCTTTAAATCCTCTTAAGCGATTTCGTGTGGACGTCTCTTTTGTGTCGAAGTGTGAAATCTGGGTTGTAACCTGTGTTATGAGCCACAAACTTCGCAAGTTCACTTTTTGAGGTCGACGTATGAACTTTAACATCTCTGACGTGGCTTTAGCAAGCGGATGAATTTATTCGGAGAGCCTGTCGGCCGTATGCTGCCGGCAGGTTGCTTCCTGAATTGATTGGATGCGCTCAATTCAGATCTTCTGTTTCAAAACATGCTTCCACATCTCAAAACATGGCCAAACATGCTGTTTTCCACTTTCCGCGTGTCACCAAGTATCGCCACAGTCAAAACCTTCCACAGCGCAGTGTTCGGCGTTCCAGTTCTGGCCCGGACTCGAAGAGTCGGACCACCAGCAGGGTGTGTCCGTAGCAAACCTCCTGCACAGCATAGGGTTACTGGGGCGCACCAAAGCCGGGAGCACTAAACCGTAACCCGGTAAGGTCGGCTCCGCATGATTCATGTTATTTCAGTCGTTCACCGGTTGCGTCGTTGTTTGCTGGCTTTGTTGCGCATGATTGCTGGGCTCGACCGAACTGTTGCTTGTTTGTCTACATGCTTTCCACAGCACACAAGAAGGGTTTGGTTGAAGATGCAGGATTGACCTGCGCTCCCGGCTTTGTTGGAAACGGGCCGAGATGCTTTCAGAGCCGAAGTTGTAGACAAAAGTCTTATGATAATGCCGGACGTATGAGCACCTGAGCACCGGCTTTACTCAACTTTGCAACTTTTCTTGCATCGGAATTGTGGTTGGCACGGGAAAGATGTTTGGAAAGAGTATCATTCCAACACGATTTTTGGAGTTTGAGACCGAAACCCAATACCATATTCAGCGGCCGCCGGTCTTCTTCAAGAACCCATCAAGGAGCCAACTTCCACAATGAGCATGTTGCAAGTCTTGTTGAGCAGGACGATTGTTGTTCGCATCGTGAATAGATAGTGCTCGGAGGGATGTTTTTTCTTGCAGCCGGACCAGTCTGACAGAATTTCAGTGTCATTGATTCGAACACGAGTGTACCCTACGCAGTGTAATGAAGGAAGAACAAGTATTGCTTAAAGGTGCTGTCCTGCAGCCCTGTGGACGTGATTTTGTGGAACAGATCATGTCGTAATGCCCCATGGCGCCCAAGGGTGCAACGCTGCGGCTTCATGGTCGAAAGCAAGTGTTGCACATGTCCAATTGTTCTACCTTTTTCGCACGTTCGCCGTATGCATTTGCACACCGTGATTGATTTCTTTTCTGAGGTTGAGTGCGCGGTCCAACAAGACGGAAAGCCATGTCGAGCGCATGGCGCGAACAGGGTTGCAAAAGGCCTGCATGGGTCCGCGAGGATGTGGCGCACGTGTTTCAACAAATGTTTTTGTTGCTTCAGGCAGCAGATGGTTTGCCAGAAATGGATCGCCTGTTGGCAGAGGGTTTGCCCAAAGCCGTGGAACAGTTCGTGAGCAGTCTTCGTGCCTTGGCATGCACCTGATTCAGCTCTTGTTTCGTCTTGAATTGAACGAACCGGTCGGAGGCGCACTTGGAAGGAGTGAAACAAGTTGTTCTGTTGGTACCTTGAGACCTTGATACTTGATGGCTACAGCATGCAGGCGTTGCTCTATCCATAGCTACTTTTGCACAACTTTCATGAACTGACACAAACGCCGAATTGAACTGCCGGCAGATGCTTGGCGCTACAATATTGCCAGAAGGTAGCTTTCGCTGCATGTGAGGAGAATCGGATGATGTTCTGGTGCAGTCCCGTTACAGTTCTGTTGCAACCGAGACGACCATCTTACCGAGGCAACTTGCAAAGCAGGGACGACTTGCTAAATTCTGCAGTTCCGCTGGAACCTGCGAAGAATCTTCGTCAGGACGGGTGTTGTGCCTCGCAGTCACTGTGTGCGACGTTGGTCTGTTGTAAGTGCACGTGATCTGTCATCATTGCCAGGTTGTGTGGCACTTCCGCGACCTTTCGTGGAGGAGCCGAAGCATTGTGTATCCGTCTTTGTTACTGATGAGAGCTGTGACTACGTGTTCGCTGCTTTCGCTTCAGCTCGAGGCAGTAGAGGTTCGGAATGGCAGGAGGGTCTAGGTCCGTTCTTTCGCAAAAAATGGACGGTCTTCGCCTTCGTGGCCGTGCGACGGCCCTAGGGCGGGGAAAGTTTTCTATGCAGTTGAACAGGCTTTTGAGGGCTTTCGAACTCGTGGTTTCATGGAGCTGATCCATACCAAGCAGCGCTGTGGAGGGATGAGAAGTGAGGCGAAGCAAGCCCTTGTTTGCCTCACTGTGCGGCTACACGATTTCCGCAAGCAGCGCATGTGCTTCCTCTGTGGAGGACAGCAGTTCACCCGGAGCAGGCGGCAAGCTGTTTGCTTAACATGTGTCATGCGAGCTTTCAAGTTAGCACTGCATATGTTCAGGTCTTACATGCAAAGTTACTCATGATCTGGCATGCATCTGCAATGTCAAAACGTCACATTGGCAGTTGGTGCGGAGGCCACCAAATTGGGAGAAGCCTTGGCGGAACCGCTCAAGATCATACAAGCCATTTCAGTTCTGCTTGAAGGCGGGATTGCTCGTTGCCACTTCGACCTACTACTTTCCAATTAGATTCAGCAGTCTAGGGGCAAAGCAAGCGCTAGCCTAAATGAAGCGTCGTTACACTTCCACATTGTGTTCGCACCTCCAGCGTGTCCCCCTGGTAGAGGCATGGATCTGCAGAGCTCGATCCGTGGCGAAAATCCTGACAACCTCGCAGGCCAGAAATGCAAGAATCAGGTTTCCGCTGACTGCTTCCTGCCAGTCCCTGGTATCGCAAAATGTTTAAAGGATGGAGCATTGCTGGGCGATCGTGCGTCAGCATCCTGGTGACAGGTGCTTTGCTTCTGGGGCTGGAAAACTGGACGCTCTATTGTGTGTTGCTTGACTGGCAAACCCAAAGCAGTCAATGCCCTTCGGGGTGTTCGTGAGTTGTGCGGTGGTGCCTTGCTGTCTGAATTTCAGGCTAGCTAGCAGCTATGGCGTGCCCCCCAAGCTGGTGATCGAGGAGGCACCTGACCCCTGTGTTCGATCAAGCTTGAGAAGAGGATGGGAACTTCGTCGTCAGGTCACCTCGGCCATCTTGAAAAGTCTCAAGGAGATGCTTCGGCAAATCATCGGGCCGCTGCAAGCCTCCGAATTCGACAGGCAAGTTGAAGCATCAAAACGAGAAGAGGACGACTCGTTGACCCTCCAATTTCCTCCATTTTGTCAGGAGCAAGAAGGCCCCTGGGGAAGGCTGGGGACTGCATCCGGGGTTTATCCACTGATTGCATTCGCCTTGCGTAGCCCAGGCCAGGCCGGAGATCTTCCCTTCAGCATGGGGCCCAGTCAGTCCAGCTCAGCTGTGCGTCTGCTCCTTGTGGTCATTTTCTGGGTTCGGCTCTGCCTCTCTGCGAGGTACCGAGCATGCCAGTGCTCTCTGTACATCGGTGGCCGAGCTACTGCAGGTGGCTAGTTCTCGATCCCATCTCCCAACCCTACCGAGCCCGAGTCCCGATTTATGGCTGCTTTGACCATATGCAAGGCACTTCATGAGTTCCTGAGTCGCCATCGGCTGGCCGAAGATCAGCCTCTCAGCACGCATGTTGCCCGAGTTACGCTGGTTGAGTGCACGGTTGGAAGCAAGAATCCAGCAGACCTTGCAAATCTCGAGAAGCGCTTGTAGCACGAAGCAGTGTGTCGTCATCATATGCCAGCCGTCGGACTTGGATTGTGATGGCACCGGACCGAGGCTCCACCAGCTCATCCACATTGCTCTCTCCATCTTCTTTCTGGGTGAGCCAAATTTTCGTCTTTGCGCAGCTGCCGAGGAGGCTTTCACGCTCTCTGAAGGTTTTTATAGATTGCCACGAGTGGCACTTCTGAGAGCCTGAGCTCTTGGGAGGTGCTGGTGACGATCTTCTCGCGCCACGAAGCGCTCCGGAGCTCCGTGCTACAGGAGTTCCTCTCCCGGGCGCCAAGGCCCAGCAAAGAGCCGCGGGCCGTTGCCCGAACTCTGATCCTCTACGGTGATACCCTAAAGTATATAAACCCGAAAATCGATCCTCGCCAGAAGTACTTGCTGTGCAAGGCTACCCACAGGCAAGCGAGCAAAGAAGTTCCAGATGCCTGCGACAGAGGCTTGAGCCCAGACGGGTTGTCCTCGTCTGCAGAGGGACAGCCACCGCTCTTGCCGTTCCTGTGCATGGGTCACCCAGACAGGAGAGCGGAGCATATGGTCTGAGCACTTGGACGCATCTGTCTCCGGACTGCGCTGGTGAGATGTCCTACCCTTTGACCGCCTCAAACGCAACGTCGAGGCTGCTGCGACTCTGCCAGTCCACTTGCCTGCCGTTGCGCGAGCCGATCGGTGCGCCCTTTGAGCGCACATGCGGCAGTCGCTGTCCATTACGAATGAGTGCAGATTGTTTACTCGGGCAAGGCAGCGATGTGGACTTCGAATCGGTGGTCGAGTGCCGTCCCGCTGCGCAGTCGGCCAGGACCTTGGAGTCGCTTCGGTGCTGGCCTGGTTCTCTGGTTCTCTGGTTCTCTGGTTCTGCTTTGCCTCTGAGGTCATCTCCCAGCTTGTAGCTGGGCTATTGCAGCGACTGGTGCTGTCTCGAAGCCTGCGGCTTATTCGATCTTTGCATCTGTGTTCTCGCAGCGTCAAGCAATCGCATAGCCTGATCTGTGGCAAAGGTAAGGATGAGGAAGCCCGTTTGATTATGGAGGACAGGGATTGTCTGAATCGCTTCGAAGACATCGATAGCCTGGCTTTCTGCGAAGCGAGTCACCGTCCGACCGAAAAGGATGCAAAGCTATGCGTTCACGTTTGCCGGCACAACTTGAAGTCACCGAAGCGATTGCAGTGAGTCTTTCCTATCTTTGGACCGAAACGTTTCTATTGACCGAGCACTCCATCTTATCGGGGCTGGTTGACGAACCCAATGTCGATTCGGCGTGAGGGGCTGACCAGCAAGGTCTTAGAGCTTAGCGATTGAGGCAGGACTTCTCAAGCTTTGCGATTGCTTGCTGGCTCGGGTTCTGGATATTTGAAGTCGCAGCTGCTGCTTTGAAACATTTCCGTGGTAGCGGCACTGATTGTTTGGAAGCTGAAAGGACTTGAGGGCTTGCTCAGCGAACACACTCCCGCATACGACACAACGCCTGTGCCTATGTCCGTACTCGTCATCAGCTTCCTCATCTTCCCTTCTTTCAGTTCAGATCCTTTTCCCAATGTCCTGCTCTAGGAAAAGCTAGTGTCGATGCCATGGCTAACACTATCTTGCATTGACCTGTCCCTGCCCCTCATGCTGTTTTGACGGGCTGCAGTCGCTTCGAGCTTCTCCAGGACTTCACTGACGAAGTCTTCTCTGCAGCTTTCAAGCCAATGTGGCCTGGAGCCCGTGCCCCAGAACCACTCTGGCGAACTATATCGGGATCTGGATGGTCTTGCAGAGTTGGTTAATTTACATCTGGTCGAACACAGCACTTGCTGCGTTTTGCTTATCTGTGAGCCCTCCGCCTGTAGCCTCGTTTGGTTCAGCTTTGCGTAAGGATGTTGGTTTGATCACATTAATTATCAGTAGAGATCTTCTTGAGAAGCGTTGGCAAGCTGACACCTGTCAACTTCGTGGACCGCCGTGCACCCGAGGCTCTGGCACTGCAGGGACCTCACTGCTTGCGCGAAGTCCGCTTTTCAGTTGGCTTCCGTCACGGGCCAACTCAAGAGAAATGTCCAAGGCTCCGCCAGATGGTGCAGCAACTGATCGCTTTTCTTCAGGAGAAGAAGCAGGTGCACAATTCAGTTCGTGCTGAGATGTTACACCGTCTGATGTTAGCATCGATCACCGAGGCAGGCGACATCACCGTGCGCGAGTTCACATTGAAGCTGTTGTCTGGCCGGCATGTCGACTGTTTGTGACTTCGCATTGCAGCGTGCATCCAGGGCCCCCTCTGTCTGGCTGAAGGGTGTTGCCTATGCAATCACATCTGTTGGAGTCGAGCAAGAGTCTATTGCGCAGTCGCGAAGGCTGAGGGATCAGAGTGTCTTGCGGCCATGGAGCTTCCGCCAGCCAAGCGGCTGCGAACGGAGGGAGGGGCCCCTGACCAGAAGGCCGCGCTTGTTCAAAGGCTGCTGGCGGCGAAGGAGGCCAGCGGAAAGAGCTTCGATGAGCGCCTCGCTCGACGTAACCCATGCTCCTGTAGCAAGCACTTAAAGTACTCAAGGGCTTGTGCTCGGTCCGAGTCCGAGGATCGCCACCGGACTCGGACTAACAAACGCCTACACAGCTGCTTGGCCGAATTGAGGTGGAGGCAGCATTCCCGGTGACCTGCAGCATCCCGTGGAAAGCTACCAGCACCAGCAGTGCCTGCAGGCGAACATGTTCTTCAATCAGGCACAGCTCAAGGGTCATGCAGTCAAGAAGCTGAAGGAGACCTGTGGAAATCATGTGCTGCTCACACTTTTGTTCTTTGCCCCGATCCCAGTGAGCTCCAGCAGTGTCTGTGTATAGTTTCTGCAGGTTGACAGGTTCCAGGCAAAACAGGCCATGGTGAGAGTCTTGCAGGGCTACCCAGTGTTGGGCTTTCCATGACTGTCGCAGGAGCCTTTTCTGCTGGCAAATCTGTTTTTGTTTTAGGGACGTGCAGAGCCGACTCGCCCTCCACCTGTCTCTGGGAGAAGTTGAATGACACTGGCACGAGGAGCTGGTGCCCAAGATCTCCGATGAAGATCTCGCTACCATGCAAAGGCGCTGTACTGCGGCCGCTGGATCGATGGATTTGTCGAAGTGTGTGGCAAGGCAGTGAAACCCACCTCGGCACACCCGGTGAGGCCTCCGATGCGGAGCTTTGATCCCGCAATCCTACAGGCCGGCTTCAGCTCAGAACAGGCGGATTCGCCGCAGAACCCGGGAGAGTTCTGTCTAGGAGCCCAACGTATATCGCACATACGAGGCGCTGTGAGCTCAGCCAAAGCTCGAGACCAGGGCGGCTTCAGATTGTGGTTGCCTGCTTAGGATCACGCACTATGGTGAGGCGATCAAGGCTGGCTAGATAACGGTTCTAGCATTCTGTGCTATTCGAAGAGAGACCGCTTTCAGGCACTGATCAACGAGCAGTGTGGCGATGGCATTATGAGCGCCATTGACTTTTATCTGGATGTTGGCACGACAGTTGCCTGGCATGAGAAAGTCATGTACCTGTTGCCTTGCAAAACTTCGGATCGCCCGCCTGTTCAGACCGGGAAGAAGGGCGAGAAGCGAGTTGTCATCACGATGAATGGCAAGTTCCTGCCCCATGTGGAGCAGATCGCCGCCGACAACACCGAGTTGCCCTCAGTTATTCCCAGTGTCTGCCGGAGGGTTCTTGTTTTTGGTCCAGGGAGGTTGGAACATGTTGGGATGTAATCCGACTTTGCAGCATCTCACAGGAAAGGCCTTCACGATGAAGTGTCTGCAAGGCACGCGTCGTGTCCTCTGTTTCGGTCTATATTGCATACTCTCTTTGTGCGCGCTTGTCGTGCTTCTTTGTTGTCGCTTCGTGTCGTCTTGCACGCATGACAGCCGGGGAGTCCTGGGTTACGGCTCGAGATTACAACGTCTCATTTCGCCTCCTGTCCAGGGCGAGGTCTCAGGTCGCGATCGTGCCCTGACCATCTTCGGAAGATGACCTTCGGACTTAGATGGTCTTGAGTCTTGAGAGTACGGAGAGAGTCCGAGTCTCGATGTCGCGGCGCACTTGCATGTCTTGAATTAAGTTCGGGAGACTGTCAAAACCTCCATGTCGTGGTGGCATCGTGCCTGGACTCAGCTTGCGTTCGAAGTATCCATATCGTGCGCATCCATGCCCGCCCTTTTGACGGTTGGTGTGTGCCCTGATCCCGATAGTTGTGGAGGTTTTCGATGCTATAAGGGCCCGGGATTCCGAGACGGCTGTGAAGTGACTACAGCTGACGAATAAGTGACAAAGTGTGGCTGAGGCCCCTGGCCCCAGAGACTGAAGCGCAACAGCAGACATCGGCGGATGCAGCGAAAACGACGAGCGCGTCCGTTGTGCGAGGGACCGGACATGTTCGCCGCTGTGCACGCCAGGAGCCGAGCGGAGATCCGGCTTTGGTACCTGGCTCAGGGTCGGCGCGTCTTTGCTTGCCTTTTCTACCTGCAGCAAGCTCAGCGTGGGCTCCGTCTGCGTTGTTGCAAGTACCTCCGAGGCACCATGCAACTCAGAGCTCCCAAGCCAGGGTGGAGCTTCCCCAGTGGACCGAACCACCCGAGGAGGTTGCAAAACATGCGAAGGCGCCGGTCCCTTGCGGATAAGGTGGTTTGTCTGGTATTCACAGTGTGTTCCTAGCAGCAGGAAGGGCGGCTCCTCCAGCACATTGCCCTCCGAGTCTCCTTGGAGGATGGCCGCGACATGCCAAGCCCCAAGTTTCAAGAGGATCGACATTGCTGGTCTTTTTTTTGGTCATGGGGCTAGTGACAACGTGAGTCTCCGTCTGAGGCCTTGGAGTGAAGCAGCACGGATTGTGGAGGAAAGCCTCCAGCTCTGCCTTCGGTTTTGAACCCTTGCCGTGGCCATGGGAGGCTTGGGATGCCGAGCTGTTCCTGTCAAAGGGTGCAGGTGATGAACAAGCTGAAGGTAGGGCTGGCCAGCCCAACTCTGACACATTTTCTCTGCGGCCGTGCGAATTTGTCAGGCCTTACAAGCCTCAGCGACGACATCGTCTTCCTTCACTTGACGTTGGCGTTCCTTTCGGATGAGTGCACGGTGCCTCTTCTCAGTCCGCTCCGCTGAAATTGCTGCGACACATTTGCTCGTGAGGCGCCCCTTCTACTTCCGCCCCTGGGAGCAGAGTCAAGCGCCGCCCACAGCAGAAATCGGCCTGTCTGAGTCTTTGTCTATAAACTATAGTAACTATAGTAACTATACTATACACCGAGGCGCCACATGTTGGGTTGCGAACTCTTCGACAGTTCTCCAGTGGCAGTTTGAACAGCAGTGTCGGACTGAATACTCAACTTAAGCAGGTTTTCATGCGGAGCAGGTAAGGACAGGATGCATTCGCGTGCAGCATAACTTCAGTTCGCAACAACTGATCTCTGGGCAGCCATGAGAAGAAAAAAGGAGGCCGACAGCTTGGCAACTGTTTCTCCGCCGTTCCGGCTTCCGCTCGGAAGATCTGAGTGCAAGCTACACGCACGGCTTGGCAAGAGGTAAAGCCCCTTTTCAAGAGCTGGGTTGCAGAAGGCCAAGTTCTTCCTGGTCATAGCACTGGGGGAGGGACTGGAAGACCGATTGCCGCGACGGCAGAAAGGCAAACGGAGTCACTGCAGCCACTAGCCCTTCCGATGGTGTCTTCCAGACCATCTGAAGTGATGGCAACCACAGCAGCCTATGTCGTGATGTAAGGTGGAGGAGATGTGGTGGGGACAGCAATGGTGCGATGTTTGGGGTCTTCGCAGCAGTTGCGAAGTGTGGAGGGGCGACTCATGGTGTTACAGCAGCGCGGGTCCTCCCCAGTGTCGTGCCTTTAGAAGGTGCAGAAGTTTTCTCTGCTCAAGGGGTAGATCGCAAGCTCGTTGGGAGACAGCCAGGCACGGCTGTGACATGGTTGCTGGCCACCGACTCTGCATTGACATTCCTCGCAATTCGGCGATGGAAGACCGTAATCTGGGCCCTGTTAGGCCGAATTGAGTAAACTCAGCTAGTGCGCTTGTGAGACTCAAGCATTCCGCCTGCCTACTTTGTATAGGTTTGTGCTGCTCGCCGGAAGAGCGACAATTCTTTGCATCAAGTTTGCTATGTCTTGACATGCGACTTTAATGTGCCGCGCGGCCATTTTGGCTTAAGTTCTGGTTTTCTGTTTGTCTGTTGCTGCTGTTGCTCTCTGTTGGGCTGTTGCTGATCATGTCGGTCCAACCTCTGCGAACTTTGGTTCGCCGTTTGAGAGCAGCTGCGGCTGCTGACGATGCCTTGCTTGGTGCTGCACTGGCTGCGATGCCCTCTGCTGAGGCGTTGAGGCTGTACTACCACCTTCGTGATCATGTGCAGCAAGCTCACGTTGAGTATGAGACGGAGGGCTCGAGTGAGTATGACCTGCCGTCTTGCCCTGCTGCTGGGTCCTTGCATCTGCCACCTCAGGAAACCAACTCCGACTTGCTGGGCCTGTCGCCTGACCTGCTGGATGTGAACTTTGTGCCACCCGCTGCTTCGGACCAGCATGCTTCTGTTGGTGTCACCTCTGCTGGTGCTTCTTCTGAGGAAATGGCTGGTGTTGGTGGTGGGTTGGGCACCGCTCGCCCACAGGATGGCACTGCGGATGCTGAGGGCGGCTCTGTGGCGCAGCCTGGGGATACTTCTGTTGTCTCCTCGCCTGAGCTGATCCCTGCTACACCTGAGGACGGTGGTTCTGGAGCTGGAGCTGTGGCTACTGATCCTGTTGCGTCTGCCTCCGCAGATGTGGCTCCCGATCTGGCTGCACCTGCTTCTGCTGACAGTGCTGCTGGAGCGGACCCTGAGGTTAGCTCTTCTGGTGGCGGCACAGATGACGATGTTGTCCCTTGGGAATGGCCGGCCACTTCGGTCTTGGACCTTAACGCCATGGACGGCCTGGACGACAGCACTGCTCGCCCTGACCCTGCTGTGCAAATGCCTCCTGAGGACACCTCGGTGGTCGATCCGCCGCTGGCTTCTGTTGCTGTGGCTGAACAGCCACCCGGCTTAGGAGCTGGCGCCCCAGAGCAGCGAGCCCCGACTGTTGCTACGCCGCCGCCGCCGCTTTCTTTGGCAACTTCTTCTCCTCTTGCTGACCCCTGGGCTGGGTATCAGGGCCTTAATGTGCATGATGTTCCTGTTGCTGGTGGTTCGTCGGCCCCTCAGTCCGCGAGACTTCGCATGACTGGGACGGCGAACTGCCCGTATGTGTTGGCCTGCGACGTTCGTGCGGGAATTCCGCTCGATCTGACGCGGTGCTTTCCTTTGAGGATGCCTTTGCGTGATCTGCCAGCTGACTTGCATCGTCACGGGCATACGCTCACAGGCTGGTGCAGTACAGCGTGTTGGGGCGACTGCGGGCATGCCTGCAGTCGTCCCGTGTCAGATTCTGCGCGTCGTCCTCACAGACGCCACTTTTGCGACAGATGTCGCGACCTCTGAGATTTCTGAGCTCCTGCTGGTTTTTGAAAACACGGCCGGCGCTTTCGGAGTCGACTTGTGTCTGACTGCTGCCCGGGCACTGGCCCGCTAGCTGTTCTTCTGCAGCTTGTCTGGCTCTGTACTCTGTGTCTGGGGGGTCTTGCTGCTTGGGGCCTTGAGGCGGGCAGCTTGTACCTGTATGTATTGAGGGAGCCTTTTTGACTCTGCTTTGCAGGTCGCGGCTCTGCGGGCTTGGGCCCCGGTACTTGTGCCTTTTTCTAAGACTTGGTCTTGCGACCCTTAGGCCTTTCTGCTGGCCCTGGCTCCTTTGTGGAGTCCCTCGCCTTTCCAGGTGGGTTTTGCACTTGTGTGCTGCGCCCACGACTGTTCATGCAGGTCCCTGGGCTTTTGCTCAATCCTGCTTTTGGCCGCGGCCTCGGGCTTGAGCCTCTGTTGGCTGTCATTGGTCTTGAGTCAGGTCTTTCTTCCTGCACCAGGCCGGGCTTGTGCCGGTCCCTGGTCTCTTTGCGACCTCTGCTTGTGCAGGCTGTCTGGTCTCCTTCGGCTTTGCTGCCCGAGGCCGGCTGCTTTCAAGTGGTCCTGCCTGACTTGTGTCCTGGCAGGTTGCTGGTGCTGGCGCTGCCTGTTCTGAGCCTGTCTCTGATCCGGCTTTGCGCCTGTGTCTGCGATGGCGAGTGTGGCAGACAGTGCAGTCACGTTCGCTAGCAAAGCTAGGCAATACGGACTGAGCCAGTCTGTCTTAGACAGTTTGAGTGCTGCTGGCATCACGACGTATTCTGCTTTGCTTTTCGCCGTGGCGAGTGCGCCTGGGGCTGTGGACGAGGCTAGGCTTAAGGCGGCCAAGGATAAGCACCTGGGACCTGATGCTTCTGAAGGAGCGGTCGCCGCTTTCTCGCGACTCCTCTTTGAGGCCGGGACTTTCGTCGTCGCCGAGCTCAGGAGTTCGGTGGCCGGCGAGGACGATGGCTCCAAGAAACTTACTTCGCAAGAGCGTGCCAGTCGCATGGATGCATTGCGCGCCAAGTTAGGCGCTTGGCCAATCACTGGCTCTTTCGAGCCGAGTCATGTTCTGATTGATGCCGCTTTCGGCATGGTTGCTGATAGCTCTGTGCGGTACTTGCCGCCGAGCAAGTGCAGCTCTCGTGAGCAGGAAATTCTTTCAGAACGGCGTGACGACACGTTGTTTCGCCTTGAGGCCACTGCTCTGAAAGCTGCCAAGAAGCCTGTCCTGCCTAAGGTTGACCTTGGTAATGAACTCAGGTTGTATCAGGCGTTGAGCCGGCGAGGTGTCGCACTGGAGGTTGCTGGTGTCTGTTCTTTTGCTGTGCACGAGAACTACGTGCGTGGTCTGTTGGACCACCTCCAGCGCATGCCTCCTGCTGGGTATTCTGCTCCTGGCATTGACTCTGTGCTGGCCGCTGATCGTGCTGTCTGGCAACATGTCGCGGCTCAGGTGCCTTGCCTTCCTACTGTGGATGTTGCCGCTAAGGTCGTCGCTGCTCTGCTCGCTGCTGCTGGAGCCCCTGCTGTTGCCTTTCATGTCATGCCCAGGGAGAAAAAGCGGGCTCTTGACGATGCAGCAAAGCCGCCTGGCAAGACGGGGAAAGGCGACGGCGGCAAGGACAATCGTCCTGGCAAGGGCAAGGAAAAAGGGGGCAAGGGCAAAGGCGGCAAAACCCCCGGTGGTGGGAAGCCTGGGTCGCCTGCCAAGCAGACTGCTGTTCCTGCCGCCCTCAAGGGATTGGATCCCAACAAGGATGGCACGCCTTTGTGCTTTGATCGCAACTTGGCTCACGGTTGCAAGCGCGAGACCTGGCAGACTCCTGCCGGGTTGCAGTGTGAGAAAGGGCTGCATTTGTGCATGAAGTGTGGCAGCCCTGATCACGGCGCGCATGCATGCAGCAACTGATGTGCAGGCTCTGAGGTTGGGCCGTTGGGTGCTGCTGAGGCTGCTGTTTCCTCTGTGGAGTGTATCCTGGAGGCGCAACCTGTTGCCTCTGCTGACTCAGTCACTGCGCCCATGCCTCAGTGTTCTACTGATGCTTCTACTGTGTCTGCTGCCGCTGAGCTTGCGGCTAGTGTCGCTACCGCACCGCCAGTTGCTGCTAGCATTTCTCCTGTGTCTCCTTTGGCTGCTGATTCTCCGGCTGTCCCTCAACCCATGGTTGCTGAGGAACGCCCTGCGGTTGAAAGTTCTTTTTCCGGCGATAAGGATTTTTCTGCTTTCCTGCCGGGGCCTGCTGCGGCCGGACGTTCTGAGGTTTGCGCGGCTCGCGCCTGTGTTGCTGTTGAGATATTCGCTGGGTCCTGCAGGCTCAGCAAATGCTTGAAGGCTTCAGGTTTTGAGACCGTAGCTGTTGATGTGAAGGACGCCGTCGGCCACCAGGTCCTTAAGCTCGACTTGCTTTCTGCTGCGGGCTTGTCTGTGCTTTGGGACATTCTTAACTCTGGTCAGGTGTTGTACGTGCACATGGCCCCGCCGTGTAGCACTGCCTCTGCTGCCCGTTTCATACCAGGTGGGCCTCGGCCTTTGCGTGATGCTGCACATCCTGATGGACTCACTGGTCTGAGCTTTGCACAGAGGTTTCAGGTCCATAATGCAAACAGGCTGTACTGCTTGTGCCGTGACATTGCACTTTTTTGTCAGAGTCGGAACATTGGCTGGAGCATTGAGAATCCGTCTTCCAGCTTGTTTTGGCTCACATCTCCAATCGTTACGTTGTGCAAGCGGCTTGGCAGCAGTCTGCATACTGTTGTGTTTGATCACTGCTGCTGGGGAGGTGATAGGCCCAAACGCACTGCTTTGTGGAGCAATCTGCCTTGCCTCTGTTCTCTCGAGTCGCTTTGCTCACCTGCGCTAGGGCACGTGCACAAGCCCTGGGGTAGGCTACCTGACGGCACTTGGAGCACTAAGGCTGAGGCTGCTTACCCTGTGCCGTTGTGCCGTTTTTGGGCGCACCTGCTTCAGTGTCACTGGGCGTCCCAGTTGGCAGAGCGGTTGCGGCCCCAGGACGTGAACTGGTCTGGGCCTGCGCGTCTCTTTGAAACGCGCCGGGCCCTTGGGCTCTTTCCCAGAGGACGTCACCCTGGGGAGATTCGCAATCCTTTTAGTGATCAGGTGCAATTGAGGCTGCCTCTGAGCACTGCTTCGCATTTGCTGGTTCCTGGTACTGATGCGCGCATTGCTGGCGCACCTAAGGGATGCAAGGTCGTGTCATGTGTCAGAGAGGATGCTTCCTGGCTTGTGGAAGTTGGGGTCCCCTGTGAGCCCGAGGCTTTCATGCAAAGGGCCTCTTCCTTTAGGCACCCTTGTGAGTGTGATGCTGAACTGCCTGCTGACCTTGAGGAGACGCTGTCAGCTGTCTCCCGCATGAGCTGTGCCGAGTTGGCGCGTCGTCGTTGCCGCTTTCTGCATAGCATTCTGCAAAGGTCACAGGAATTGGCGCAGCGAGAGGCTGTTCTGCACTCAGGGTTGGCACCTCACGCCAAAACAGTCTTGCAAGGCAAGCGTCTGCTGCTGTTTGAGGAGTTGCTTGCCAGTCTCGGGCATGAGGACACGAGCCTGGTGCGTGACATTTGCAGTGGCTTCAAGCTGACAGGTTGGCTCCAGGCCAGTGGTGTCATGGAGCCCAAGATCAGTGCTCCTTCTGAGTCTGCTGCGAATCTTTGGCGGCAGCGCGCTGACCTTAATGCTAAGGCTTGGCACCAGACCAAACCTACTTCCTCTGAGGAGCTCGATCGCTCCCTTTGGGAAGCCACCGAAAAGGATGCTTCAAGTGGCTGGGCCATGCTTCTGCCGGCTGCTCCTGGGCCCCCTGCTGATGTGCTGCTGAGCCGCCGGTTCGCTGTAGTTCAAGGTGACAAGGTTCGAGGCGTCGACGACTTCAGCTTCAATGGTCTGAATGACACCCTGGGCACCTGCGAAAAGGTCACCACCATGTCCACTGCTCACACTGTGTCCTTAGGCCTGCGTTTGCTGAGGATTGCCAAGGCCCGCGGCATGCGCCTCCTGGGCCGTTGTTTTGATCTGAAGAGTGCGTATCGGCAATTGCCCATCCACTTGGAGGACTTGCCATATGCTGCTGTGACGGTATGGTCTCCTGCAGATCGAGCTGTTAGGGTTCTTCAGATGTTTGCTCTGCCTTTTGGAGCTGGTGGCAGTGTTCCTGGGTTTGTTAGGGTTTCCCTAGCGCTATGGCGTATTCTGTGTCGCCTGGCGCTTGTGCCTGCGACGCTGTTCTTTGATGACTACACATGCATTGTGTTGGAATCTGACGCTGTGAACGCTCAGGCCTCTGTTCACATGCTGTTTCGGATTCTCGGTTGGCGGCTCGCACTTGAAGGTGACAAGGCTGTGCCCTTCGCTCAGGCATTTCAGTCACTTGGTGTTGTTTTTCTGCTGACCCCTGGTGTGGACTGCAGTCTCTCTGTTTCCAACACTGAAAGCAGGAAAGCAGAGGTGGCAGCGTGGTGCCTTGACAAGCTGAGGTCAGGAGCTGCATCCCCGAAGGAATGCGAGCAATTTGCCAGCAGGGTTAGGTGGTTGTCTGGTCAGGTTTTTGGACGCACGGCTGGCTGTGCACTCAGAGTTTTGCTTGCTGCCGGCCGCGCGGGCAAGGCTCACACTGCCAGGCCTTTGTCCCAGGAGCTGCGCTGGGCTATACGCTGGATCCTGGAGCACATTCCAAAAGGCCAGGCCAAGGTATGGTCGCTTGCCAGCCGCAGGAAGCTGCACCTGTTTACTGATGGAGCTTTTGAGAATGGCACAGCATCCATTGGGGGTGTTCTCTGTGACGGTTGGTGCCAACCTTTGCAGTGGTTTGGTTGCGAGGTGCCACAGGTCGTTACTGCAGGCTGGCTGTCCCAAGGCTGTGACCATCCCATCATCCAGGCCGAGCTTCTGGCTGTTGCTGCTTCAGTCATGTGCTGGAGTACTGCTCTGCGTGACTCCAACACTTGCGCCTGGGTTGATAATGAGGTTGTTCGTTTTGGGGTGGTTAATGGTTTTGTCAGGCCTGAGAGTGCCATGTGCATCCTGGATCGGATGTTGCGACTGGAAGCTTCTCTTGGCATTCAGCTCTGGGTCTGCCGTGTGCCTTCCCACAGCAATCCTGCCGATGGGCCCAGCCGGGGCTTGTGCCCTGCCTTTCTGTCCAAGGCCAAGGAGGTGAAATTGGACGTGGGGGATCTAGTCTCCTTGGCCAGCGGCACTTAAAGGTACTGGGGCTTCTGGGCCGCTGGCCTTTTCTGTCGGACCTGCCGTAGGCTGTCTGCTGTACTTGTCTGTGCTGCGCTCTGACAGACCTGCGGTTTTTGAGGTCTGCTGTGAGACTGTACAAGCTTGTGCTGCCCCACGTGAAAAAGAGTGTGTCTCTGCATCTGCATTTGCATGCTGATGCCTGTTTACAGTAGAGCGCGTGCATTAAGTTTGCTATGTGTTGACATGCGACTTTAATGTGCCGCGCGGCCATTTTGGCTTAAGTTCTGGTTTTCTGTTTCCCGCCCTCCCATCCCTATGAGAAGTGATACTGACCCTTTTTGGGCTCATGGCATGGGCTTTGGCCCTGTCAGGAGCCGAGGTCAGCGTCTGCAGCTACCGTGGGAGTCTGGTACTTTTTCGTTTCTTGGGCCTCAGCCTTCTGACCTGCAGCGGTCTTTAGATGACCTACTGCGGGCACCTTTGCCGGTGCCTGTTCCCAAGCAGTCACCAGCTTCCTGTGCTGGCTCTGCTGCTGGCTCTCAGGCTGCCTCCTCTTCTGTGTTCAGGCAGCCTGGCAAAGCCAAAGGGTTTGGCTGGAGCTCTCAGGAGGAGCGCACTCGTCGAGTCCAAACCCTGTGCAAGTGGTGTAACTTGCTGAAGCTGGCCCCTGAGTTCTTCTGTGTTGCGACTGTGGAGAAGCTGCCTTCTGAAGGTGATGAGTACATGGTCGAGCATCTGGATCTGTTGTTCAGCAAGAAGAGCACCAACACACTGCTGACACGAGCTTCACCTCTGACTAGGTTTGTACTGTGGAGGCGCCGCACTTGTCCTGAGGACTCTTTCTGCGAAAGTGTTCTCTGGCTGCACTGCCGGTGGTTGCAGAGCACTGCTGCCGCCTCCAGCATAGACTCCTTTGTTTCCAGCCTGAACTTCGTGCATGGCACCCTAGGCCTGCGCGTCTCTGTTCAGGAACTTCTTTCTGCACGTGTGCGTGGTCTGGCCCATGCGCACCTGCGGACTAAGGAGGAGGTCGAGCAAGCTCCGGCGCTTACTGTCGCTCAGCTGAGGTGGTTGGAGTACTACGCTGCAACTGTGGACGACCTGTACGAGCGCTTGGTTGCTTCCACTCTGTGCTTCATGGTCTACGCTCGTGCTCGCCGCAGTGACCTACGCAGATCGACTCACATTGAGTTTGACCTGTCCCCTGGTGGCATGGATGGCTTTGTGGAATGTCGTGTGAAGAACCCCAAGCAGGCAAGGGCAGCGAGCCGCAGGAACCTCTTCATGCCCTTGACTGCGCTGTTCTGCGGGCTGTCTGACGTGCCCTGGGGCGCCACCTTCCTGGCTGTGAGGCAGGCCAACCGTTTGGAGACTGCTGGCGCTTTGGACCACCCTCTGTTGCCTGGTCTGACTGCTGCTGGTCAGTGGCTGCAGGAGTGCGTCAGCAGCAGCCAGTTGACTCAGTGGCTGCGTTGCATCCTGGCCAAGGCACCTGACGCTGACCTGGCTTTGGTGGCAGCTGTTCGTAGTCACAGTTGCAAGGCTACTTTGCTGAGTTGGGGTGCCAAGCTGGTCTCTCTGACAAGACTTTGACTTTCCTTGGCTACCACAGCCACGGTGTCAACATGGCCAGCGTTGGTTACAGGCGAGACGCTCTTGCAGGACCTTTGCGCGAGCTCTGGCAGGTCGTGGCCTCTGTTCGCTCTGGTCGTTTCCAGCCCGACGTCACCAGAAGTGGCCGCTGGCAGGAGCCTTCTAGTCCTGTGAGTTCTGCTTCCGCCTCCCTGGTGACGTCTCCACCTAGTAGTTGTGAGAAGAAGTGTGCTATTGGTGGTTCGGGGATTACCGCTGCTGTTACCAGCAGCTCCAGTGGTTCGTCCGAGGCCTCCTGTGAAAGTGACGATGGTGCTGAACAACTGGTCGCAGCTGCACCACACTTTGTTGAGAACATTCTGGGTCTTGGAGGTTATGCCGTGGCCGGCAACAAGAAGAATAAGCTGCTGCACATTGTGAAGCAGTCTACTGGTCGCCTGCTGTGTGGCCGTCTTCTGAGTGAGTCCTTCGAAGTCACGTCTGAGGCTGATGCTGGTGCGAGTACTTTCTGCCGTACTTGCAAAACCTGCGCACTGGCTTCTGTGTAGCGGGGCTTCTGGGCCGCTGGCCTTTTCTGTCGGACCTGCCGTAGGCTGTCTGCTGCACTTGTCTGTGCTGCGCTCTGACAGACCTGCGGTTTTTGAGGTCTGCTGTGAGACTGTACAAGCTTGTGCTGCCCCACGTGAAAAAGAGTGTGTCTCTGCATCTGCATTTGCATGCTGATGCCTGTTTACAGTAGAGCGCGTGCATTAAAGCTTGTGCGGAAAGATTCCGAGGTGCTGCTGCTCCAGCAGCGCCGCTGTCTGCCGCAGTCTTCGGAGCTCGGATCCCAGCCCCGGTCATGTGCACGTAGACTCTGCGAAGTTCCTTGGTGGAAGGCCGGTCATCCGGTGCATGCGTGGAGCTTCCTGGTCTGTGACTGCGCAGAGGCTCGTTATGGACACTTCAGGAGCTGAGTCATGCAGTCACACCGGCCTTCGTGCCGTACGCCGTGAGTGTTCGTGCCACTGTGATCATATCGTAGGGCCGTAGGGTGTCGTCATGCGATGAGGTCAATGCTTAACACTTAAGTCCTCGGAGGCCGCTGCCCCCTCCGACGAGGCCGCTTCGCGACGGAGAGGCAAGTGCATGGCACCTGGGAAGTGTTCTGTGATTTGCTGCTCTAAAAAGTGGCAAAGACTTCCAAAAGATGTGCAGGGATGTTGCGTCGCCAGGCTCCATGACGCCGCTCCAGCGTTTCTTGGCATCTGCATGGCCCCGGCCTTGAAAATGAACATCGATACACTCGTTTCAGAAGCCGAGCAGAGTAGTTGAAGTATGAGTTGGCAGGTGCTCACCAACTTTGGCCCGAAGCTTATCGAGCTTTGTGTCACTGCTTTTGGTGTGAATCGGGATGTTAGTTTGTTGCGGAGTTGTAGCATCTGCAGCATGAGATTCGTTGACGTCAGGTTTGCGACACGGCTTCCTGGCGTCCAGTCCCTACTTACACTGGCTGCAATGTAAGACGGTTTCAGCTAATCGTCGTAGTGAAAGAGGGACACTGTGCAAGGCATGGGTGGACGTCGAGTGCTGCTTCCCTACACCGTCTACAAGGTAAGCTTGGGCCAGAGTTCGTAGATGACTTGTAGATGTCTCCTTTTGCTCTGAAGTCGGAGCGACGGCCTCGACGCGGTAGTGCTGCTCGTGCGGCAGGTGTATCGCCAACTTCGGAGCCAAGAGTTGGACGGATTGCGCAAAGCGGTGCTCTCCCGAGAAGGGACCTCGACGTCGCCGACTCTCAGCTCTAAGTTTGCTTCGGGTGCCAATCGTGAGGCCTTGGACTGCATCGTGATGCAAGCCAACTCACCGATGGCGGGGACCTCTCAGCGGAGCGGCAGAGCGGCGCAGCGGCGGAGAGTGTGCATTGTGCGTACACGCTTTGCGTGCCTGTGTGTCCGTGTCCGTGCCGAGGCCTCGCTTCGAAAGACCGCCATGCGGGCGCGAAGCTCAGACACGGTTCACATTCTGGACGAGTTATTTGGACGAGCTCAGACAGCTCGAAACGAGAAGAGATGAATGTTTGGGTATGGAGGAGCCTCCAAAGCCGTCATCAACAGCCTAACGAACTGGCAGTATTTCCCAATGCCTGCACCAGCAAGACGGCACGGGCCCCTCAACATGACCGCGCAATCAAACTCTTGACTGCAATGAGGGGCCGGAAGAGCAATAATACCCCGTGGTAACAGCCGAACATCCGACGGCAACGCCTGCAGGACATTCACTGCATTTGTTGCTGGTGCATCTTGCAGTCAAGTTGAGCGAGCGCACCCGGCCTCAAGGCACTGAGTGACCTGGTCGACATGGACATTTCCGTCTTGAGTTTGAGGCCGTGAACACCTGGTACTGACTTGCAGAGTACTGCAGTTATTTACTTGGCTAGTGGCTTGGCCCAAAGTCAGGGCAGTGGAGGAAACCGTGGACATGCGCCTGCGAGACGAATCGTCGTGGGTTCGACAGGCAGGGCAAAACGGTCCTTTATCGGCAAAGTTGTAGAGTGAATGGACGAATTGTCCAGCATCGGGCAGAGCCATGTATCCAGTTGATCTTTTTCGCGGGGTTCGTTTGTCCCGTGTGCTCACTTCATCGCCAGTCTTGATGGCCACTTGCTGCGATTTCCCAGTTTCGTGTCACAGATCTGCGAAATTCATTGTCTTTGTTTCACAGGTGGATAGGACTATCGTCTCAGGTGCAGTCTTAGCATGTATACATACATACAGTTACATACACACACATGTATATATATATATATATATACACATATGCCCTTCTGAGTTATGGAAGGCAGCATGTGCAGCACCAGTGCACACTGGTGATGATCTAGTCTGGCAGTGACCTGTGTTCGAATCCGACGGCAGGTTTCTTTGGATCTCCTCGGGCGCATTCTGGAAGGAAGCCTGGCCGAGGCAGCGGGCTGGGTTGGGTGTGTGCGGAGGGCAGTCTGCACACCTCAGTCCTGCAGCGCATTCTCAGCCTGTCTTCAGCGGTGGATCTCATCCTCTGGCAGTGGGGTTCGTGTCTTGCTGTCCTGTGCAGGGGAGCGGTGAGGCACGGTGCAGATGATGCCTTTTGCTTCTTGTGGCCATGTGACCTGAAATCACACGCATTGGTCTTCGGTTTCGACGGGCATCGCCCGGACACGATGCTTTGCATGTTTCGGTAGGCAGGGTCAAAGCGGGCAAGCGCAGAGGGCAGTCATGGAGGCGGGATGCTCTGCCTCTTGTTTTGCTTAGCTGCGTGAGGAAGGTATCACTTCAAGATCGCAGAGCGTCCAGTGGCATAGTATTTGCCACGGCTGCCTCCAAGGTTCAGATGCCAGCGCCCGGGACATGCTGCCTTCTGGCAGCAGTTATCCCTGGCTCTCATGCAAGCCTTCCTTGGCCCATGCTGAGTGCAGTCAGCCACACATTCTTATTGGGCCACGCCACGAGGCTTCGGTTTCACAAGACTGTGCGTGGGCAGCTGCCTCAGGCATGAGATCGCTGGAATGGGCATGGGCATGATGTTTGTTCATTCGTAGTGACTGTATCTGCATGATGCAACTCTTGGATTTTGGCCTGTGTCAGGAAGTTGCAATAATTGCCGTTCCGGATTTTCATTTGAGATGTTGGTAGCTTCTGTCGAAGTGCCGCTGCAGACAGTTGCACAAGCACCGCATTCGTGCAATGCAGACCTTGGTGGTCTCACAAGAGGACAACCCCAACCCATCTGACATCCAACACAGAAACCGATGACCCCTCCACGGTGCTTCATGGCATTCCGGTTTCGGTTGGCGGCTATACTTCTGGCAGCACTGTGCTGTTCCGTGCCAGGGCCTCGGGTATTCAGGAACTGCCTTAGCCTTAAGTAGACCCTGTCTGCCGTTATGGTTCACACTTCGAGGCTCCGCTGTGTGTTCGTGCTGTCTGGGGCACCTTCGACGAGGATTACGCCTCATGGCTGCCCTCCACGGTCTGCAGCAGCTCATGAGCAGCAGCTCTCGCAAGGACTCGGCGAACACTGCGCCCAGCTAGGGGCGACGACGAGGGCGTTCTCGATGGCACTTTCAAGGAGTCTGTGCCAAGATGAGAGAGCAGCATGCAAAGTAGCATTGGCTATTTTGCGAAATATTTGATAAGGTCTTGGTGGATAGATCTTTCGCTGATTCGTGCCGCCCTAACACAGGAGGTAGCGCAAAACCTCATTGACTCCATGCCTCTGCGACTTGTTTCAACAATAAGCTCATGTAAGTGAATCGAATAGTTTTGATTCCTGATGATGCAGTTCGCTTTACACGGGCATAATGTTGGATGACGGCTTGGCACGACTTGGCCTGAGGCCTGCGGAAGAGAAAGAGGCTCACGAGGTCCTTGACAGCTTTGCGGCTCTCGTGTTGCTGGTGTTGTTGGTACGCTGACGAGGAGGACTTTCATGATGAAGATGGTGAGGATGATGATGACGATACTGTTGTTCTTGAAACTACGTATCAATATCGTTACAAGTACTTGCTATTAACATCTTCGCTAATAGTAAGTATTAGCATTATCCTGTTGCTGACAATTGCTATGGCGATGATAGCTAGTGGCCATGCCGATGACGATGTATGCTGACGACGATGACGACGGAACTGCAGCAGTGCAGAAGTTACATTCTTGCTGGAAGGGTTGCAGCAGAGTCGCAGAGAGCTTTCCATCCTCCCTTTCGAAACTTAGCTGAGCGCTTCTCTGGGGCACCCGATCGCAGCTGCAGCTTCAGATTTGCATCAAGCTGAATAACTTTAAGCACAGAGCTGCTCTTTCTCAACTTGAGATATTTTTCAACCTGAGCTTGTCAAGAGAGGCTTATCGAATGGGCCTTTCGGCTCAGTCCGATGGAGATCTCAAAGAAGCCGTGCGCTGGCATCTCGGCTTACGTAGCTTTCGCGCAGCTTGGAGTTTGGATATCAGGCAGGGCGGAGGGGTGAGTTGCCGCTTCTGGGCTTCCATGCTTTGTTACATGCAGTCTGTCTCAGCTCAGGTATGCACGGGCGCTCAAGTTGGAGAGCGATCCCTCCGAACGCCGCTCTTGAACAACATCAGGGACCATTCTCCCGCTCGTCTTTTTCTGCCCTTCTTCGAGATTGTCTCACGTTCCACATGTCGGCTTGAACTGAGGCGGTTACATCCTCTACAATCTGGGCATCGTTTTCGCCGATAATGGCGAGTTCACCAAGGCAGCCAAGTACTACTTGATGGCTGTGGATATGGCCTCAGAAGCTGTTGTGTGGACGAATGTCTCCCTCTTAAGTGTGGGACGTGAAACATGCCAGTTGCGCTTTGCCTATCGCGAGTTACTGCGTCTCGATGCAGAAAGATAAGCACTTTTTGACAGAGTGTACATGATGCCAAGGACCAGAACTACCAGCTGTTCTCTGCCTGGAATAACCTGGGTGTCATGTACCACGAAGCTCGGAATGAAGATGCTTACTGATTCCTAAGCAGGGTCTTTTGAATCTGCCAAGTCTGCAGCTCAGCAGAAAGATCGCAGTAATAGGTGGTTCCGTCAAAGCTCATGGTGAATGCAAAATCTCGTAGGAGGAGGACGTCTGGCATCCAGTACCAAGGCCCAGGGTGTCAAGGCGGAAAGGGACCTGAGATATGATCGAGCCGATGCCCTCTACGAGAAGGCTGCAGAGTTGGTCGGCTGCATCTCGTGGTAAAACACATGGCCACGTTTCGCTGTTGGCGCTGCCGGAAAGGACTTTTCTGAGTGTGCTGAGGTATTGGAATCGAGCCTGCAACCTGGCTCCGGGACAGTGTCTCAGCCGAAAGACATGTTGACCTCCGTTCTGATTAACCGAAGCTCCCTCGACAGCATGCCAAGGTACGGTGACGCGGAACGATGGTTGCTGGACACCGGTCGGGCGCAGGGCGAATGGAATCTACTGCTGCAGTTGGACAGAAGCAGCTGATCAAGCATACACAAAATTAGCTATGCAAGCAGGTCATATCCGGAGTTTGTGGGTTGAGACTGCCGTGCATTGTGTTTCAGGTGCAGTGGGCTTTTTTTGCACATACTCTAATTCAACCAAGGAAAAGCAGCATGTTCTCCTCTGCGGGCGCTGGATTTCGATGAGAGAGCTTATCGAACTGGTCATTGCATGTTGGCACAGGGTCCACGGATCTAGAGGCCTAGCTTCAGTGAATCAGTCGAACTGAGAACTCGAAATCTTTATCTGGGTTCACCATCCAAGCCGTCGAAGAAGCAATGGCGCCTTGTGAGCGTTCAAAGCTTCGAAATCTTCGAGACTTCCTGCCTCCCGATCTGCCGGCAGCAAAGCAATGGCGTGCTTGAGCTGTGTGCAAGTTGCGTCTGGTTTTCTATGTAGGGCGTTACCAATGCCCTGTAGCCTCGTACCTATTGTCACTTTAAACCAGTACGGCCCGAACGGAAAGCGCCCCCGCCTTCCCCTAACATGTTTTCAGCCGCAAATCTGCACCCCGTTTACCTGCTCCCCCCCGCCCTGAGTCCGGTGCCGCCGCTCGCCCCGCATCACCAACCAGCTGTGCCACTCGTCGTGGCCACGTGAGGTGCAAACAGAACTGTCCTCGCAAGGCTGTTATTGCAAGCTCC
The DNA here is from genome assembly GCA_905221615.1 of Symbiodinium sp. CCMP2592. Lineage (NCBI taxonomy): Eukaryota > Dinophyceae > Suessiales > Symbiodiniaceae > Symbiodinium > Symbiodinium sp. CCMP2592. The sequence goes on along the minus strand of CAJNDT010000560.1, from coordinate 60,976 downwards.
TCCTACAGCCTTCCTCCAGCACATGCCCACTTGTCAATACCCCGCCCTTGTCAACCTCGCCGCCATCCTTTCCAGCCAAATCGCACCCGCTCCCACCCGCCCTTGCAAGATGCGCTTCCGTGCCCCAGCCTTCACTTCTTGGTGTCCAAACCAGCCTAATCTGCTGCATCCCCCGCCACCCCTGTCACCCCCGCCCTTTCCTTGCCCCTTGCAAGGCTGCAAGGAACACCCTGTGGAAAGCTGTGCTTTTCGTCGATTCCCCTTTGCACGGTGGGCATACGTGCTGAAAGATCTTGGTGCATGGCTATTGAGGTGGCTTCCGCAGCCAACTACCCCTCTCAAGCTTCGTCCCAGAAACCCTTGAATAGCCCATGCAGCATGTGGTGCCACTGATCGCAATAAGCACGCTTGATTCTGCCTGGAGTGCAGCTCGGGACAAGCTGGACGAAGTAAAGGGAGTTGTGGCTTCGGTCTTCAGCAGCGCATCAAAGAAGCTGTGCAGAGGCATGCCTGCGAACAAGGGGCCAAAAGGCTGCAGGGGTGATGGCCAGTGTGCCATCTGCCTGGGCTGCATGACGGACTCTACTTGGCAGCAAGAACTTCCTTGTGGACACACCTTTCATTCAATCTGCGTGCATCCGTGGCTGAGTCTCAGAGCAAGCTGTCCTATCTGCAGGCAGCCATGTACGCTGCGAGCGGCACTCACCATCACACTCTGACCAGGACAAGTGCAGCAGCGACTTTTTGTGCTGGCGTGTTTCGCCAGCTCATCAGAACGATGTGCAGTGTGACTTCAACTTCTCGGCGAACAAACTGCCCAGAGTCGGCGAGCCTGTACAGACCTTACCTGCCATCATGTCAGGCTTTGAATAAGAGATTTTGGCACCAACTGCACAAGTTGTTCTTCATATTGTGAGCACCCATTGAGTCCCTACAGCCCTACAGTTCTCGCATCAACAGTTGACAGCTCTAGCATTGACCAGTAGGCAGGTGCAGTTGGGGTTTCGGAATGTGCTGCGCTTTTGCAGCTTCACAGGGGCACTGAACCCTGGAATTAGTGGACCACTTGCCTCAACGTTCAGAAGAGCACAGAAAATCATCAACACGGCCCATCATTTTTCTCGAGGTTCTGGCAAGCTTATTTGCTCTTCTGTGCACATGCTGTCATTCTACGCAGCTTTCAGTTTGGACTGCCTTGGAATCAATACGACATTGGAAAACGACTCCGACATAGTGCTTTGCTTTGCTTTGTGCATGTGTACGTGCTTAGAGACCTTGTGTGTGGTGTTTCAACTTGTAAGAATCCAAGAACGAATGGTCAGCTTCCCGTCGAGTCTCGACTGCCAAGGCGTGTGAACGACACCGCAGTCATTGTGCGACGGCAGGCCACGAAGATCCTCAGCGCTTTTGCGACTCTGCTGCAGCTGAGTGTCACTACAGGGAACGGGGGTCGCTCATCACTCTGAGGTTTTGAATCACCCAGATCATCCAGATGTAGTGCCAGTCACACTGGATCTTCTTCGTCGCTCCACGGACTCGGAAGCTTTGCCGGGGACTTACTGACGGGGACCCTATGGAGCCCAGGTTTTTAATAAAAGCACGGGCCTGCTTCTTCCCCATGCAGGCGCAACCTTGTCCTGGGCACGTTCGAGCTCCTCTGGTTCATGGATGATGAGCCTACACCAGAGGTCTGGCGGCTGTGGTTCCAGTGCTACACTGAATAGTTAGATTTTTGTCAACCGAGCTGCCTTGCTGGAGGCGGCTCGGCAGCTTTGCAGAGTGGTGGATGCTTCGAGAAGTATGGTGGCAGGGGGCTGAGGAGCCAGAGCGGTTAAGAAGATGGTTGTCATCACTTTTCGTATCGATCTTGATACACATCATCGCACTACGAACATTCCAAGATGGCTGTTCTTTTGTTATGTTACTTGTATCTAGAGCTTCCTTTCCATGGCGTCTTGTTCGTCGTTGGTACACTGCTAAAGCCTGCTACGCCCTCTCACATCCAAGGCGGCGGTTGGAGACGTCTTGCAGGAGCTCCTGCGCCGTTTTCGAAAGTCCATCGGTGCCTCCGGCCGGTTGTGTTTGCTTCTGCTCATCTTCAGCAGAAGAATACAGAAACACGGTCTGGGTTGCGGAAGGAAAAAGCATTTTTATCGGGTGCGCAGGGGTTATAGTAGCCGAGCCATGCCAGGCTCACGCAAGAACTCCAAAGGCTACGAGTTCGCCATCCGCCGATGGACAACATTGATCCTCAATGAGTTCGTGCGAACGAAGTCTCGGCGCCCGGCTTCTCGTAGACTTTCGTTCATGCGTGCAGAGTTGCTGTCCTTGGTGCCTGTGCTCCTGTGCTAGCCGAGGTGTGGATATGGTTCAGAAACACCACCCTTCAAGAAAGCCAAGGCGCGACTTGTGAAGCCTCGTTGAGGCATCTTGGGACCTGGTGACGAAGAGCCTCCTGACAGGGTTCGCAGATCGAGCTTCAAGCAGCCGAAAGTGCCGAGGAGTGAAGCGACAGTCTCGATGCTTTGTAGAGTAGTCTGGTACGAGTAGAATTTGATGAGGAGCAGTGGCTGATGCGTCGATCCCTCCTCTCCACACTCGAAGCATTCTCCGCGACGCAGCCCAAAGATCTGTCACTTGTCAGAAACATGGTTTCCGGCCGGCGATGGATTTGGAAGGGACCATGACTCCTATGATGGATAAGGCTGGTGCACTTACGGCCTCTCACGATCTACCTGGCCTTGGAGGACGGATGCGCCATCGGCGTGGCATCCTTGCCCAGTTGGGATGTGCCAGACTGTATCCAAGATATCGTTGCAGGATGATTCGCCACCTGAGGATCAGTGGGTGGCAATCAAGGCCAAGCATCGTGAGGGATCGCGAGGGAGAGAGAGAGAGAGAGAGAGAGAGAGAGACAGACAGACATCCAATCCAAATGATGGATGGGCAGCGCGCCCGCGCGGGGCGGGAGGACTGCTCCCGCCTCAGGCCCCTAGCAAAGCAAAGACAGACAGACAGAAACTTTCAGCGGAAATAAAACCTGCAAGGACAGCTGCACGAGCGTATTCGCACGCAAGGAAGGGGGACCTTCCTTCCTTTTTTGCCTGGTCGAGACAAAAAGATCCTGGAGCACCACAACATGTGGGGGCTTGTGCGGGCGGGGCAAGTTGGCCCCTCTGGCGACGAAAAGATCCTGATCCGGGATGCCTTCCTTACATCAAGCTCCCACTACGTCTCACATCACCGAGACTCGTGGCACGGAGTGTGCAGGCGCAGCAGCCGGGCAACACCTCCGGCTTACGCATCAGAAGCCAGGGAGGGAGGGAAGGAAGGAAGGAACGAAATAGACAACAAGCGAAAGCTATCGTGATTAGCCCTGAAGCCTGGCAGAAGAGAGTGAGAGCCGGAAGATGCAGAGCCTGTCCCACCGGCTGCCCAGTCAACTGTAGAGACATGAAACCGACCAGGCTATCTAGTTTTCACCCAGCATCCTGACACTCGGATGCGCAGCATGCGCGAGGGAGAGGTGCCCGCAGCAGAGCAACATGGGCCGATTCTTTTCTCTAGCAGGAACAGGTCACGGAGGCTTTCAGCGATCCACAGGCTTCAATGCCTCCGAATCCGAGGAAAAGATGCGAGAGAATTCGCTCAGGCGCCCTTGTCAATTTTTGCAAAACATCGCAAAACCTCATGTGTGCAAAAAACGGAGCCCCACAGCGTCCCTTTCTGAATTTTTAAGAAGAAGACCCAGCACAGTGAACTGAGGAGAAAGCAAAATGGGCTCAGACGCATCTCTTTTGGTTGCTTCCAATCCGGTCGCAGGTCTGCCGAATCCTCGCTTCGGTGCTGCCTTACGTGGCAGAAAGGCGCGCGACGGCGCATCTTGAAGCCCCTCTTGAATAGCCCAGCATGGTAGCCGTCGTAGATAAGGCCATGGTTCAGGTAGAGCGGTGTGCCCGCTTCGATGGTCATGTGCTGCTGGTGATGTATCCATGGACCTCGTTCGGAGACACAAGGGATGAATGTTGAGGTTTCAGTTTTTCAACATGTTCACGCTATGCCCGCGTCGTTCTTGCTTTGCAACACACGTCTTCTTCGGCCTGTCGTGATGCATTACGACACGAACAGGATATGCTAACACTAACCGTTAACCCGAGCCTTCCCAATGCGAATACTTGCATCCTTCGAGCGTAGCCTGTGAAGGCGCGGTCTGATGGACCATCGGCAGGTTCAGGTGGACTTGCAGGCCTCACAGCGGAAAACGGTCATTCTTGTTGTCTATGCCTATGCCACACTCCAGCTTTGAGCAACAGTTCAGCAAAAGATCTCAGGCCTTGATTCGCAACCAGCCTTCCAGTGGAGTGCATGAAGCTGTGTCGTGCACCGAGACGGATCGCTGCACTCAGCAGGCAATATCGGTTCTGTAGAAAGTTCTGCCAAGCACATGACAAAATTGCCGGGTTAGCCCGCTCAGGCGTTGCCTTTGCTTGGTCGTCAAGTTTGTCTGGGCCCGAGCTGCATTCTGCTTCTGTGTCTTGAAGAAGAAAGCTGCACGCAGCCAGAAGGATGTGATGCACCAGGTCACTGGCGACTTGGCGCAGATCGTTTCGCACCTGAACGTGGCCGTGCCGGTTTCCCAGCACCCACACTTGGCATCATCGTGAAAAAGCCGTGACGATCGCTGTTGCGGTTGCTGTTGAAAGGCCGTCCCTGTCCCGTTTGTGCACCTCGGCCGAGCAGAAGCCCGGCAGCCTCGAGCGGATCCAGCTGCTGTGAGCCTCGATGGGAGTCCTCCTTCAAGCATCCATGCTTCGGTCTCTGCGTGCGCGACGATTATGATTGCACAGGTACATGAGCCGTCAAGCTTGGGTGCTGGCGTCCATCATGGAGTGCTTGAACATTGATGACCATGCCTGTGCCCTAGACTCGAAGGTTAAGAGATCTTCAGGCATACCGACATAGCAGAAGGTGCTCTGCAACTAAGCAGTGGCAAGACGTGGTGCGCGAGAGCTGTGGACAGGTGCAAATCGAGGGCCTCAGTGCCGAAGAGCAGCTTTGGCCTCTGAGGGAAGTCCCGACGTTTTTCTTCTTCCGAAGCTGCACTGAAGTCTGGGCGAGGCCAAAGCGGCGTCTGCTGCCGCGGTCGGACCTGAAGTTCGAGTTCCTTGGAGATTGCGTGGCATCGACCGTGCTGGACCTCCTCCTCAGGCCAGGATCCGGGAGCCAGGAGCCAGGAGCCGGGTAGAAAACTCGAAATTACTGAAGTCTGTCGAGGTTGAATGCCATAGGCGAGCCACAGCTGCGGGCCGTGGCCGCTTCTTGCATGGGCTTTTTCCTGAAGGGCCACCGTGGCTTCACGAAAGATCGACGAGTGGTGGAGTTGCTGCAGAGTGCTCTGAGCTCCAGCGATCTCCTCCTTTGCCGGAAAGCGCTGGAGACGCTGTCGGCACTTTTGAGCCACTTCCGCTCAGAGGCGGATCGGGAATCCAAAGCAGGTGCCGCGGATTTCGCCGACAGCAGGGACGGCCGCATCGCTGGCACCTCGCAAAGCGGACACTCCCTCGCGGCCTTGCAAGGACCCTCCTCGCAGCGATCAGCAAAGGCCGGCGGCAGCGCTGCCGCCGAGGCCTCAAGCAAGACCAACTCTGCGATCGAAGCGGCGCAGCCCCTGGCCGCTTTTGCCGATGTGGTGCTGTCGCACATCACCTTAGCTGGCAGTGTGGGCCCAGCTGCCGGGGTGCCCTCCCCCAAAAAGTCACAAAGCACAAAGCGAGGTCGCAGTGTGCCAGAAACAGAGGAAGAGGAGGAGCAGGGATCCGCGCAGGACACGGAGAAGGCAGAAGGAGTGCTGCGAGTTCGCGTGGAAGCCCTGTCTGTGGTCCGGCACCTCCATCAACAGGGCTTGGTGAATCCAATGGCCGTGTTGCCCAAAGTCTTCGCCCTGACTTTCGCGGGAGACCCTCGTTTGTCAGAGCCGGCAACCGCCATGCTCAAGGAGATGCTCGAGCTGCGGCCTTCTCTGTCCCTCAGCTTCTACACAAGTGAACTCTGTTCGGTGCTCCTCGGGTCCTTTTCGAGCTGCTTGGATCCCCCACCAGGCTTCTCAACCGCCTGGATGAGGCCTTCCGGGAGGCTCCAAGGGGACAGTGTAGGACTGTTAGAGGCCCGAATCTCCGCTTTGAGACTCTGACGGAGGCTTTCTTGGCGCTCCTCTCGGCGGCAACGACAGCTGTCCGTCTGGGTGAGGCCCGGAGGCTCAGAAGAGGAACTCTGAGACTCTCCAAGCATGGAATCCATGACGAAGCCCTATGTGCCTGTTTTTTCAGAGGCTGTGGTTCCCCAACAGCTCCTGGGACTGGGGGACGTCTACATGGAGCGCTTCCGAAAGCAGACCCTAGATGCAATGGCTGGTCAAAAGCTCCAAGTTTGGGGCCTTCGATGGTTATAGTCTGCTTCGGATAGACACGCGAGTGACATCAGCATGATTTTGTGCAGAAGCTCTTGCGCATTTTTGCCTCCTGCTCAGGAAAACTCTCCGTGATACTTTTCTTCGAAAAGCATTGCGTGAGTTGCAGCGGCTGCAAACCAACCGCTCAGAGGTACAGCTTCACGTCTCATGCCCATGCCTGCCGCAAATTGCACTTGCATCAAACCTGCACATGTGTTTGCAATGTGTGCAGTTGCGCGTGGAGATTGTTTTGAAACCCTGTAGCCTCAGTCTTCTGCTCGACCCTGAATTCCCATGTGACTCGTGCAGGAGCGGTTTGCTGAGCTAGCGGCACTGGGAGCAGTGACCTCGGAAAACCGAAATTGCAACTTGCAGTGTTGCACTTCGCTTGGCTTCGAAGGTCGTTGGTGTGGAAGACGCAGGTGGCTCCAGTGCTACGAGGACTCTGTAGAAGATCTCTTGGCAAGTCTTGTCTAAGTCTTGTCGCGGTCATGGGCTCGTGCCGCGAGGAAAGCCGGCAGCCGCGGTCCTGGCCGGATTCCCTTGCGGCAGCAGCAGCAGCTTCTTTATGCTCAGCTGCTGGGCGGCAGCATCAATGAGTCAAGAAGAGCTCGCATCCGCAAAGTCATCCCAAAGTGTGACCGAAGGGCTCTAAACACTCATTGCGGCTTTGAATACAAGGGCAGGCCGCCGATAAGAGCAGGGCATGAGGGGTGTTGAAGCGAAAGCTGTCTGCCGCCTTCTTCTAGGTTTTTGATACAGCAACGATTGACAGAACTCGACGGGTGGTCAGTCGTAGCTAGCAGGTTTTTGGCATCGGCAGTCACATCGCTGCCTTTCGCCTTCGAGAACGAGCCTCTGCTGGTGGTTTTCGTGCCTTGCCCTGCAGCAAGCGGAGCGGATCTACAAGCGTATCTCCTAAAGAAGCTCCGCTCTGAGCCGGGCGACGGGCTGCCGAGGAATGCAACCATCACTTGGCACTACACGCTGGGGCTTTGCTCGCGTCGGCCGACGGAACGGCCGTGAAGGAGAAGGAGACACTTTCGCCCGAGCAGGCCTTGGTGACTTGGTGGTTCCGGGGGTGAAAATTCCGAATCCGAATCGGGGGTCCCGGTTTTTCTGTGACAGGTCTTTACGGAGGCGCTCTCCATCGTCAGCTGTGTGGTGCTGAAGACTGTCCTGAGGAGGGAGTACAACCTCTCCTCCGAGCAATGTGCAACGTTCAATCCCAAAGAGCTGCGGCAAGAGAGGATTAAGGCGTTTCCCACCGGAGGTTTCGGGCGAGGTGAGGATGGACAGACGCCAGCTCGCAATCGCTTCCCTGCCAATGAGTGGCTGGAAAAAATCTCGCCATTGATAGAAAACTTTGGGCGGCCGGAGGAGATCATTTCGTACATCCGGACCATTACAGACGCAGATCCTTGGGATGATAGCCGATCACGGCACGAGGCCAAGCTTGATGTTCTGGAGGGTCGGCGTGGGCGCAAAGGCAAAGCGGCGAAGGGCGGGAAGAACGAGTTAAAGGCGACGAAGGTCAAGAAAGCAGAGCCGCCTGCGGCGCGTGGCCGCGGCCGCGGCCGTGGCGAGCAAAAAGAGAAGGGAAATGTCAAGAAGAAGGGCAGGCGGAAGCCCGGAGCCCAAGCACAGGGGAGCACTCTTCCCTGCTTTGCTCTGCGATGCGCGCGCTGTGATGTGATGTGCATCGAGGCAAGGCATGTGCGATTCCGAAGATGACTCCGACTGGGAGGTGGGGCGTGTGGGGCCTTGCCCCTGCAGTCTTCCTTTCAGTGAGAGAGGTTTAGCCGCTCGCCCTTCCCAATCGCAGGAGCCAGGCGCTCGAAAGCGCCCTCGTGTGCAGGCACAGGAGCGGAGATGAAGAGTTGACAGCTCTGGCAGCGTTGGGAGCTTGCAGCCAATTGCAGGAGCCCGCAGAGGCCGATGGCGCCGCGCAGGCAGGGGCTCATTGCCGTGCCATTTCCGTGATGCTTCGGACCTCAAGTCTTCACTGTCCCATCCAGCGCGTTCGCGGACGAAGACCGCGATTCAAGCGCTGCGCCATATACAGGTCAGCACGCCACGCGAGCACATGCGATTCGAGCACGATCCCGACTCAAGCCCCGGCACAAACACCAACATGCGAGTCAAGCAGATGTGTTCAGCGAGACTTGTTTTTTTGATTTAGTTTTCCTCTTTTACGCGTGTGTGTGTGTGTGTGCGTGTGTTGTGTTTGGTGGTATTTTCAGTACCCTTTCTTTCAACTGGTTGAGGTAATGGTTACGGCTCTTAAGTCTTAAGGGCTTGTGGTTTTGAGGGCTCAGGGTGTTCACGTGCTAGAGCTTGTGGTCTGTGTTTTCTTAGTATTTAGGTTATACGGCATTTACGGGTCCGACGTTTACAGTTCGGTGTTTTGGGCTTGGGGTTTGGATTGTTTTTCTGCTGCATAGGAGATTATGGGCCAAGTTATGGAACTTGAGGGTTTACAGTCTAGTGCTTGGGGCCTGCGGTTTCTCTCGTGTGCTTAAGCCCAGTTTTCAGCCTGTGGGTATAGGGATATGCGAGCAGAGTACGATCCGATCTACATTCTACATATCAAGTTGCACCCTAAACCCCTAAACCCTAAACCAGATTTCGATGAGCAATGCAACGAAAACCTGAGTCCTCGCCTTGCCTTGCCCTTGTGGCCCTAATCGAGCAGCGTGCCCCCGACCTCGCTGGGCTGCGTAGAATTTGGCATTCTGCTAGCGGGTACTCACACCATCTCGCACCAACATTACCAGCACCTTTGCACATGCAATCATCGGTCCTAGGGTTTGGGAGATTGTTAGGCGTAGGGCCTAAAGTTTGTTTCTTTACCCGAACTTCCGCCCGACCGGACGCGCGTATGTGTCGCACGCGCAAATCTGCTCAGTAGCACGTTGCATGAATCGGTGTTTCCCGGGTCGGTTCCTGCATCAGGAAGATTCCGAAGAGGAGCTGGAGGCAGAAGATGCGGACTGAAGAGCAACCAGGGGAGTGGCTTTGGCATCTTCACGAGGCATCCCCTTTATTAGCGAACATCGGGTGAACTTGAAGTGCGATTCACAAGCGTTTAGAAACTGTGAACACCTTCGCATGTTTTTTGCAAAGCCCATTAGGCCGTCTGAGTCTCACCCCACAATGTCGGGAATTGCGTCAGACACGCGAACCCTTCGTTGAGTCTTGTAGACTATGCTTAATGGTGGTAGTGCCGACAGAGAGGATGCGGCTAGCATACAGCTTCAAGCTCCCGTGGGGCAGTAGGCGATGCAGAAGCCAACGGGACGTTGTGACGAAGTGCATTCTTGATGTTGAGACTGGTTTGGACAAGGGTTGAAGAACCTGAATGCTTCCGCTGCACTACGTACGCTAGGGATTCGACTCTGAACGAGTGGCTTACCGCGCAGTAAGGGGAGCGCACAGCAAAAAGTAGTGCACCAGGTAGGCCTGAGGGCATTTCGATGACTTCGGAGGCAGCACGCGACGGAAGTGCCAGAGCATCAGAGCCTCGTTCCCAATCCATTTCGGCTCTGAGCGCTCTTGCACAGCTGTGGTCCGGTCCGCGGCCTCTCGGTTCTTGTCGGAAGGCCGGCCTCCAGCGACACCAATCGAAAGATCCGGCGTGATTTCGATCGGAAGGCCCTTCGCGGGCTTTTCGAGACTTTTGATCCTGTCAGGATGGCGCCAGGCAACCTCGCAAGTGATCCGGCGCAGCGAGCCAAGGCACGGATGCCCTGGCAGTCCCTATGACGACTGTGCCTGGAATCCCCTGATTCGTAGCCACGTGAAGTTTGAGAACTTTGGCAGGATATTGCGACAGCACTGACAGGGGCAGCCCGGAACCCAATCTGCACACATGCCCCTGCAATCGCGTGCACTTCTGTTCTTCATCGCTTCTCTTTAAGAGCAGTTCTAGCCAGTGTCACCTGGTCATCTGGTGAGACGATGCAGATATTTGCACTAAGTGTACAGGCATTGCAGCGGTTTCGGCTTGTCCGACAGATTCTGCCGATGTGACATCTAGATCGCTCGCAGCCCGGGATACAGCCACCTCCCAGGTCGATTCTGCGCTGCGGTCAGTGGCTTCGGGGCTGAAAACGGAGCTCTGCAGCAGGAGCGGTTGGGACGTAGACGTGACTGTGCAGCTTTCCTTGAGAGAGTGAGAGCAGCAAACTCGAGGATTCAGAGCAGTCCTGCAGACGAACAGGAGGCACATGGCATTGTTGCATGCTGAGAAGAAGTCTTTGTGGCATTACGGCATTGCCAGCCTGGAAAGGCGAGCCGCACTTGCTATCGGCTCCAGACGGTGCTCCTGGAAAAGAGTCAAGCCAGGGCGCAGAGGCCTGGCGGCGCAAAAGCAAAACGGAAGCCCCGTGCCCCTGTGCTGCTCTGTCCTTGCAGATTCCGCAGGTTTGAGCACTTCGTGCTTGAATACCTCCTCAAAGTGCTGGATCCCTACCGACCTACTGCTAGCCACCGGAAACCACAGCGTGAGCTTGTATGCACCGAGGCCCGAGGGTCCATCTCTCAACAGCTCGAACGAGCAACACGGGGACTGGCAGATAGCACAGTTCTCGGAGTACCAGAGAGCGATCACGGGCAGGAGCAGGCTTCGTCCACGGCCACCACGTCTGCAGGCACCTGCCATTCAAGACATTTCAAGACACGAACTTCAGACTGCGCTGTGGCGCTGTGCTGTGCAGGAATCCTTCTGCCCCGGGAGGCAGCCCAGCTCACGGGGTTCTCTTATTGTCTTGCCTTTGCTTCTCTTTCTTCTCCTGCACCCTGCCCCACCGCGGGCCGTCAGTCTGTGCGTCTGTCCGTCTGTCAGTCGGTGGTATCTCTCTCTCTCTCGCTCTGCTGGCAAAGATCGCAGAACTTGCCAGCCGAGGAGCCGACAGGACAGGTGCGGAAGACCACCAATTCAGGTGCGTCTGCCCGCCTGGACGAGGCGACCCCGCGCAGTTTCTGGCACACTCTGGCATTTACCGTGGCAGCTTCTCTCATTTTTGAAGATAATGGCATCGATGCTTTGCTTTAGCAGGAGATCGCTGAAATGGAAGCTCGGCTGGTGCAGTCGATTCGAAGAGCGTCCGGATCTCAGCTCAGAGCGCCTGCTCGGGTTGTCTCAGCCTCGCCCTGCCCAGCAGCGTAGCAGCCCAGGGCCGCTCTGAAGAAGGAGGGCACCGCGCTTGCGAAACAGCCCGGGCCCCTGCTGGCCCTTCTGCGGCTCGAGCCGCACGACGGAACTGCCACACACATTCGCATAGGCTGGGCCTCATTGAAGCCGTGGAGGACGCAGGCGAAGCGGAAGCCACGCTGCAAATTGCTGGGCCAGTGAAAGCCTCCCCCGGGCAGGCCACGTGGGGCTACCGGCGATGGCTGCCGAGCTGGCGGTGGTCGCCAGGAAGGCAGGAAAAGCACGATCCCACAGAGGCAGAGGGCAGCACCTCTGGTTTTTGCCGTTGCGCCAGGTCAACAAACTCACTGGCAAGGCGTAGCTGGCAGCTTAAAGCCACTGACTGATTCATATCGTATGTCGCTCAAACAACGAACTAGTTCCCGTGCGCCGCACGCTACAGCATTAGAGGCCTCGAGATTTATCAACTGCCAGGAGAACCGAGATTATTTCGTTGACTTCAACCAGCAGGCAGGTTACAGTTCTCGGTTGCCGATGGTGCTGACACACATGTTCAGGTCTCCCAGACGAAGCGGCGTGGCTTCCTTGAGGATTGGGAGGCTCTTCGCTGACTAGGAGTGTCACATCGAAGAGCATGATGCTGCTGCACCTGAAGGAAGAGGACGAGGGGCTCGAGCCCGAGTGCCTGTGCGCGTGCTCCATCCAAGCAGCCTCAGGATACATCGGATACGGCAGTGCTTTGTGTCTTACACTGCCCAGGCCCTGGCCGGACACTCCGAAGCGGCAACGTTTCGGCTTGCTGGGCTGAGGGTGTGTGGGTGATGTTGAAGGATGGAGAGACTGGAAGCTTCCTAAGACACATACTGCTAGGCATCGTGCTTCGCTGGGCAAATCCTCCATCGCTTTCCATCTGCATCTCAGGGTCTCTGTGAGCTCCAGCTCGGAAGCTTTCCCTGCTGCTCCCAGACCCGAGTTTGATTTGTTACACCAGGTGAGGGGCAGGGATCATCGTGACGAGCTTGCAGTCAGGACCCTGTAGCCTAATTCGCCGGAAGGCCAAATGATGCTTGCATGGGAGAACACTGCGTTGAAGACTGGCGCAGTTGGTGCATCCCTGTCCGTGGCCATGACCGAGGGTGTGTCGTCTGTGGTGGATCCTTTTGCTCAGACGGCTTCTTACACGGCCCTTGCCTCCTGCCCCCCAAGCTCCAGTCTGCGAATCACGACTCAGCATTTCAAGCTTCACGCCGCAAGCCATACTCATGCTGGTAAGGGCTTGCGAGTTGGTGAACTCCAAATCCAGAGGGGCCTGAGCTTCCATGGAGCAGTGCGCTGACCATCTGGGACATCACCTCAGCTACCTCTTCAACTTCCGCTTGAGCCAGACCGGAAGCTCCTGCACACGACGGCTTAGGATGTAGGGTTCCGCACCGTGAGTATTACCTGGAAGTTGCATTCAACATGTTTGTGCACATGATTTTCGCAAGTCTTGGCATGACTATTCTATATATTACATAGGAACCGTACCGACCATCCAAGATTGTACCATGACATGCTGTTGGAGAGCAAGGGGCGGCAGGAGGACAGCAGGAGGGGGCAGCACATGCAAGCTGTCTGCGGAGAAGGGCGAAGCCGCGTGACACGAACGTAGCGAAGTAGCGTGGCATCCTTTCACTGTAAATAAAGATGGATGCAAGCACAAGTGCATGGACGAAGTTCCGTCAGCCTGTCGCGACAAGGCTAAGCACATGCTCACCGACATGAAGCTGTGTTCAGCCGCCCCTCGACAAGACTAAGTAGAAGAGCTGCTTCCTGAAATGCCGCTTCCGATTTCATTTTGAGGTCTGTGCTCTTTCACTACCGCCCGCGAGGCATCGGCGACACCACGGTAGGTACTGTCGAGTCTGTGGAGCGTGTGTCTTCGCTGCTCATCGCGCAGCATGAGCTGGAACATGCCAGCCTGCGTCTCCTGTTTCGATTTTGTCTTGCTTCAGTCTGTGCCGACTTGCGACAAATGCCCCATTCATGGACTGGTAATGCTGGTGCAAACCACTGACCCTTCCTTCTTCTCGGTTTGACTCGCGCTTGGAGGTGCTCTGATCGTCGTGCTTTGTCACAGGATGTGGCGCGGTTGCAGGGGTTCCAACCAGCCGGGGGCTCGGCATCTCTGCGTCGCATGATTTGTGCAGAGATTGCAGTAAACGGTAAGTGGGGCACTCCAGTTAACATCGCCTGGCTTCGGCAGGTGCAAAGGTTTCAGTGGGAAGGTGTGTCTGACCATGCTGCTCAGGTGCAGATGTTTCCCCGCAGTGGCACCCCACCGCCCAGAGTGATCGGAGTGATCGAATCCGTGGACTCGCGCAGGTGTGGCAATCAGGGGTGAGCTTGTGTGATTTGTTGTTGGGTTCATTGCTTCAACGATAACAAGCGGGCTAGAGAACGTTTCGATCTGTCCATCTCGCGATTCATCCATTGCCACAGGGTTGTCGACTTCTGAGAAACAAAACAAAGCAGCTTAACCTAAGATCTACGCAGGTATTCGGAACGGCCAGGTTCTACTGCCCGTGTTCATCCTTCCGCGCGAAACAAACAGAAAGTCACACCTGAGCTAAACACTAACAAGAAACTCTGTTCCACCTTGTGAGCACTTGGTGGTTGCATGTCTTCATGTAGAAGATGTGGGATCGTATGGAACCAGACAAGCTACGGGCATGGCTTGGATTTCCTCGCATGTAACATGCAGAGTCACAGGTTGATGGCCTGTCAGAACAGATCTGTATGACCTGCAGATTGTGATGATGTTGCGAAGATTTGATGGGTCATGCATGGTCATGCTGTAGGCCTCCGCCTTTGGCGGTAGCTGGGACTACCGAAGGCCTTAGGGGCTGGATTACCCAGGAAACTTTCGGCGATGGTGCAAGTCTTCCTGTGCCTGGATCCTGTGATTTGCGATGGCCTGCTGAGCTTTGGCCTTGGGCTCTGAACTTCCCGTCAGTTTGCCTGGTCCATCGCAATTGGCAATTGGTCCTATGGGACATTGCTCCAGAGCATATCTTCCACTACCCTCTGCAGCAGTCCGGAAACCAGTTTGGTCGCAAATGAGGCATTTGTCTTCATTTCAGTACGAGGGCTGCTGGGTCTCACGACACCCTACCCGAGCCACTCGCGCTGGTGCAAATGAGACCGACTGTACCTGTCTGTGTCTGGCAGGCGACCCAGTGCGTCTCGCGCTGCTCCTCCGGACTCGAGGCAAAGCAGTCAGTCTTGTGCCCGATGAGGGGGATGTTCCACGGGTCTACGACTTTCCAAAAACTAGAAGGTGGTGGCACATCGACACAGACCACCGTCCCTGACAAACCTTTACTGCCAAAGGGCTGTGTCTAACCAGAACGTGTGCCCCAAACGTGAGAAAAGTGAGATATGCCACTCGCAGACTCCCTTGCAGCAGCTTGGGACACATCACCAATACATCAACATTTTCCAGCGAGCAAAGTGTCAGTTCATCACTCACGTGCGCTGATTTCTGATTACTCGGGTGGTGCTTCTCCGATTGCATCCGTGCGAACCAAGAACAGGAAGGGCTAGACCAACCAAGTTGACTCCGGCGATGCATCCTCGGACTTAATACATGCCAGATATCCACAAGATGCAGGAAAGGATGTTTCAGTGAAACACAGGCACAGACTCAACAGTGCCGCAGTGGCATCGTGCCGTGCATTCTACGTGCGTCTGGCTATGTTTCAGTCTTGCCTTGCTACTTGTATTGGAGCCGGGGCACTGGCGGCAATTTCTCGCTAGAAGAGGCCTTGTCCACTGCCGTCTTCGGCAGTGAGCAAAGCCGGTAGCATCGGTGCCTCAGCTTAAATTCAAAGGTCATGTCCGGACGGGACTCGAGGGCTATGCGACGCCCGAGGTTTGCTCAGCGTGGCGAGTCTCTCCTGCAAATCTGCGCCGCAGCCTCTGACAAGAGGGTGCTCCAAGATTGGCAAAAAGCTTTGGTCCTAGCAGTCCCCTCTGCCATGGGCGGGGCGGTCGGCTGAGGCTTTCGACAGCCTCAACAATTTCGGGCTCAACGAGCCCTGCTTTGGTCGACATTGGCAATAGTGAGGAGGCTGCACGTCAGCTTGCAACAGCTGGAACTGTCGAATCGATGGCTTCCCGGGTGTCTGCGAGGATGATGCTCCTCAGACGAAACCGTTGATGCGGTGTGCTGCATGGAGGCAGGACCCGAGCACACCACCGCAACCAATTTATTATGCTTGTGTCGGGAGCTCTGCTATGGAGGCCTCCACCCTACGAGGATCCCTGGAAGGACCACCCAAGCATCGCTGACGAAGACTGGGAGGCAGGCGGTGTTGCTGCGACACAGAAGCTTACAGACAATGTCGGTCGAGGCCTGGCTGGCTGATTTTCGGGAGCTGCAGCAGAAGCAGAGACAAAGTGCCACGGTAGCAAAGCTGGAAAAACGGCTGACCGTTCTCCCTGCCTCTCGCTTTCGCCCAGGTCCGCGGACCTGGGAACGAGCCCAGCGCCCGAACCCGTGCGAGCCCTTGAGCCCCAGCCCCGAATCTGCTCAGTGTGAACGCAGCCAGGCCCACATCCAATGCCCAAAGTGGGACTGGCCCTAGCCTGGCTTCCTGGATGGTTCCCTGGCGTTGACTGGCATGGAAGGGTATGAGGCAGCTAATCATAGCTAGAGAGTGATTTTAGAACTTTTGGCATGCGCGTTGATTTTCGCAGTTTCTCATTCCGACGAGCTGAGGATGCAGGGGGCCCGTGCCATCAGCCCACACGGAGGAGGCATGAGCAAGCAACCTGCAGAAATCGAGGGTGCGCAAACGAAAGACGACTGGCTAGTGTGAGAAGCCCAACTTCTGCCAACTACTAAAGTTCAGAAATCACCACGGTAAGGCAGGGCATGAAGCCCATGTTTGCTTATCACAACAGTATTGTTAATGTTTGAAGGGTTCAAGGATATGCAAACGAGAGTCACCACTTTCCGAATCTGCGATGGAAGGCCGTCCAAACTGCCAGCAAGCTGCCTCATTGGTATCCCGGACGGGGAAGCGACGATGGAAAGGCCCCCGCTCTTGGTTTTCTCTTCCTTGCAAGCTTCCTCATCAGCCTCCTTCAGAGAGTCCTCTGGGTTCGGAAACCGCTCCCTAGGCCCACCGAAGCCTAGCCGGCTCTTTTTGACCCTCCTCTTAGGGGGGGTGCCTAGGAGCATCCCTCAGAAAAGAGTCCTCCTCTGTGCAGGGTCCGAAAGGCGGCTGCGAAAGCCATCCCCTCAGAGCCTGCGAGCAGAATTTCTGTGACACTTTTCTTTGCACCGGAAGTCGACCCCCCTTCTGAGGCAAACGTCCAATCGAGATCACAGGGAGGGCTCTAAGGCTGCGACATGCTAGGACGAGTGCTTTGGCCCCTCACGGAGCTCTCCTGTGCACATTTTTTTTCGCTGTTTCCAAGCTCTCAATTTAAGCCCTTTCCCGCAAAGCTCGAGACATGGGCCTATCCAGCTCCGTCTGCCCGGAGTGGAACTCGCAGCAGTGGCCGCAAGCCTTCGCCACATCGCCATGGACAAGGCCCCTGTTGACCGTGTCCTTCCGCGCGCTTTGGGCTGCCATCTTTACTGCACACGTTCTCTGGAACTGGTGGGTGCGCGGCAGAGACGACGGAGCGGGTGGTCGCAGCCAGCTAGTATCCAATTCGTGTTTGCAAATCGGGTGTAGTAGTACTTGAACGTGTGTGACCCTTCCAGGACCATACCACTTCATATTCTTGACAGTGCAGGCGAGCTGGATCGAAGCAGTTGACCTGATCCTGCAGTGGGTGGTGGCCATGTTGGGCTTTCAATACGTGCAGAACCATATGGTCGCGCCTGCCGAGCCTTGGCTAGTCCGCATCTCCATGGTGCTGAACTCCTTGTCACAGCCTTTGTCGATGACGGTGGCGGTGCTTTACTGGGTCCTGATCTATCCCGGAGGCGAGCTACCTTACATGGATGTGTTCCTACATGGTATAAACGCAGGCCTTCTGCTCGTAAACCTTCTCTTGACACGTGTTCCCTTCTCTTGTGCGCGAGTCGGGTGGTTGTTCCTGTACCAGATCATCTATGTCGGATGGACTTTCGTCCATTATGCCTTGCGCATTGGCATGCCTGGAGGCTGTTGGAGCTGTCCAGAGGATGAGGCGGCACCGTGCGTGGAGCTGTATCCGGATGATGAATGTCCGATCTATGCAACCTTTGACTGGCATCACCCTTTCGCTACAGCACGATTAGGATTTGGGCTGGCTTCAGCTGCTTGGCTTGCATCGCGCCGACAGCTTCCTGCTTCGTCAAGCAGGATATCTTAGGGAAGATGTCGATTGTTTTGGGCACACGTTGCATGTTCAGATATGTTCAGTATATCCTGTCAACCTATTCAGGTAGGTTCTGTCTCAGAAGGCGAAGGATTGACAAGTCTCAGAACTAGCTCCCCGGCCTGAGGTCCCCTTCTATTTCCGCAGACTGCGGACCAGCAAACTCGAAACAAGGCAGATAGGGTCAGGGTTGAGAACCTTACAGCGGCAACCCGACAGACTGCATGCTTTTAACATGGACTGAGGTCCTAATCATCCTTATCCAAGCGCTGTATGTCGCCCTGGTGAGCTGCAGGGACGCTTATGACAAGAAGCTTGATCTCGGAGCTAGTGAGACACCAAGAGAGCTGCCTGAATTTATCCCGCTGGACCACCTCGTGGTGCAAAGTTCTGCTACATGCTGGCAGTGCGCGTGAGGGTCCGTGGAATGCTCAGTCCCATCCTCACTTTTGACAAGCGTCATTGCGCAAAAACAGCGCTGGATGACCCATCATTGAGTCAGAGCAGGTAGCAGCAAGAAGCATGCAAAAAGAAATCAGCGGCACGAGTTTGCTGGCTCACGTTTTGGCCAACACCCGTGCGTTGCAAGTGATTGCACTAGCTCCACCAAAAGATCGAGCTGGGACAGGGAAACACACCAACAGCTGTCCGAACAGTCCGAGTTTGCCATGCAGGTTCTCAGGATGACTCTGACAGACTTTGAAAGCTTTCTTCTCACGATCGAAGATGTTGGTTCTAGTTACTCTGTCTTGGGTCCAAGATTTCGCATCTGGCTACTTTGGCTTGCTCTGTTGGTTGCTGCTAGTGATACCAGCAGCAGCGGGTTGAGTAACATCTTCGAACCAGTCCAGAGCAGAGGTGCTCAGTTTCACATTCCATGCATTTACGTGGAAGGCTGCATGCCTCACAGGGCAGTACAGCTCTGGCAGCGCGGTCCAATTGACATGGAATTCGGAAGCCTGGGACTGACCCTGAAAGAATCGCATAAGGGCAGGTTGGACTCCGTGACTGTGTCAGTCCCCACAGGCACGCCGCAACCGATCACCCAGTTGTTTCGCTGGAGTAGAACATCTGCCAAAGCAAGCAGAGGAGGGCGAGTTGAGGCCAAAGCGGATGCAAGATGGACGGCTTTCGATTCAGCAGATCAAACACGGATTGGCTGCTGGCATCCTTTCCTCCTCGCCGCAGAGAGTCTCCAGTGTGCCACTGATTAGTACCGAATGTAATACTGGCTAGTGGTACCAAGGCTTCTTTGCAGGTCCCCTGCATCATGCAAAGTGGCAGCTCTGGACCAGTAGTGTTTCAGTAGGATGGACCTTCTTCAGAGCATGTAAGCTTCACATGTGATGGGGTCGGCAAGGGCTTGCTAGTGCCTCGATAGTCAAGCAATGGCAGGCAATGGTTTTTCAGCATGATGCTTGCCGCATAGGAGGTTCAGCTGTTTAATTCTGAGGATTGCTAGGGCGACGTTTCAATCGCGAAATCGCTGTCCTGATCATCGGTTCTTTTTCCAATAGGAAGTAACAGATTCGAGGCATCAGAGTCTTGCTTGCTCTGAGAAGCCTAGTGCCAAAACGGTGCGACGGTCCACTGCAGACCGAGACGAGCGACAGCTGGCACTGCAATTTGCCACATGTACTAAGCACATCGGCTCTGGCTCTCTGGCTCTCTAGGCTGTGTCGGTCTGAAGAGGACCGTGTGGCATGGCACCTGTGCACGACGTTGTGTCTGCCATCGCGAGGTCGCATTACAGCGAGCGCTAGTCTTATGATGCAGCGTGACACCTTCCTTGTGCATTACAAGCGAAGCTGATCTCGGATGGCCTCGAAGAGACACCCCACGCAAATTTTATGCGGCCCGGACGGGCAACCTAATGATCCTAATGAACCTGTCAGAAAGAGAGCGCGTTGGAAACAAAAGGTTTGTATGCCTTGATTTCCTGCTTGAGCTCGAGTTGCCTGAATGTTAGCCAGCCTTTTGGCAGTTGCATCCTTCGACCGCCCTTGGACTTGATTTCCAATTCTCAGCCACAGCACAAGTATTCGTGGGACCGTGCTTGGTAGCCTCGGCCGTCGACTCAGATACCGTCCGCAGCGAACCAGTTGCATTGCAACTGAAAGAAGAAGTGCTGGTAGCCTGGTAGCTTCAGTAATCTCAGACTTCAAGCCGAGATTCGGCTCACGGGTTCGGCTCCTGCCAGGTTTATACAGACCCTAGTATCCTGGCTTAACTGTGAAACGTGCCAACTCCTCATCGTCTGGGAGTCTGAGATAGCCTGAGGACCACATGCCCAGAGTTTAGTCTAACCCGGGTAGAGCTCTGCAGATGCACGCGAGTGTGACTTTTGTTGTGTTCGCAGTCTGAACGCGCCGTACATCCATACACATCCCACTTTAAGGGCAGAGATGTTGCATTGAACAATCATGTGTTTTTTCTGGCTTTCATGCGCCTTCCGGCACTGTTGCGTTTTGGAGCAGCAGCAGCAGCAGCAGTGGCGGTTTGGAGAACGTGTCGCAGTTGAACTTCCACTGCCAACGTTGTTGCTACATGCAGGGTAGCCTTACGGTCAATCGTTGTTTCTGTGGGAGCTCGCAAGGCCATGTCTGTGCGAGGCAATGCACGCAGACCCGGGAGGCCTTGGACATGCTTGGGCTTGGGCCGCGGCGAGATGACCCACTTTTTGTTTTTGCAGGTGGCTCCGCCGGCTCCTGATGGCTTCCGGGGGCCTCTGCCTGGCCCTCCAGGCCGGGCTCAAAGGCAAACGGTGGAAAAAAGCGCTTTGCTGCTATGGGCGGAAGGCCGCGCCCAGCTTCACAGGAGCCTGGCGCCTGGAGGGAGCCTCCAGCCTCCAGCTCTCAGAGGTCTGTTGCCGAGTGTCTCTGCTTTGTGGCTTCGAGGTCGCACCGCTGTCGAGGACACTTCCGACACAGAGGCCCGAGGTTCGATGCGATCCCGACATGATGCTTGGCTGAGCAACATGCACAGCCGAGGTACGCTGCATCGAAGGCGAGATGCTGTTTCTGTTTCCGCCGCGACAGATCATAGCGTTTCTCTTCTGCAGGGCTTTGGCGACAGCGAGGCAAGATGTCTTCCGGAGTTGCCTAAGCAAAGCTGATGAGAAGCAGCTCTTCACAAGCTCGCTGGCTCCGAGCCGGACCGCTAAAACAACACGATCTGCATTCTTCGGAGTGACACAGGCACCTACATGATGGCACAGGGGCAGAAGCTGATACATACTTGCTCGACAGAGGCTTGAATATTCAAGCAAGTCTTCGCTGCCGTACAGCTGAACACGTAGTTGCAGCCTTGCGGCTCTCCGTGTTTGTCAGACATCGTGTTGGGCAGTGCTCGTCTCACTGTGGCTCTTCGATGACTTGTGTCAGCAAACTCCTCAAGACTGGCTCCCTTGACCGCCCTCCTGCACATGTCTGGCCCCTTGGTGCGAGCCCTGTCGAAGGCAGCTCCGGACAAGAAAGCGAAGGAGGCCTGCGATCGGGTACATCCCAGCAGTGCAGTAACAAGCTTAGTGTGACCGAGATGCCCGCCGAGTCACAGCGCACTTTGTGGACTAAAGTCACGTTCCTTCCACAGTCCCGTGCGGGCTCCGTCATGGTGGATTACAACACTTGCGCGTGGTCGAACCCCAGCACAGTCCCGAAATCGCCGGAAGTCCTAGCCTTAGAGCCTTCTAAAGTCCCAGCAGGGCCGCACTCCTCTCGAAATCTCCGTAGGGTTTCAGCAATTCACGATAATTGAAGTTGTGCTCCCGCAGAGTGCCGTGCGGTTTTGCGGTGTACGTGGTCGGCACTGTACATGTTCGCCTCCCGATCCTTGCGATTCTTGTTTGTGCCGCAGCCCGCCACCGTGCGGTCCGTGTCTTGGGTTGTCATGGCGTGGTTCGGGGGTAGTATGTAGGGCTTCGGCTGCTAGGTGCTCTGTCGTTGTTTGGAGTTTGCAGTGTGTACTCTCAGTTTCGGTCTGGATAGAAGCTTGCCT
The DNA here is from genome assembly GCA_905221615.1 of Symbiodinium sp. CCMP2592. NCBI lineage: Eukaryota > Dinophyceae > Suessiales > Symbiodiniaceae > Symbiodinium > Symbiodinium sp. CCMP2592. The sequence continues at coordinate 39,017 of CAJNDT010000560.1, read as the reverse complement.
GCATGACATGTTCCTTAAATCAATGCTGCGGCCTTGCTGCACGCACGTCCCTGGCTCCTGAAGGCTGGTAGCGGCAAGAAGGCTAGCATCATGAAGGCCTGCTTGCGGCAAGAGGTAGAGTTCACTTGCGTGGAAGCCTCTTCACGTGTCCAGTGTCCAGAAGAGAGCCTTGAGCATGTTTCAGCGTGGTGATCGTGAGCTTTTGGCTGGATCAGAGAACCCGACTCTCTGTGAACATGCCCAGAACAAGAAGTCTTCAAAGACGAAGGCGCTGACGCCAAGACCTCAGATCCAGTCGTCTGTGCAGTGTACAAGCGCTTCTGTCACGAACACGACGTCGAGACTCCCAGTCAACCATGCGTTTATCACTTACAGCGAAAACACCAGTCATGCAACTTGATGTGGCTTCGGCTTCATCTGCGAATCATATCCAAGCATATATGCAAGCCACGCAAGGGAGGCCGAGAGCTGAATGTGCCGTTGCGGATTTCCTCTCCACGCTTGTTTTCGATTTTGTCGTGTATGCTTCCTTTGCAGGCGTTCGCGAACTGCTGCGAGGGGCTACATGCTTCCTCACACTTCGGAGAGGGCACCGTTCGGCCAATGCTTCCTCGCATGCTCGTTTTCGAAATCTTGCGATCGCGGCAATGCCGATTGTCTGAAGTGAGGACAAGCCAGATTTGTGGATAAGGGGCATTGTTACATGTTTGCATTACGATCGGGCAAAAGTGGGAAGGCCAAACGCTCAGCTGTCGATGAGCTCTGAGCAGGTTATGTTGAAGGCCAGCGGGAGCGACACTCCCTGCTTCAAAAAGTTGAAGCCTTAATTTTCCATTGGCTCACAAGATGTTGGTTGCTCCATCAATTTGGCAGTTCATGCTCCATCGAGGTTCAATATCGGCAAGTAGTATCAGATCAACGTCGCGATTCGAGCGCGTACCGCACTGCGTTTCGCGCGACTCAAACTTCACCTCCCACCTGGATTTAAGCGCCGGCGATTCAATCGTGCGCGATTAAGTCACGTGCGACTGCAGCAGGTGAGATTCGAACTCACGCGATTAACGAAGTTTTCGGGTATTTGGGGTGTCGGGTTCCGTAGGTTTGCGGTTTAGAGGTTGAAGGCTTTCGTGTATTGGGCTGTGGAGGGCTTAAACCTGGGTTTGCAGGGTTTAAGGGGTTGAAGATTGCTTCGGGTGTGGTTTTCAGTGCTCAAGGCATCCAGGGTTAAGGGTTTTGAGGCTTGGGGTTAGGGTGAGCGTCTTTTTCGGGTTTAGGTGGGCGAGTCCTTCAAACCTGAAGATGCGAAAGGCTTAGGCTTTGTGGGTCTAGGAAACTTATCAATAGGACTCCTGAAGCCGCGCTCGCACGCGCGAATCCCGTGGGCGAGAATCTTGTGGCATGCGTTCGAGGATCTCCCGTCGTCTGAATGGTCCAGTGTGTGAATGAACCCGTCGTGCACGACTCCGGCTCCAACACGAATATCATGGCCTTTGCACTTTGAGCGAGATGCCTGAATATGAAACCGCGAAGATGAAGCGTTGGATCGCGCTGCAAGTTATTCAGATGAACGCATCACCTCGTTTTACCATCCTCTGGCTGGGCCCACTACGTCGTGTGAGAAGCGAAATCCTGATGCGTCGCGAGCGAGACACCTTGCACCGCTCCCGGTCTGACTCACAGCGAAGTAGTCGCAGGAAGCAGCGCCTCAGTGACCTTCGAGACAAGACTCTGGCCCTACGACAGAAGCGCGAGGCAAGCTCCTCATGGGTAGTCAGGGTCATGGCCAGTTTGAAATCCGTTAAGAGGAGAGGAAACGACTTGCCTCCGACTGGCCTTGTTGACTGGCACGCGATGTGACAGGAAGAGCTCGATGAATACGAGATGGGGAAAGCTATGATCGCAAAGTGCCGGTCCCGGAAAAACCAGGGTTTGGCTCCTGGAATGCATCTGAAACGGCTCAGGTACGGCCGCGAGGTCGCCGTGATGCCACCACCAGTCGCAGAGCGTGTAGCGAAGCGAGGCATGGCCCGCCGTGCCAGCCAGTTGGGGCGAAACCTTTGAAGTTCGTCCATAGCTATCGTGTCTCCGAAGTGGTCGTAAGCCTTTAGCTACACTGCGGCACTGGCTTGACCTTGTACCAGGAATGGTCATCGGAGGCTCCTTCTATGCCACCATGCTCGCGGTGTTTGGATTTGGAATCGTCCTTTTCAAGACTCAGGCCTTTGCAGACTATGCTAAGCCTCTCCTCAAGCCACCCAGAAGCGGACAAAACGAGGAAATCATCATACCGCCAACTCTCATGGCATTCGTGACTCTGGCGCTCCTGGCTCTTGCCATCTTCGGCCTGGGCCTTTCTTCATGCAGAGACTTGGGTCTTGGGTTGCATTGGGCTATTGTTTTTACCCGCTTCGCTGCCTCCGATGAGGTGGTGCCTACGGCATGATGTCCGCCAGCTGGGACCCTGACAAGGAGGGCAGCGCTCTGGGCACGGAGGACAGCGCGCCGATTGGGGTCCTCGAGTGACCACGACTTTGGTGAACGCCCGCGAGGAGTTCTCGGAAAACATGCAGATCCTGGGAGAGGGCTTCAGAAAAGCAACCTTGGAAGAAGACTACGAGAAGGCTCAGCACATGGGTGGAGCGAACTTTGCTGCAGGGTTGTCAGAAGATATCAAAGAAGGCGTCCCTTCAAGAGAGATTCTCCGCGGTTATCACAGGTCTGCTGCGTAGCATGCTGGAGCACATGTGCCGCCTCAGAGAAGCCCACACAGTTTTGGCAAGAGACGCCCACATAGATACACTTCGAACCAGCTGAACCATCGAATCCTGCAGTCTGGAAGGCTAGAGGTAATTACGAGTCACCAAGGGAGGGATGTTGACTCCTCAGACTCCATGTGGCAGGCGCTGGAGGCACGGAACGAGAGGCGCAAGCTTCTCGAGGCGGCAGATTGCACTCTGACTTCGGTTCCTGGCGACTTCAAGTGTTGCAAACATAAATACAAGGCGGGCACCGGTACTAGGCAGCCTTCGAGCTGTAGGACCAGTCTGGTCTGACTTACATGGTCGTTCGTTTATCTAGAAGCCATTCGCTGGAAGAGTGCTGTTTCTTTGCTGCCATCCGTGTCGGGCCTTGGAAGGCCAAAGAGAAAAAGAAAACCGAGCTCCTCAACAAGTGAGGATGCAACGTCCTGGCTTTTCGGGAACTCCACTAGTGGACTGCTCCCCTCATTTGCCACACATTTGAAGCCTTGGTGAGCGAACTGAGAAATCCGAGATGCAGCCCTTGGAGGCACCTGTGCCCTTTTCGAGATGGCAGAGAAGAGAGAAGAGAGCTTGAGCACGACGCCAAATCTAGCATTTCCAACATGTTCGCTCTTGTCTCACCCCCAGGATTGCCTTCCGTGATAGTTTCCAGAGTAGGGTCGAGCGAGCGCGCGAAAGCCTGGACACCTGGTTCGGCCACTCGTGCTGTTTGAGTCTTGTGCACTTGACCCTGGCAGCTCCACTGCGATGCCATGAGAGCTTCTCAAAAGTTTCGAGAGGCTCATGAGCCCGATAGGGAAAGTTCATTAACTGCCGCGCTACAAGGATCGTCATGCTAGGAGTTTCATCTGCTGTTTAAGTGACGGTTCTGCCATGGCCTGGGTGAGCATGGACAGACACATGGGTACCAGCCTCGGCTTGGAGTGTTGATCATCTGAAGAGTCCGATCTTCACGTCCAGTGGCTTGGAGTCTCTTGGTGAAGGAAGAGTCCGGCCTTCGCTTCGTAATCGAGGCAGAGACATCTAGCTTACCGCTATGGTGGAGCATGCTGCCTGTGCAGGTGCAGGGCTGCTGATGCTGCTTGCCGTTTGTGCTGGGCTCCTAGAGGTGCCACAGGGTTTCATAGTGGCATGCGTTCCGTGGCTTCAGTCTCATGCCTGAATCAAACCTGAGCTGGATGTCCAGGCGCCCGCCTTTGTCGCCGTCGAGAGAGCGAGGCAGGAACTCTCTACAATTATGACCCACATTAGGGGACTTATAACCCCAATATATTTAAGGGGGAAAAATATTTTTCCACAATATATTTAGTGCTTATAACTACCCATGACTGTCTTTGTTCTCCTGCCTCGCTGCAGTCCCGCGCGGCGGGGCCTGCTGGGACTGCTGGTGCTCGCGCAGGCGGACTGATGTCCTGTAAACTCCCTAAACGTTCTAAACACTCCAAGCTGTGTATTCTGTCAAACTATCCGTGTGCGTATATATGTAAAGAATTGAAAAGCATAAATATGTAATAATATGTATGTATGCATGTCTACACATATACTTTATACATACACATATATATATATGTTATATATGTCTGCCCATGTATACACATACATATGTATGTGTCTATGTCTATGTGTATGTGTATGTGTACGTATATGTATATGTATATGTGTACATGTACGTATACGTATACGTATACGTATACGTATACGTATATGTATATGTATATGTATATGTATATGTATATGTATATGTATGCTATTCCGATGCGCCGTGTCAATGGCCTTCCCAACCCTTGCCTGTCAACAATGCAACGGTCACAGTGATGCAAGCAGTCAGTGGGATGGTGCTCGTCCGCATCGCCATCCTCGTGACTGGCGCGGGTTATCATTTTCAGCACTACCCCACCACGGCCGCCCGCCGCTTCGTGCAGATAAGAATAATATTGGCGATGATGCGGACATCGACGAAGCTGCTGCTGCTGCTGCTGCTGAGGACATTCTTGATTGTGCCGCTGCTCGTGCGTGCATGCCCCTGCCTGCTGGAGGCACAAAGGGGAGCATCAATACCATGGTCACCATCATCATCACCATTATCATCAGCATCGTCGTGACAAACACGCGTTTCGACCTACACCAAAAGGCGGCCCAGGGAACTCCCCGAAACATATGTGTCGCCTTTTAGCCTTGCCGCGCTCAAGTTGAGCGAACTGTGCTGACTTTACTTCTGATATCTCTTGCGAAGAGGCCAACTCTTCGGAAGTCAGCAGCCAGACCATGGACACGGATGCAGAATTGGTACGATTGCCCCATAGAGACCCTCATCTCCTGGAGTCAAGCAACCTAGTTCTGATCGAGCTCCTGGGGTGCTACTTTTCCGAAGCTGAATCGTCAGAAGCGGCACGCCTTGGCGGCGCAAGAAGCGGTGCCTCAAATCCAGTGCCAGCTGCAGCCTCCACACGCCGAACCTCTGTAGCAGGACTTCGACAGATAAAAGTATAAGCATATATTTATGTATATGTGTATATATATATATATATGTATGCACATTAATATGTATATATGTGTATAAGAGTATGCATTGTTTTGTGATCGTTCTTGCATTGGGCCCGGTGTATTTCTCTCTCTCTCTCTCTCTCTCTCTCTCGCTCGCTCTTTCTCTCGCTTCCTCATGTATAGTCAAATGCATATGAAAATGCATGCACATAAACAGAGACAAACACACACACATGCCCATGCGCATGCGTCCATACACGTGCGCACATTCACACATACACACACAGACACATCCACACACATCCACACGTCCGCACAGATGCGCTTGCATTCATACACACGGACACACCGACACACAGACGCACATACACACAGACACACAGACGCCCATATACACATATAGACATGTACACATGTACACATAAATACATATACACATAGACACATCTCCGCATACACACATATGCACATATACAAATCTGCACATATAATATATACATATGTACATACATACACATGTACATATGCATATAGATGTACATATACATATACATTTGCATATCCATATACATATGCACATGCATATACATCTACAATACACGTACATATTCATATACATATACAATACATGTACATCTAGGTTTACATAGACATATACATATACAGTTATACATAACTGTACATACATACATACATACGTACATCCAGGCATGCATGCATACATACAGACATATGCCTACACATACATATGTTTTTCCCGAGCCAAGCAGCTTGACTTGGAATAAGGCTATCTTCAACGATACATGTTCCGAAACGTGTACAGTTTTGATATTGAATATATCAGTTGCTGGCGTGTTAGTATACAGCGAGTTTTTCATCCTGAGACTTCTGACCTGTCGTGTGAGGTGAGGTTTCTAAAGAACATTCGAGTGGACATTACTTCATTACTTCATGCCTGGCCTTGCACACTGCGAGGCGCCTGCCGCCGAAGCGAAGCGGCCAGAAGGTCTGGTGCCACATGCAGAAGAACCGGTTGGGGTGGCGGAGATTCTAGCTTACTGGACAGGTGTCAATCGACCAGAGCTGCTGCCAAAGACCGATGCAGCGACCACGCCAGTCATCGATATAGCCAGGAGTCCCTTAACTTGCCCGTAAGATCCTGAACTTTCAAGCTGTACGCCGACGTTTCAGCCAGGATCTTGACCAACAGTCAAGAGCGAGAGCTGGCCGGGTACATCGCAGAGATCGAGACTGCGGCGAAGGCTGGAGAGCTTCCAACCTCGCTCGAAGCCCGATGGACGCGATGCAGCAATTTTCCAGGTCCGAGTGCGCGTGCTGACTCAGACCTTCCCCAACACCCCAGGACAGCCCTTGCCGGGGGGGCAAGCAGCAAGAGACCCCTCAACCTCTTTCAGGCCTGGCCATCAGAGACTACTGGAAGCCGGACGGCCGCACAGCAGCGTTCTCGGACACCCCCTGCGTCCGGGTGATCCCGGGTGGAGTGGGTCGGCAGCTCAGCTACTCAGGTCATTTACGTTCACGACACGGGTGGTTTGGGCGACGGCTACGTGGTGAATTTCAATGCCGGATCAGAGGTGGAGAAGATGCCAAGGGCTCAGCGCTTTGATGGACATGCCTCAGAAAGTGGCTGTCTGTGGTTAGGGCGGCTCGCAGCCACCCTCAAACGGCATGTGTTTGGCAGGAAGCCTCTGACCTACTGGAGGCCTTTCTGCCGTTGCCTTGCAGCAAAGCTTCTGGTGCAGTGCTCAAGGCAAGTCCAGAACACATACGGCAACCGGTACTACATCCGGGACCGTTTGTCGGGTATTTTCCGCATTCCCTGTGCATGGGTGGCCATCTGGTAGTGAGGACCATGGAGACGGGGATACTGTGATTGATGTCGCCATGCCCCCAGGATCTAGCAGCTAGCAGTGTCAGTATCAGGGGCTGACCAGCCGCGAAGAAGCTCAGGTGAAAGCCCTGAAAGAGGGCTTGACTCCGGAAACGAGTAGCAAGTAGTGGCCAAGTTCCGAGGACGCGGCACGCGCAAAAAGCAACCCCTACAGACGCCCAGGTCGCAATGACAAGCAGCAACTTTAAAGCCATGCACGTCTCGTAGCCGACTCGCGGCCTTGAGCTACTGTCGCTTTGCGGCCATGCACGACAAAAGAGCTTTGCCCTCGCCATGCTCAGCCTCGGCCTCACTGTCACTGCTGGTTCGGAATTCACGACAGCTTTCTGCGTCTTAGCCTACCTTCCAGGCAGTTGCAAGACTCAGCATGCTGCCCAATACGTCTACGGACGTAGCATCAAGTCTCTGTCAATGTATCCCTGGTCCACCTCTGGCACACTGAAACAGTCTGAGCTCCCAACGTTCAACGTTCCCACAGCCATGGGCGAAAAGGTGCAGCACCGGCTGTCTTAGTTTCCTTCGCGGCCTCGGTGTCACAGCTGCATGTTGAAGGTGTCATCTTCCAACTCTTCCAACAACAGCTTTTGGGTTGCGTTGGCCGCTCTGCTGCTGCCCGCATTGTGGTCCCAGTCCTGAGCTTAGCATCGGAAGCTTGCCGAGTGCTCACACACACTAGTACCGGGCCGTCGGAGAAACGCAGCTGCAATGATGCTGGTGATGGCGGATGCTGTGGTTGGGGGGAGGAGCACCAGTGATGCTGGCGATGCTGGGCCAAAGGAATGATGGCATTCCAGCGCATCGCTTCTCTTCGCCTTTTGGGCTTCCCTGCCCTATGCTCTTCGAAGCCCTCGCAGGCTTAGCTCTTTCGTAGATCGCAGCACGTCGAGTGTTGGAGGATTTGTCTAGCGAGGTTCAGCCAGGAGCGACGAGAACCGGCCGAGATTGTTGAAGACTAAGCTGGGCGTTGCTTGACTTGCTTGCTGTTTCCAGCCAGCGACCTGCTGACACAGCTTTTTGGCTCAAATCCGAGGAAGGCTCGGTCATGTCAGCCACGCCAGGCCATGCGCCGTTTTTGTCCCTCGCAGGCTCCAGCAGCACTGCCTCAGGCACGTGCGGGGGTGCATGAGAAGAACCTAAAAGAACATGATATGTCTTTGACATGGTTTCATTCTCAATCCTGCTTTGCATGGCTGCGTTGCGTGGCTCCTTTGGCTCATAGCTGATTGTGACGTCTGTTGGTCTGACTGTGACTGTGACGAGAATGATTCCCAGTTGCAGCAAGATCCGGTATCGCATCGCAGTGGTAGGAGCTCCCCATGTCACAGTCTTACCCAGGAACGGGCAGATGCTCTTCTCATCCCCACCAGGTGGGTCGCAAGCGAGCTGCAGTGCTGCAACCGTGGCGTAGCTTTCCTCAAGACAAGAGCACTAATTGCAGAGTTCGGGAATTCGGGAAGGCTTGGAGCCTGACCTTTCTGCAGCGACTTTCGCGGTGGGTGCAGAAGCTATGGAGGCGCGGTAATTGGGGTGAGAGCTGTCTTATACGATTACCTGCGCGGTTTGCATTGCTGTGTCTATGTCGTATGCTACAGGATGAGGCAACGTAGCGCTAGCAATCTGGGGAGCCTCATGAAATCTAGCCCTTCTGTTCCAAGTCAACCAGTCATCTCTGTGAACGAAGCAAGAGCCAGACTGCAGGTGAGGCCCGTGACACGTGAGGTGTGAAGCTCAGAAGTGTTGTGATTTCCACTTGCCCATTAAATTGCGACCCGCGAGCCCGTGAATCATCGGATTCGTTTCATCTCTGACGGAAGGCTCTGGAGGCCAAGCTGAAAACCCTGAGTCCTGATGCCTCGCACGAGTCAATCCTGGAGGTGCGTCTGCTTTTGTGGATTCGGTTCGCAGATCTGATCTGTTCAAGGAACGTCGTTGTTGAGCACTTACACTCACGATGGGCGACCTGAGTTTCACAAGCAATGCCGAAGCAATCTCAGCTGACCTGGGTGGGCGACGGAGGAGGGTTTCGTGAAGCCATGGAGCCACTGCCCAGCTTGCTGGCGAACCGCTCTCCAGAGAGGCATCCGATCGGAGCTTAGCGCTTGCTCGTAGAAGCTTCAGCACGTTTCGGCAGGCCCGGGCCTGCTGGAAAGGTGGCCAGGGAGTTCCTGACAGTTAGCCGTGAGGTGCAGAGATGTGTTTTGCAAAGGATCCATCATCTACATTTTCCTTTTTAGAGACACGGAAGGAGCTCGGGTTGATGAGTGCTGGCCCCTCGCAGGTGCGCCGGTTAAAGGTCGCCTGCATCTCCACTCCAGAGGCTGGCCACCTGGTCCCTACAGTGCAGGCCCGGGCCAAGGCTACAGTGCTATACGGGACTTGCAGCGTCGGTGACTTGTGGCGCAGCCCCTTGTGTGTGCAGATTGCGAAAGCTCTGGCTCGGCGAGGGCATCAGAGTGCCCTGGTCACCTTAGACGCTTGGACCGCTTGGAGCTGCAAAGGGCAACATGCGCGCACGTGGCCGCGCGTCGACGACGCGACCGAGAGCCGAGGACTGTGCCCGAGAGAAGTTCGCGAAAGGCTGCGCGGCAGCCGGCTGCGAGTTCGTCGGCCTGGCAAGGGGCATCCCGGGCTCGGAGCCATGCTCCGCAAACCAAGACATATGGATCCTTTGCTTGGGGGTGAAACTTCTTGGGAGTCTTTTGAGCGGAGGATGCCGGGAGTGGACTGGCGGCAGAGCTGACGTCGAAAGGGCTCTTTGGCATCCTTTTCAGGCGAGGCTGTTGAGGAGCTGCCACTGCTCTCATGGCCCTCGATTCATTGAATGTCGGCTTTCTGTGATACATGTAGGCTATGATAGGTCGCAGGTCGCAGGTGCGAACGCAGACAGGTTTGCTTCGAAGATCAGGTGGAAAGACTCTGTCCGGTTTCATGTGCAGGCACTATGACCAGGCGATGAGGGAGGAATTTCGAAGCTGGCTGCAGTCGGAGCAGCCAGACGTCGTCGTGGTGGACATGGTGACTTTGGCAGGCGTTGCGCCTGCGAGGGACTGTGGGATCCCTATCATCTTGAATGTTCCGGGGCCGCTAGAGCTCTTCAAGAACATGAGCATCTCGCTGGTGCTGATGCTTTGCACAATGTCCTTCCTCAACACACGGAGCGTCACAGACACCAGAATCATGCTGCAGGCACTGCGGGCTTATGAGTTGGTGCAATCTCGACGTGCTTGAGTTAAGCCAGCTACTCTCCACCTTCAGGTAATGTTCGATCTCATGCCTGCATTCAGCTCCCAGCTGTGCTTGGTGAACAGTTTCTTCGGCCTGGATGCTGCATGGCCAGTGCCTCCCAACATCGTCATGACCGGCTCAACAGCCCCAAGACCCTCTTCGATATTGCGGGAGACCTCGGATGAACGTTTCAATGCGTGGTTGCAGCGAGTGGCTCGGTCCAGGGCCATCCCAAGGCTTGTCTAGGTAGATCACGCTCCAGCTTTCAATGCCACACTGCTCTGTTGTCTGAGGTCCGCGGCATGGGGCTTCGGATCATCTACGTGACCATGGGCAGCATGCAGGTTTTGGAGCCTTTCCAAGTACGAGCCTTGTTCGAGGGTCTCCAGGCGGTGTCGCCACGCTGTGCAGTGGCTTGGTCTTTGAAGCCGGAGCAACAGGAAATGTTGCCCCTGGGCAAAGAGGCATTGCCTGCACACTTCTTTATCCAGAAATGGTTGCCACAGGGGGAGGCATTGCAGCTCCCTGACGTTGCAGTGGTTGTGACGCATTGCGGCTTTGGTGGGCTAAACGAGACTATTGCTGCTGGAAAGCCACTCGTTGCATTGCCGTTCCGCGCCGACCAGCCCGCCAATGCCAAGCTTGCTCGCGAACGGGGCCTGGCGGAGGTCCTGTCACCGCCAAAACTTACTGCCGCTGCCGTCACCACCGCCGTCAGCAAGGCGAGCAGGTTGCGATGTTTAGCTGTACTGCAAGCGCAAGCAAGTGCAAGCAAGCGTCAGCCTGTGAGGTCCTTGTTGATGGCAGCTACGCGAAGCGAGCTTCGGAGCTGCAGCGGTCGATGCTGAAGACCGGAGGCGCAGAGGCGAGGCGAGACCCGGTGTTTTTCACAGACCCACTCAGAGCTTAACCGGCTTAACCTCCTCCCGTTCAGAGGAGGAATGAAATGGCCCAGCACCCTCGCCCTCCGGAGTTAAATACATGTCATTCAGGCCTTTCTGATGTGGGACATCTGTCCTGGACCATATATGCATCACTGACCGAGACTGGATTCTGTACAGGCCTGTGTAGATGCGATCGAGCACTTTGTTGAGCATGGCGGTTGCGAGGAGCTCTTTGTCAGGACAGGCAGAACTGGCATGTCAGTCTGCTACGTACTAGACCAGAAGTCTGTACGGGAGTTTCCAGAAATAGGGGACCCAAATATAGTACCCTGAGTAGTAGGTAGGATATGGTAGGATCCTTACTATAAGGACCCCAAAATGAGGTATCCCTCATCGGAACCTCCCTTTTTCAGTCTGTACCGGGCTTCCCATTTTGAGCCTTTTCCAGGAAGCCTTCCTGGCATCAGATCTGTCGCAAAGCCCTTGTGCCTGTCACGCTGATGGCGGCTGGGGCTGCAGGAGCCTGCCTCCCGGCTGCAAGGGCTCCCTCCCACAACCTCAGTTGCAAGTTCGATTAGGCCTGATCTGAGGTTTTCAGTTCAAGGTTTCTTCATATCCTCAAGCCCACATCCAGCCAAGAGCTCCTCGTGGGTGTTGTCCACGACCATCTCAGGTGTGTTCCAGCGTTACCTCCGGAAAAACAATTGAATGTGAGCTGCGTTTTCGTGTGAAAGTCGACTGTTGTGGCATGAAATTCACAGCTTCAGATGGAAGCGTGTGGTTCCTTGTTTGTCTGTTTGTCCCGGAAATGTACAGCGTGACAGCTAGTTCCAGCACAACTGCCAACGATTGGTTCGCTTGGACCAGATCTGCAGTGAGAGCGGCTGCATAGTAGCTGCGGGTGATGCCGCCAGCTGCAGCACAGGCAGATTTGGCGCATTCCGTGCCTAGCTTGACGGAATCCAGCCATGAGCTGAAGAAGGGCTGCACAGCATTCGGTTGCAGGGCATCGGGCAAGCTGCCAATAGACAACTCTTGCATTAAAGCTCTCGCAGCAGAAGCAGGCAATTCAAGAGCTGGTCATGTCGGAGGTTGAGTACAAGGCGCGCCGCACTAGTCTTGAACATGTCAGTCTTCCCTTTCCAGCTGAGCAGATGGTTGATGCTCTGAACTGTGTGCAGACTTTTTGAGTTAGGTTTTGGTTCAGCTACCCGGCCAGGTTCAAGAGAAGACGGAAGAGATGTGGAACAGGGGCAAGCAGGCATGCGTGGTATGTCAGGCATTCCTTGCGAATCAAGGGATGCGAAGCCCAGTGTTGAGCCAGGTGGTCGCGCAGATGAAGCCCGCTCCATACGTCCGATCATCATGTATGCACCAAACATGTCATGATGCCGTCCTGCATCATGTTGATTGCGTTTTCAAACGAAACCAGGTTTCTTGCAGACACGAGTCTGTTGACGTCGGCCAAACGTCAAAATGCGCGTGGTAGCTGGGAAGTAGGATTCAGGTATCCTACTGATGTCTTAACGCTCAGATGCTCCCAATATTTCCCCAATTACGATGAACCACCGTGCAGCTGCCGGATATGCGGCAGCTGGAAGTTTGTATTTTGCACCTACTCATGTGCTGGCTGGACTTGCACGCGGGAAGAGAGTCTGTGTTTTTGAAACCTCCGACGACAGCGGTATGACTGATCACTGAACGGTCGCAAGAGCCTATATCCGCATGCATGGTAGAGGGCAAAGGCCATTCGAGATTCCCAAACATTATTCGGCCGCAGAAAAGCACATGTCCAAATGTGTGCGAAGAAACTTCTGAAGCTACGTGGGGTACTGCAGCGTAACTGACGAAATCGCTTGTTTTCATGCACCTGTACCGTATCTTTTGTCCATCGTTCTTCACTCTTCCAGTCCACCTGTCTCCTTTCTCGAAAGCAGCAAGGCTTGGCCCTCCCAAGTGCAAGTGCAAAGCTGTCTAGCAGTCTAGAAGCCACCACACCGTTTCTGCAGAAGTTCGCGGATTCGCAAGAGGGCGTATCCGATGATGTTGAAGCATCGTGGGGCACATGGGTGTGGTCACAAACGCGAATCATACACATGACCAGGAGGCATGGTTACTGTAGGAGATATGGTAGAAGTTTGCTTATCAACCTCATGTTGCAGCTTGTAAGCGCTTCGATGCGGTCATGCCTCGAGTTCGCTCTAAGGCAGCGCCACCAGCAGACCGTGCAGCAGCACCTGGACGAAATTGCTGGGACCTCGTGCGTTTCGGATATGGCCTAGGTCAGGGATCTGGGTTGGAGGAAGCCACACTGGCCATCACTGGCCAAGGCCCGTCTCAAGAAGAGCAGCCAGGACTTGGAAGAGGAAAATATGCGTCTGAATCAGGTCCGCTTGGCACGACTTTAGTTTGCTTCAGCACCGTGAATTGAACCGAAGAAGTGCCGATTATTCGGCGATTGGTGCATATGATCAGCTCGTCCACGACCTGGCCACTGGACTCACGGCTGTCGGTGGCAACTACCTCAATGGCAAGGATCTGCCGACACCATGAAATCATAGACTGTTCATGCCTTCATGCGTGTAGACAGTCAGGACTTGCCCTACGGATCTCCGGACTCTTGCGCGAGTCTTTTGGCTGCAATGGCATATGTGTGCCGTCCGAGTCATGCTCGTTACATTGAAGCGTTGAGAAGCTCCTCCTGGACGTTTGACACCGTGCGAAGTGAGCTCGGGCTGAGGTACTGCAGTCGAAGAGCCCGAGGCCAGCAAACAAGTGGAGGCCAGCCCCGTAACACTTATAAGTCGAGAGCGATGCTGCAAAGGTGTTGCTGTGGATCTGAGAAATTGTTTGCATTCCTAGAATCGTCAAAGTGGACATCATCATCCAGCAACATTGACTCTCTCCACGTTTTCCTTTGCGGTCTACTGTTAGCCATCCGTATCTCGTCGTCTGGAAACAGTAGGTGTAGCACAACAAGCTAGAACGAGAGCCATGCGCATATACTGAAAGCCCATTGACGCAAGCGATGCCCTGCGAGAATGGCGTGCAGCAAGTGAGAGAACTTAAAATGCTGGACAGGTTAGGCCGTGTGTTGTACATCGGGGATTCGCGTACGGCTGATCTTGGAGAGCGGACAGTCCGGACGACTTGCTGTACTGTTCGTTCTCAACCGTACAGTTAATTTGCGTCGTGCGTCATTCTGCCGCTTACAAAGCGCAGGCTGCGACGCCCTTCACTCCCAAGCCACGAACAGATCCAGACACGCCTCCGTCTGCGTTGCCGGAGGTGCGGTCGGGCATAACATGATCGTGAGTACCATCATCACCACTGCCATGACTGAGACTACGATGCCGACATTTTCCAGAAGCCAGTACTAGTGATAATCCACGGCCACCGTCGCCACAACGAAGACGATGATGGCTCCAAGCATTCCGTGAAATCCCGGGACCCCACGGGTGTTCTCAGGTACCGGCGTTCCCGCTGCTCAGCTCTCCGGTGCCCCTGTCGGCACCCATCTCTCTGGCGGAGTCGCTAGGCCGACGCCCCTGAGTTGTAGAAGGAGGATTCCGTTCCGGTTGCAGGGGTCTTCGCGTGCTTTCATGTTTCTGGCCAGGTCAAGCGACTCCTCAACGCACGCCGGTGTCCCTGATGCAGTCCTTGATTGAGATGCCATCCCCCTTCACTGTCAATGGGCGTGCAGGGGCAGGCGCCGGAGATTTGCGGAGAGAAGTTTCACGAGAGAAGTGCGTTGCTGGCACCGGACCGAGCTCTTGAGCTTTCAGGCATGGTTGGTGGAAACGGGATCTTCAGCTTCACGTTGCGCAAGGCAGCATGTCAGCCCCATGTCAATCTGCGCAATGAGATCTCAGACGCTGGAACAGGCAGATGGCACCGAGCTCGGGCTCAACGTGTCACACTCCAACGATGCCCGGGCCCTGCAGATGAAGGGAAGCAGCAAACAGTTGAACAGGGCAGCACCCCACGCGTGAATGACACCAAAGCAGGGTAAAGACTGACCCTTGCTCGTGCAACCATGACCACAAAGACAGGGTTCCACTCCTGCCAAGGATCGCGTGCTGTGTGTGGAGGGCATCCGCCCTGGCGGAGCTGTGGAAGCCTGGAATCGCCAGTGCTTGGGCCCAGGCCCGAACGTGTTGCCTGACAGAGGTTCTACTTGATGGCATGTGGGTGGGCTTGTGCTTGCTCGATGTTTCACAAGATCTAGCGGTAAGGATGCTCGCGCTGCAGTATGTTTGTTCGCAGGAAGCACTTTCACCGAGAAAGCCGTGTTTCAAGGAGTTCCTTGGCCGGCGCAGGGGATTCCCTTAGCAGCGTCATCACATCGTACGGCAGGCATAATCTTGCCCTGGACAAGGGTCCCTGAGCCCAACTCCACGAACAGCAGTCGGAAGAAGCGACATTCCAAGGATCGAATTATCAGTGTCAACCAGATCTGCTACGACCCTAACAAGATGCTCCAGGCCGTTTTAGCTTTGGAAGGTTGGGTTCGAGGCTTGCGCAGCGTTCAGGGGTGATGAGGTCTACTGAATGGAGAGGGCAATCTTCGGGTGCCTCCAATAGCTACCCTGGCCTATGCCTTTTCAGGAGTGCAAGGAGAAGCAGCTGCTGAAGCTCACGATCGCTCGCGGCAATGTTTCTCTGCCCTCAGCCCCGGCTCAGGCACACATCATGTTAACGGGTTGGACCTGTTAGCTGGCTCCTGGAAGGGAAAACAGGTACTACATCAATATGAGGAGGATGAGCTTGCCTGCAGAGCAATCCTTTTTTTGCATGCGATTTTGCATACGTGCCGCACCGAATGTGAAACAAACAAGATTGAAGGCAATTTCAGAAAAGGGCCTGACAGCAGTCGTAAACGCCACTGGCGGCCAGGGGCCTGGCTCTGCCTCCCTCCGTGCGGATGCCTCCGAGTTCGTGGCGTCCTCGTTCGAATGCGATGAAGCTCTCGCTGCGACTGTCCGCTTAACGAAGCACCCAAGGAGACATTAAAGCTTAAACTTACTCTTGCAGAGGTCGGTCTCAAGAGACCATTATTTGCCTTATTTGGGTTTCGTGCAAGCGCTGGCCGCATGCCATGATGCCGCTGACATCCTTCTTGTATTCTCCAAGTCCCAGGTGCCCGGTGTGACGTCCAAGCCCACGACCAACGGCGACGAGAAGAAGGACCGCGAGCGCTCTTGGTTTGTTGCGTACTGGAGCATACATCTCTTCTCCAATGCCCGCTTTCCATACACGTAGCTGCAACTGTTGCTTTCAGTGGCGCAAAGTCCTCAGAATTTTCAGTTGCGAAACAACTGACATTTGGCGGTGGCAGCAAGGCGTCAATGGACCGGTGCGGTTGTGGTTGGGTTGTCTAGGGTCGGGCTGCGATGGGGCGGTTGCATGCGGCAAGGTTCGGTAGTTTCATGGGCATGGAGAGGCCAGGCCTTAAGCTGCCCTCCGAAGCTCTCAAGTCGCCATGTCATCGACAGGCGCCCAGTACTATACAGACAATGCACAAGTTACGCCGCCTCCTGCGGCCACCTTCCGCAATGTCCTTGACAGAGGAGGACGAGACTCCCAAGAACAGCGAGGTCGACGTCTAGGCACAGGGGGCCCAGAAGTGACATGTTTCATCTGCAGCTCTGGCCTTCGTCCAGCCTGAGACAAATATTGATGTCCGTGAGGTGTTGACTGACCCAACTGCTTGCAGCTCGCGGCAAAGAAGGCTGTTCTTCCGGGAGCATCGAGTTCAGGATCACTCAACACGATCTCACGAGATCTTGGAGTCTCCAAGGTAGCGTTGTCTCTGAATTCGACCAGCGGTCTCCTGAACTTGACTTGCGAGTCGTGTTTTTTCCCTGGTTTTTTGCTTAATTCTTTTCTGCTCTGTCAATATCTCTGACAAAGTCGAGGAACCTCAGATTCTAGCCGAGCTCGTCGTCTGATTCCAAACTTCTGCCACTAACTTCTGCTGCTGGCTATGTAGTTCTTCCGTGCTGCAAAAGGGGCATGTTCCTTTCGTACCAATGTTGCCTTGCAACGAAAGGAGGCAGGAATTGACGAGCTTTGCGCAATGTGTCCGCTCAGCTTGGTGGCGATGCCATGTCCGAAACGCAGAGCTTAGCTCGGAAAGCGAGTTGGGCACGTGGTTCACACTCGAGGGGCGACGTCTCTCGGACGAGATTTCTCTTGTCGGCAGAGTCAGCGGCCTGTCGAGTTGAAATTGAGGCTGGCAGGCCTTGGTGCATGGGTCGCCAAATGCAGTCATGAGTCGAGGCTGTGTGGGTGCCAACAGTTGGCAAGACTGGAACCTGCACAAAGAGCCGTCTCTATAAGATCAGCTGCCTTCTCTGCTTCAGTTTGAGCTATGATCGTGTGCAAAGAGGTTCTTGACAGGGCGGCTGTCAACGAGACTGGAGAAGCGAGAAGTCTGGCAGGTGTGCATAAACTCGTCCATTTTGTAGCCTCGGCCACACTGACAGAACAGGAACCCGGAACAAGCCGCAGACCTGAGCCCAGAGCCGCTACCATAGCTTTTCAGCACACTAAGTGGTGCCAACACCTGGATGTGTGGCCTGGAGCAATTTCAGTACGTGTCGAACCGAGCAGTGCTGCTGGGCCGACTCGTCTACCAGGAAAGTCTTAAAGGACGGAGGACGGTAGGCATCGATTTGCTGTTTTTCTGCTGTGCAAAGGACGTTCCTACGTTCAGCAGCAACGGCCGACTGGCACAGACCCAGCTTGAACACTGAATGGTTCAGTTAGGTGCACCGAGCACCTAGACTTTGGCACCGAGATGCACCCAGGGTATCAATGGAGGTTTGCAGAGTATCCAGGATTTGCAATACGTTTTGGTTTTGTTACGACCTGCTACGAGAGAATTTGTGCGCTTCGATGGCACCAAGCTGCACCTTTGAGGGACAGGGTTACGCAAGGTTGCATGCTGAATCTTGAGCCTAAGCCTGTAAGTCTGTATGGCATCGGCTAGACACATCAGCTCTCGCGAGTAGTGCTCTGAACGTTTCAAGACCGGAAGAAGGAAGCTTGGAGTGCAGGTGCCAATATATGCGAGCAGCCATAGGCGCTTTGAGAAGTCTTGGAAGTCACACCTTGCCGTGGTGATGTGGCACTGCGGGCAGTGCTTGGGCGGAGAGACGAGCCACACAGTCCCTGTGGGGTCAGTTCCTGCAGAACCAACCGCACGGATGTGTCCGGGCAGGTGAAGCCAGGCCGTTGAATTTATCTCCACACCTGAAGGCCACTACTTTGCTTCCCGATTGCAGCTGCAGGAACTGAAGGGACTGACGTGGCTCCTGCACTACCTGTCAATGAGATGTTCCTGCCATCGCATCGTGTCACCAGCAGGAGAAAATGAGACAGCCTGCACTTGCTAGGGCGAGCTTTTCAGCGGTTTTCTCAAAGAGCGTCTTGCTGCAGGCTGTATGTGGCTAAGATTCGCATCAACTTCCAGCACTGCATTTCTTTCGGCTCCAAGCTGAAGACAGCCAGACAGACACAGGGAGCCTGGCTTCCGTGTATTGGTCACCCCATCTCCAGGCAGCCACACAGTCAAATGGTGTGATCTGTTCAGT
The DNA here is from genome assembly GCA_905221615.1 of Symbiodinium sp. CCMP2592. Taxonomy (NCBI): domain Eukaryota; class Dinophyceae; order Suessiales; family Symbiodiniaceae; genus Symbiodinium; species Symbiodinium sp. CCMP2592. The sequence continues at coordinate 20,152 of CAJNDT010000560.1, read as the reverse complement.
CAAGTCTATGGCTAAGCGAAGAAGGATTTTCTGCGTGATGTAGATGTTGACGTGTTGCTGCCTGGTGGAGGCAAAATGGTGTCGCCCTACCAGACGCAGGGCCGTTGGCAGCACAGCTCTGGGGGCGAAATTGACATCAAAGTGGATGGCCCGGAACTCGGTGGACAGGCTGCCCATCAGTAGACATACAAGCAACAACAAGTATTTAGCAGTTGGCCGCGACATTGTTTCTATGATGGTCAGCAGATGTCATCAGGGCTGTGGACGTTCTCGCCATGGTCGATAGATGTGGGCTTTTGAGATTCACGGCCACTGCATGGTTGTGACATAGGCCCACACATGGACATCTCAGAACCCGAGAAAGCGCTTATCGCTTTTTCCACGGAAGATCGTGAAAAGCTTGTGCACATCTTGGCCGTTTGTACACTGCTATCTTCAGTTTGCCTGTTCAGGCACCGGACAGTCTGTGGCAGCTTGTCTGAAGATAGCAGTCAACGTGCTGTCGACTCCGTGAGTGGGTTCGGCACATCCCTCGGAGTCGTTGTTGATGCCGTTACCGCTTCTCGTGGCAAGAGGTCGCAGATCATCGACCGAAGCGAAAGACTCCGAGGTCATCAGCCACCCTACAGTGGGCAAGCAGACTCTGGAGACCTCGAAGTTCTGCAGCGGAGACGGCCTGGACTACTTTGGTGCCTCGAAGCATTCCGAGAGGGATATCAAAAGCGGTCTCACGATGTCATTGTAGCACTGCGATGTTCAACAGACCGGGGGGCGGTACTCGTTTCATCCGAGTCTCCTCGCCAAGGTTTCAAAGGCAAGATGGATGGGGACAAGATCACCTGGAACAATGGTGTAGTGTGGACCAAACAGCTTTGACTCTACAGGCTGTTTTGGAGCTGTCAAGCTCAACGGGCCGTAATTAAATAAGCGAAGCCCAGTGCAGGGGGCGCATCACTGGAGCTGAACGCTTAAGTGACTTTCACAGGCGTCACTGCAGCGCAAGTAGACTCCCCAAATCCCGCCTCAAAGGGCTACGCGTCGGAACTTGAGAAGAGCACCTAGCAGTCGACTGTAGAAGACTAGTCCCATGTGGCCAGAGAGCCGGTGATCCTTAAGGCAAAGGACGAAACTTGTAATTGCGCGACTTCTCCGTGCAAAATTGCAGGAACAGCATCGACGCCTGCAGCAAAGCTTGTTTCAGCAAGCACCGGTACCAAGCTGGTGCACGCTCAGTGTGTGAATATGGACTCTGTGCGCTGTGCTCGTTGTCGCTGGGGTGAGCGATGTCACCTCCTTTGCGATTGAAGCACCTGACATAGATGTTGTCGGCAATATACCACAATAGACTGGACGCAGATGATGGAAAGGAAAAGCTGCTGAAAGTATGCCCCGCAAAGAAGCATCGACAGTCGATGCTGATGCATCGGTGCCTAGCTTACAGGCAGGAATCTTCGCACGGTGTTGAAATACATGGGCTCGGAAGTGACGGGCTGTACAGACTATACTAGAAGCCAGAGACGTCATAGCGTGGCATCCTCAGCATGGCGGAGCAGAACATCGACATCACGTTCGATGAGGCCGTCACGATTAATTATCAGTCTGGGCTCAGCCTGGCATAACTAGAGTATACTATACTATACTTTCTTACTCTACATTATATATAGAGTAGTATCGTGATACTACATTAGAGTATATTATGTGGCTGGTCAGGGTATGTCAGGGTAGTGTTTCCTCTTCCGCTGGACGACCGACAGGACAATCGCATCCGGGTTATGCCCAAGGAGAAGTTCAAGCAGACTGAGCAGCTTCTCTCAATAAGCCAGGGCAGAGGTGCAAACTTCGAATCTAATATTCCACCAGGTCACTGGAGGCCGAATGCCACGGCTTTGCCGACAAGATCCAGGCGCCAGAGCTCTCAACTCTAGGCTGAAGAGCTGATGTCCAAAACTGGCGTTAAGCCAGATCTCCTGTAGCACTCTCGCCGTGTGGTCATGTCGGAGCTCACTTCTCTTCCGTCCCCTACGCATTGCCTCCCTCCAGTTCCATACGGTGAGGCCTTCAGTGGCACAGTGGACATGCTTGTGGAGGCGTGGGATCTTCTGCTCTCATCTGCTTGTGGCACCGTAAATCTGCAGTGTGAGAGACTGTAGCCAAGATTTAGACCAGTCATCATTGATTTAGGGCCAGGGTGCCGCAATCTGCATCAGAGAAAACGGCACCAGACATTTTGGTGCGGCTGTGACTGTACGACTGTCAACATTGTTTGTCGAGAGAGACGATAAACATGGTCTTCTGCTGATAGAAAGAGAGTGCAACCTCTGTAAATCAGACTCTGTCAGTGTTGTCGTCTGTGAGAAGTTCGCACCCTTCTCTTACTCTTAGACGAAAGACTTCTGGCAACGTTTCGTGCTTGGCCAGCACTGTCACGATCCGCTTGCATCAGCTGATGTTTGCAATCCGTGGGCGTAGGCTATGGGCCAGGTTTGAAGTTGCCTAGTACTGTACGGTTGTTGGAGATGTCTAGTTGGTAAACCGACTAAGGCTCAGATTCGCATGAGTGTTTTCTTGACCCCTCTACGGGGCTGTTACACGTCGATTCGTTACAGCCTTCATGTGACTATTCTTGTTTCAGAAGTGCAGATCACGACACGATGATGACGCCAATGCACTGATGATGCTGGTGGACTCTGACAGGTGCTGGATGGAGAAGCGCAAAAGATTGAGGAAGAGAAGCTTCGGGCCATCGGTCAGCGAAATCGTGCTGTCCCCGGCATCTGATGCCCTCGTCTCGAAGTGCGCGTGTGCGCGCATGTGGCATACATGTATGCATGTACAATGTAACGCAGTGTATTGGAGTGTAATGAGTTTAATGTAATGTAATGAACTGTAGGTTTATGTACGTCTATGTTTTGTATGCACGATGTATGTATGTGCGAGTCGGCCTTTCTCATTCTCTGTCTGAATGCATATGGGATCATGTATGTGCCTCGTTGTGGGTGTACGTGGGTATGTTTGCCTGTACATGTTCGGGGCTGCTTCAAAAGGGACTGTTTTTTTGGCAGGAGTCGAGTTCCTCGCACCGCGGTTTTTGACAAAGCCGTGTCCACCAGTGTAGTCACCGGGAGCTACATCCCCGGAAGAAAGGTAGATCAGGAACCTGCGACACATGCGACGTCCTCCAGTCGCTGCGGCGTGTGACTGATAGTGCCATCTCCGGCATATACCACATGGACGTGCTCGAGCACTTGACCGGAATTCGCAGTCTGTTGGCATTGTGGATCGTCTGCGGGCATTACATGCCGGCGGCGTCTACTCTAGGCGTGCTTCAAGCTGCGACTTGCCGTTCTTTCATGGCGGTAGATGTTTTTGTAGTGATGAGCGGCTTTGTCACACAGTGGTCCTATGGCAAGCGGTTGCGAAGCGGTCAGCTGAGTATTGGACGTTTCTACATCCGCCGCCTGTCCTACATTATCGTAACAACCTACGTGGCCATGGTTGCAAGCATCCTCGTCGTCCTGGCCGTGCCAGCATACAGAAACAGCTTCATGCCGAGCGCTTGGACTACATTAAGTTGCTTTGCGTTTGTGGCTCATTGGATCCGCCCTTCTACGTGGTGCCCGGCACCTCCATCATGGACCATTGAAGCCTTGATCCCGAGCTGGCTCCTGTATCCCTTCTTGCGGGAGCTTGTTGAACGGGTTGATGCTAAGCATGGGCGTTGTGCACTTCTGATCACCGCAGTGTTGGTGCATCTGGTGTCCTTTGGGCCACTTTATACCTTGTACATCCATCAGGGACAGCAGCTTACATGGGGTCAGTACGCCACTGGTTTCATGTGGCCGCCAGCGCAGCTGGGTGATTTCGCAATTGGCGTCATCACGGCGTACTGCTGTCAGAAAGAGGATGATCGGAAGCGCGACGAGGGAGAGGGATGGAGTGCGGTTGCCAAGGCGGTCCTGGCCGATCTCTCCTTGTTGCTTTGCGTGGGATTGGTCCTTCTTTTGCCTGTTCCTTTGAGCCACGCAGAGTGTGAGACCAACTCCAACGCTCTCCTCACACACGCCCTGGCCTTGCCGATCGCTTTGTTCATGTACGGCTCTAGGAAAGGCGGTCTTGGCGCTTACTTTCTGAGCCACACAGCACTCGTCTCTCTGGGAAAGTACAGTTTCGAAGTGTATCTCTTTCAGTGGCCTTTGCTCGCAGTTTTTCGTCAGCTTTGTCAGCAGTGGCCCTTGGCACCGGATACTTTTATGGCTTTCTTGCTGCTTCTGTGGCTCGTTGCCGGGCTGTATGTTGAAGCTATTGCGCCAGTCATAACGGACATAGTGCGCAGCTTCTCAGCTTGATCCAACGTTTACAGCAGCCACCTTCGACGTCGATAGCAAGTCCTAGCGAGCGATTCCCGTTTCCTGGCGTCTCCTGATTTCTGACAATAATGACTTTCGTGGTCTGTTTTATCTCGTGGAGCGTCGCGTCTTCAGCAGGATGCGGCGGCAAGGCAGCAGAAAACAAGCTATCCGCGAGAGCTCTCAGAAGCTTCCAAGCTGATGGCTTTGAGAACAAATCCGCACCAACTGCTTCTCTCACGAGTTAGTCTGAGGCCACAGATCTGGGTAATCGAGGTGGGCTCCGTGTGATCGGCATGATGCAGGCTGATGGAGCCACCGGTGCTCAGCCGCAGGCTTGCAGAAATGACAAAACACATCCCTTGCCGAGTGAAGCAGTCGTCTGTCCGACGTGTTTCACGTGCCTTTATCGTGCGCTGCTGCTCCGAAGCCAAAATGGCATGTCCCGTGGAGGTAGGGCTATCACGAGCAGTTCGGGGTCCTTCGTGTTAAGTACACAGCACCCTAAAGGGAGACCCGAGGAAGAGCTCTGAACTACCGTCACCGTCAGTTGGCTATGATGCATGACCCTGCTGATTCGGGGTAGTAGTGTTGATTTTACTGAGACAGCGCTCTTCCTAAAAGATTGTTACTGATGCTAGCTGCTAGCACGCCAAGGCGCCGAGATGGAGGCTGAGGCGCGGAGGCGGAAGCAGCTGAGCATGCAGGTGCCACCTTCCACCTTCGGCTTGTTTCTTGCTGCCTGAGGGCCTTGGGATTGGGACGCCGGGTGGGGACCCGGGACGGATCTGTTCACTTGCAGCGTTTTCATATGGCAGGCAGCGATCCAGGAGAAAACAGCGGAGCTCGAGAGGACGCTAGTCGGCAAGGTGGACTTCAAAGGGCTGGAACGAGGTTCAGAGAGCTTTCCCGGAGTCTGAACCCTGCCAAATCGCTTCCGCTTGCAGTAAGGAAGTGGCAGATATGAGGGCATACGTCCAGTACGAAAAGCGAAACGGTTTGTGCCAGCTAGAGAAGCCTCTCTGTAGGAAGTTGATGATTGCAGTGCACCCTTTCTGAGGCTTGTCTTTCAGCTCAATTCCCTGGAGCGTGTGGAGAGGGAGCAGTTCGCTCTCATCGAAAAACTTAGCACACTTGGTGGCACTATGCAGCTGCCGTGTTCAGTCACTGTCACTTGCATCTGTGTCTGTGCTGCAGATGTTCATATTCTGCCTGCCTCGTCAAAGCAGGAGTATTGCACAGCAGGCTTGCTTCGTGTGTACGTAAGGGAGTTCAGTACTTGACACCGTGGCTTTGGTATTCCAAGGCAACAATGAGACATCGTAGCCCAATCTGGGCATTGCTTCCAGTGCGAATGTACATGCGGGGACAAAGGCGAACGTCTTTTGGAAGTATCGCTCAGTTGCATATTTTCGACCGATACGAGCCTTTGGTGAAAGCTTAAGGAAGTCCCTTCTTTGCTCCTGCCATGCAGAAGACAGAATTCGAGTGCCTTTGGTTTCACAGCTGCCACTTGCACGCGAGGGCAGAAGAGTTAACACAGACCATGCTAAGGTCGCTAGGTCACCCCAAACGTAACAGCACATCAGCCACGTCTTGAAGAATGGAGAGATGTATGTGTACCGTAGATGCGATGAGTTGGATTGGCTACCCAGCGAAGCTGCTGAAGCACAGCTGACTGAAGCTGACAGCCGAATTAGCTAGGAGAGGCTAAGAAAGGCTTCATCATCCTCGTGACAGGGCAAGCGACATCCACCTTCCTTCATCAATGTGTGCTGTGTTTGGTTGTAGTTCGTGCTCCTGCTTGTGTGGCTTGCCCTGGTGTTCGGGTCGTCCCATCGTACAGAGAGAGCAGACCAACCCCAACCCCAGAGCTTCAACCGGAGAGTAGTTTACTATAGTTTACTGCCATGTAGAGAGAAAGGATGGTCGGGCTGCCACTTCCTTGTACTTATGGGAGATCGACCTATGCAAAGACGCGGAAAAGACATACTGTCCATACTTCTCCTGCATGTGTTGCTCCGCGCTCCGGTGGTTTCTGTGCGATGCTGATTCTTGGCCTGATTCGCTCTGCCAGGCTGCCTTGCCTTGCGGTGCTGGCCGGGCGTAGTCAGGCCTGCGGCCTGTGGGCTTCATGTTGTTCAGTGCAGAGGACTCCTAGTCCTACAGGCTGTGAGCAGTGAGAACGCGAGAGTCTGCATGTGCCCTTACGCTCAGTGCCTCCCCGCGAGGCCAGCCATGTTGCTGTCATGCCTGTCTCACCTTCGTGAGATTCCGGAGTATAGAGACTAAGTCCAAGTTCTGTCATTTGGGCTTGTGTAGGGGAGTGTTGCTGACGACTATCATTTGGAAAGCCTAGGCACGTAGTGCGAGAAGCAAATGCCGGCAGAATGTTGGACAGGACACAAGCGCCTTTTTCTGTGCCCTGAGTCTTGAGAAAGCTTGGGCCACTGTGCTGAGTGTGCTTTGTGCAACGACTCGCCCCTTCGTCGAAAATGGGTGGTACCTACGAGGCTCGCCCAGAGCATGATGGCTATTCGGTGACAGTGGTAGTGTTATCAGGTTCTTTCGTCTGCCGAGGCAAGCTTTACCCTGTCAGAGCTCCAGCATCACGTCAAGGACGACGGGGCTAAGTTCTGGACTTTTCTCAGCGCAGTGCGCAATCGAGCGCTTCCAAGCTCAGCAGTGTCTTTGAGAAAGGACGATGACCTCCTGTCTCCGGCTCAGCAGTCCAACGGTCCAAGAGCATTTCAACGTTGGAGTCAGTTTTGTCCTGTGGCACCAGTAGCTGTCATTTACCGGCAGATTCCTAGGCTGGCAGTGTGGGGGCGCGTCTTCGATGTCTCCAGTGGGAAGGCGTTGTGCACGCGTCATGACATGGGAGATGTGCGACAACGGCACCTGCATCGGTTGGTTCCCATCAGGAGTTCTACGGTGAAGGTCAGGGATATCGACTCTTTGCAGGACTTGTCTTTCGTTTGGAGACGGAAGCTGTCAAACAAAAGTGCCGCAAGAGCTGAACAATGCCCGCTTCCTTTTTCATTCCGACCAAAATCAGTTAAGATCGATTTCTCCGCAGGACACGACTGCACTCGAGCCTTCGCGTTGACGAGACGCCAGGCGCGTGCCTCGGAAACATGCAGCCCGGACAACCTGCTTGGCCAACGCGCATTCTCAGAGCCAACGGGGACGCCGACTTAGCCGAAAAGCTCCGAGATTCCTCAAACCTGCAGTGCTGGATAAGACGGTCGTAGCTGACGCGTGGTACCTGGTGTTCTAGTTTCTCAAACCTGTTGGGAGCCCTTCGCCTTGCAGACCATACTTCCATCAAAATGATGGAGTGTACTACAGACCAATGCATGGCTGCATGGCTGTATATGGAGCAAAGCTTGTTTCCATTCTCTTTGCTGTCTCGCTTTGGCAGCACGCAAACTCACTCACTCTGCCTTCTTCAATCTTCAAGTAAATCCACGAGTAGTTCCTTAGACATGGCTGTAGACAGAAGCTCACAAACCCGGTGCGTTGTCCTTCTGCTCTTCAAGTACATACCGTGTCGGCCATACAGGGTCATGGCCTAGGGAAGCAACTCTCCAGTTGATAGAAGTTGTTGCTCAACACCGCTATCCTGAAACATGCTGAGACCACAACACCTGATTCGGAGCGAGCTTAAGGCATGTTACGCTTTAAGATGGAGATCCAACAGAGGAATCGATCTAATCTTAAGCAAGGCAGCAGAGCTTGTTTTGAAGCTGGTGCGTGTAGAGCTCGGGCCACAAACACATTGCTTTCCGGAAGGGTGGCAATACCGGCAAAGCTAGGGTCAAGGCTTTCATGTTCGGGTAGTGAAGACAGCTGGCGTTTCCAGGCGGTTTGAAGGGTTTGCCGTAGATAGACTAACGAGCTTTTGCCCTTCCAAAACCCGCCACTAATGCTAGCAAGCCTGAAGGGCTTTGCCGGAGCACGAAGTTGATTGGCAGGCCTAGAAAGGTAATTTGGCTTCTTGCCTCTAGACACTCCCGAGCCCTTTGAAGCGGAATTCGCTTCGGGGGAGTCGTCGTTGTAACTGGGACTACAGGCTACCGGACCGCGACAGCTGTTCCGAAACAACCCTCCCCGATGCTCCTTTCGCAGCCGGCGCGCATCGCTCCGCGAGCCACGCTTTTGACAAAGGTGGACATGTTGGACCAGGGCCCCAGCCTCGGCGGCCAGGACCCGCCTTTAGCGACTCTAAGTTCTTTCGAGTGGCGAGGTCTGGATGACCTCAGTGACAAGCAGCTGCGGCATTTGAACCGGAGCCTGGTCTTAGTCTGCACGCTTTGAGGGTGATACGCTAGTTGCTCAGCGACTGGAGATCCGACTGCATTCGTAGGGATCTTAACCATAACAATGAATGACGATTGCCTGGCTCCAGTCGCTTCCGAGCTGCGAAGCGTGTGTCTGTGTGCGCACCATTAGTTGGTCCAGATGCTCTCAGCTTCTCTACAGCGCAGCTACCCGAGGACATACTGGGAGACCTACGTGGCCAAGTATCCGGTGGCCCCAGGCTTATGACTTTCTCAGAAGCCGTCGAGCCAGACCGCCCCATGACTGCTGTGCGTGAAATTGACTTCCCAGGTGGGCCGTCTTTTGGACCCACCTTACGATCCCAAGGACTCGTGCACGAGAGTTTCAGAGCGCCTATCATGTGATCAAGACTTAAGGATTTCCTGTACTTCAGTAAGAGAGCTATGAGGAGGATATTAACAGCAAGGTTAGGAGCGGCTCAGGACTACGATAACTTTGCCGCGCTCCAAGCTTCAGCTTGAGCTGTGTCTGCGGCTTTGCACAGAGTGACTAAGTGAGCGGCTGCTGAGACGAGAGCACGTCTTCTGAAAGGGAAGCAAAGATTGGCAAGCAGATGAGTATTGCAATGCAGAGCGAGTCAGTGGGCCATCGCCATGAGAGGCTGGACCCTACAGTGCCATCCGCCGTACGAGGCATGCATTCAAGTGTTGGCTCTGCCTTGCAAAGACGACAAAGCTGTGAGGCCGAGCCTTGGTGAAGAGAGGCCGCGGGAATCCAGGCGGCTCAGCAGTGAAAGCTGCTACGCTGCTACAGGAGTGTGTTTTGGGGCGGCGCGTATCCGGTGTCTGGGTTCGGTTGGGCCTTGAGCGTTCGCAGGTGTCCGGTCACAAGGGCTGCCAAGGCCGTGGGGAGCGCCATTGCATTGGCCTGAGTGTGCTGCCGCACAGGTGCAAGGAGAAGCAGTTTCTTTGAAATATGTGTGTGTGGCTCAAGAAACGTAGCTTCCAAGGCCAATCTTCTTCCGAGGCAGCTCTTGCCAAGGTGAGGCAGGGCACTCAGGAAGGCTCTCAAGCTAAAGAACCTCTGGCGTTGATTCTCTGCCGGCGTAGAAGCACAGCCTAGTTTTCCCGACCTGGATCGCTTTACTTCGATTGCTGCGTGGCTCAGGTGTGGTGTCGACCTCCATGCCGTGAGCGGAAGTCTCTCAGGTCCTAAGAGCTTCCTTCTGCTGTCTCTTCCTAACAAGAGAGTAGGTTGGACCCTGGCCTCCTCCTTGGTGGAGTAGAGATGCCAGGGGTTCTGACATGTTACGTTCTGACATCCAAAAGGATGATCAGGCCGCTGTGTTTTGGGGCGTGCTCGGTGCTCTCTGGTGAGTTCCCCGTAGCGAGCACCTCTGCCTCCTTCGAAGCTCCTGCCGCGAGGGCGGCCGTCTGCGCGGCGCCACATTACTCAGCCGAAAACGCCTTTAGTGTGGGTCTTCCACACTCTCGCGATCCTAGACTTGAAGAAGGGAGAGCTATCCGTAGCTTGTCCTTGTCCGACTTCGTTGGCCCAAAAGCTTAGTCTGTGGGAGCACTCGCGTCCCCGGTGACCACTTCCTTTTGAGGACATCGATTCCCTTTGCGTTCACGGTCGTTGTGCCGAAAGCTGCTGCCGCTCTCAGCCGATGCAAGGACCAACCAAAGCATTCATCATGATGGCCAACATGGATTCCGCTCCAGTTTTCGTGCTCGGGGCTCAACGGAAGCTCGTAGCCACAAAGCTGCAGCACAGGGCCGTTTGCAGTGCCAGCGAAGCTTCTCTTCTGCAGGTCTCGCTCTCTGCTGTCTCAATGGTGGGCCTAAAGCTCAGCTTCCACTGTCAGCCACGAGTACAGACATGGAGAAATTACAGACCTACTGCTTTTGGTGTCACGGGAATTCAGGTCCAGGGTCATCGAGTTGCGGGCCTGAGCTGTGTCAGCTGTTGCATGCAGAATCATCTTCAAACTCACAACGCAAAGCTTCGAATGCCTGAGCCGAGGTGGGCCTTTGCGTGCTTCTACTGCTACTGCCACTGCTGGGCCTACTGCTGTGAACGTGCAATGCTAGCATCTTCACGGATCCTGCGCCTCGGCTGAGCCCAGCAGATGTTCTCTTGATGTGGTTCCGGCAGCACGTGGCGCAGCAATCGGACACATCTCTAGCCGGACTGTCTCTACGGCATGCTTGGGGGCGAGCTTGGGCGTGCCTACGCTTGGCGGAGCCTTCTTCCACAGCCTATGCATTGAACCCCCGCGACTCCACTCAAGAGGACTTGCCCCTTCTGCAGGATTCGCAGATGTTCGCATTGGCAGAGGAAGTGCAAGCCGCAAGAAGCACTCATCGCGTTTGCAAGCCGCATAGGACCCGAACCACGGAGAGAATTTCGCGCACGAACCCGAAATCCATGGGGCTTAGGGTTTCATCTCCCTGGAGGCATCGTGTGTTTTGTCCGCACGCGGCCGCTGCCGCTTGGCCTTTGGGAGCTGTTACCATGAGAGAGCGGCGGCTGCGCTGTCTGTTCTCTTGTGACTGCGTCTTGCGTTCAAGCTCTGCTCAAGCTCTGCTAGTATCCCCTAGGCAGCATGCTTGTGCAACACTTTTGACAGCTTTGAGCTTTTCTGGGCTTCTGCGTTCATGTTGTGACCGCCGTGACACAACCTTACATCAGGAACTGGACCGGAGCATCGGCAGCGGCTGCACGCTGCCGTGTTCGCCGCCGGAGGCAGGTGAGCGATGCGAGCAAAGACTAGTCTTAGCCGAACGCCTAAGTGCAGTCTCTAAACTCAAGAGCGAAGCCGAGGGGCCACCCCGTCCCACGGATCACCATAGCGCTTTCGTCTGTGGTTTCTGAGGCGAAATGTCTGCGGATCCGCATGCTGCGTCGCAGCTGACACATAATCTGATGCCTCGAGCTGGTTGCCAGGAAGTTCTCGACAGCATGCAGTTGTTCAGACTGGAAGTCGTTTTGTACGGTTATGACGTCATGAAGTGCAGAGACTGTCAGAAGCGGTCGCTACCCAGGTGCTGGGCACTTCTCCAGGCTGTACTTTCAGTCAACTAAGCCCGGGCCTTCAGTTGCCTTTCGCCGGTGTCCATGCCGAGCTGTTGTGGGAGTAACAGAGCAGAGCTGGGCTGAGGTGACGCCTATCGCCGTTCAGCAGCAACTGCCGAGGAGGCACCTCCGAGTGCAGGCGCCGATCTGGATTGCAGGTGTAAAATTTTCGCGATTTCTTCCTGTCGGTATTACCGAGTCGGTAGCTTAAGCCTTTGCGGGATTGAAACTCCGTAACCTTTGCACCACGCACCTTGCAGACTTGTCCGGTCTTGCAAGTTAAGGCCATCACGGCCGATTCTTATCGACTCCAGTCTGTAACAGATGTTTTGCATGAAGATAAGTTGGAAGCGCCTTGCCGGCTGATAGCGCATGACCTTGAAGAAGAGCTGCAAGCTTGCTCCTGGAAGTGACACATCTTGCATCAAGCCAGATGTGGGGAAGTTTCAAACGGTGCCGGTGCGGCTTTCACAGTGAGCAGTCTGTCTCAAATCTTAGGAGAGTCGGATAGAGAGACACGGAACTACCTTGTGCACATATCTATTTGCAGGGAGGCACAGATTCGTTTGCTTGGCTGGGCGACAGGCTTCTGCAGAAGTCCGCAACTACTGAATGCAACCATAGACGGAACCTTGCAGCAGAGCCCGCCTCATGCAAAGCCCAGCAAAAATCCAGCGCCAAGTTCCAGTGCTACACGCCATTCAGGTCACGCATGGTTACATCGCACATTTGGGGCACGGGATTTTGAAAACGTCATTGAGGCAGGGGTCGTATAAGCCAGTGATTGAGGTGCCGCAGCCGTTCGCCGAAGCGCGGCGGCTTTTGAGGCGTCAGCTTTCACATCATTTCTTTTCTGTGGTTGCGCTGGCGCGATGCTGGATTTACATTTCCCATCCAGATGACAAAATCTGGGCTTGCGATTCGGCCCATGTGTGCAGGGAATTCGTCATTGGGTCGGCACGAATTGCTGTAGACGACATCTTGTTGCCGTTGCGTGGCAATCAAGCAAGTGACCCTAGGTTGAAAGAGTCTCCAGGGTCCAGTCCAGAGGCCTCTGATCCTCAAGCTTGTATTCATTGAACCCCAGAACCCCACGCCTCATGGTCCGGGCGGAGGCATTGAGCTGGGAGCTGCCAGGAAGAGGTGCCTTTCCTGCAAGCGCCGGTAGCCTGAGAAGCAAGCTAGAAGTAGAAGCGGACGATGGCAGGCTTGGCCTCGAGCTCTGAAGCGCCGCATCCAGCAGCGCTTCAGCGACTGGAGATTTCTGGCAAAATTTTGGAGCCCTCCGAGCTCTTCTTTTTCACCTTCTGGGTGAGCCTGAAGACATCACCTTTCAGCCGAGGCACCTCCTGCCGGCCTGCACGCACCAATGCCTTGAATTACGCTCTCTTCCGAGCAGGACTGCGGCTGAAGTCTCTTTGGAATTCGGCTTAGACGCATGCCTTGGTAAGCACCTCGGCTCAGCTGGAGGAGACAGCCATCACGGCTGCACTCTGCATTGAGACGCCTCCGCGACGCCTTGCTGCACTTACAACTGTGGATTCTCCCTGAATGTTTGATGCAGGGCATGCTTCGCGGATCACTTACGTCACGGCATGCCGCTGTGTCTCAGCCACATCGCAACATGGGCTCTTGATCCAGTTATATTGTATGTTGCGTTCTTCTAGAGACGGCTTCCTGTCCGAAGCAAAACCTGTACTGGTGGACCTGCTATATATTTGGATGTGAATAAGAATGATTGTTTCAAGAAGAGTGCTTGAGTAAATCTTTGACAGACTCTCCACATTGAACTGCCTTTACGAACCTCCGCATTTTGCAGGGTCTTTCATTCAGGCTGCTTTGCAGCGGCTGCCACCCAAGCCCCGTGAAGAGGGTATTCGGGCACTGAGCCCGGAGGCCTGCATCAACATTCTACTGGGCACCATTGATGTAGAAGGTTGTTAGGTTAGAGTTTGGAAGTTGACTTTTTTGCAGGGGGTGCCTGCGTTGCGCTGTTTCCAGGGACCTGTCCAGCGCTCCTGTGCGGAGGTGCGCTGGCAGCTGCTGAAGTTCATGGAGGCCCGAAGGATCTAAACAGGCTAGAAAGGAAAGGCGAGAGCAAAGAAGGGAGCTCAATGTGGGCATGCCAAGGGCGCAGGAACATGTGCCACGGTTGGGGCTCTTTGGATTTCTTGGTTTCAGTAGCAACGACGAGCTGTCCTTCGGCTTGAAGCCTGTCATGCACAATGGGCGGAGCTGAAGCGCACCCAACACGAGGAGAATCCCAAGAATTGGAACCCTACGTTTTGGTGACGGTGAGCATGCTCCTGGGTCGGAGGTTGCATAAGGGGCAGTGCATCTGAAATTTGGTGCATTTCCAAAGCCAGTGCCAACGGATTGCCCCTTCAACAGCGCAAGCGCAAGAATCCCCTAATGCCTCACAACCAGTGCCCGAAGCTTCAGACATTGACGAGGCCTCGGCGACTTCGGCTTCTCCGAATATTGGGCCGAAGCCGACCAAGCGCACCAAGTCATCAGAGCCCAAGACCTGTGGCTTGCAGCAAAATCGGCAAGGGCTCTTCCGAGCCAAAATCAGCTTTGAGCATATCCGGCTGTATAGTTCTTATACGTTGCCGCGGGCAGCAGTTGAATACCACATACTGCTGGTGAGGCTGCGGCAGCTAGTGCTGCTGAACACAAGACAAGCCGAGGGACGCGAGGGACAGGGAGTCACCGAGCTTTGCGAGGCCTTTGCCACTGCTTTTGCAGAGTTAGAGCGGGAGCCGGTCGTCAACATGCGACCTCGTGACTCTGGATTCCGATCCGGAGAGCAGGGCTTGAACTGCTTCTTACAGAAGTATGGAATCCGAAGCTATCTCAGCATTCACGTGGCCCGCTGGTTAGGATCAACGCATGTGTCGTCACCAGTTCTGCCCCTGGGGGAAGTTCTCACGCTCCGGCAGCAATTACTTCTGGCCCGCAGCAAAGGCTTGGAGCCTTTTCGTGATGCTTGGCTTAACATGCTGCAGAGACTGGGACGCACTGGCTCTGGAAGCTCTGGGCACAGCCACTCCACAGATGCCTTTCAAGATCAAGTGGTGCAGTTAAATGCGTATGTCTGCAAGAAGCGACGACGTGCAACCGAAGCACTGCACGAAGCGATGGCCCGACAGAGGTTAACTGGAGGGCGAAAGCCTGCTGTCTCCAAAAAGAGACAGGACGCTGTCGCAAGTCTGAGAGCTGCCTCATGTGCGACAGAGCGAGCATTAGCAGCCTGCAGTGCCAAGCGACGCTCGGGCAGCCGCAATGTCCGTGAGGCATGACTTACCCTAGAAAAGTTGTGCCAGCACGACAGATTTGGCTTTTGCAGCTCAAAAGGCACTTGCCCAAGACATCATGAGCTTGGTTCTCTCGAGATTTATGCAGCGAAGTAGGCAGAGACGGGATAGGGAGTCTACTCATCGTCTTGTTGAAATTCGGCAGCTGTTCAAAGTCTGATACCTGTCAGGTAGGAGACGGTGAGCAGCTTTGCGAATAGGACTTGTTTGCAGGCCCAGTGCGGAAAATCCGTAGGTTGAAGCTTGTTGGGACGTGGGGCAAGGCTATCAAACTCCAAGTCACTCAAATTCAAAGAACAAGTCAGCGGATGGATCAGTGTTGGCATGATACAACACCCTGCGCTTGGGCAGGACAGTTGTACTTGCCACAGTTGTGTTGCACCGAGACATGCGCAGTTCTGACCCTAGCTTTTTTGACAGCATTGCAGCAGAATCTGTGGTTTCCAGTCCGGCTCAAGGCCCAAGAAGAGTACGTAGACCGAGTGGCAGGCAATGCCTTGAGTACGGAGCCATGGTCGCAGGTCGTCGGAGGGCATACATTCAACTGCGTACACTGTGTTGTGCCGCTTGGGTCCTTGCTTTGCTCTCGGACGTGGACAGTAGCTCGAGCACCTTTACAGCCCCTTGCCTCCTTCAAGTGACGAAGATACTCGTAGATACAGCAGGTTCCAGGTTTGCTACGCTCGAGAGTGCATGCGGCCAGCAGATGCCGGCCGAATGAACTATTCGGCTGGGAGTATACCTGCCGACCTTTGTTTCACCTTGGCTTCTACATACGGTTCCTGCGATCTTCCAGTGACAGTAGAAGCCTTGCGAGACATTGTCTGGTGAGATGTTTGTGCTTGTTGCCTCCTTTGTCTTGCTGTCTCATTTCAGGTTACCACGGCCTTTCGTCCACAACTAAACCCGGAGCGGTCACAAGCGCCGTCTTTCGCTGGCAGCAGAGAAGCCTTCAATGCATATAAGGACCGATTTCGTGTGCACTCTAGGGGGGTTCGGTCCGCAGAGTGTCCCTGTCAGTGCTCGATGCGCTTCGCGAGACCGTTCCGAGCAACCGTGTGAAAACCGAAACCCAATAACGGACCAGTCTAGTCAGAGTTCCCTGTTCGGTTCGTCAGGAGCCGGCACTGCCGCGTTATGTCCTCCGAAGCCTGATGCCCTATGTGGGCGCGGGGACGCTCGGCGAGCAAGTCACGCTTGGGTAGGACCTTTGGAACCCCAGCTTGATCGGCTGTGCTCAGGATGGTTGCCGCCACCATCCAGGCACCGCGCTTCTCATTGAGCACGTGAAAGCAAAGGTGCACGGTTGTAGAGTTCCCCTGGCAGGCCACGCTGTCCGAAGTGGAGGTGTTCTTCAAGAACTCGCACGACATTACTTTAAAAGTGGTGCTGTTGTCCTTTCGGGCGACGCTTATAGCGAATTTACTAAAGTTTCCGTTCTTCGAGGCCATCTTCGCCGCGGCCACTACTCAAGCATCGCCTTTTGTTGGAGGCATGGTTGCCGGTGGAATCTTCGCCACAGTGACCCTCCCCATCTCGAATTTCTTGTACCGGCGGTCAATGAAGCTTCCGGTCCAGTGGAGCAAGCTGTACGAGGCCTACCTCCCTACGCTCCTTCGTGACATGACCTACGGCATCCTCCGAAGTTATCTCAGTCCAACTCTAGCAGTGGACGTGAGGCCTTCGGTTCTCTTCGCGGTTGTCTTCCTGGCTTGCCTGGGATCTTCGCCCTTCAACCAGTGGCGCAGTTTCCTCCTGCAGCATCACTCCGAGAAGCAGCCTCTGAGGGTCTACTTCAAGCCAAAGAACTACATAGGTATTTCCCTTTGGGCCGCATTGCGGCAAGGCATGTCCGTAGGCCTGGGCTATGTCTTGGCACCGACATTCATGAGCTGTCTATTATCTCGAGGGAGATAAGAACGTTTCAACGAGATGAGGTTAATGCATACGCACTATTATCTGCGGCTCCTTCGTGCCAGCGAGAGGCAGAGTGAACTCCAGTGCGACACAACTCTTTACCCAAATGGCCCACACCATATTAGTATCAGGCATTTGAGGCGCTATCCTCTTGCACCTCAAAGCTTGTACAGGAGGAAGCTGCATAAAAAACACAACGGGATGCTTGCACTTGAAACTCTTCCCATTCCGTCGAACCCTCTTTCATCTTGCAGGATGAGGCACAATGTGTCAACATTTTCATGCAGTCTTTGGTTGCAGACAAATTGAGACAGCGTCATGGGAAGAAGGCAAGTGATGCGTACCTTAGCATTTGAAGGCAGAAGCGTTGCAAGCGTGGAAAGCTTCAACACCTGACAGTGGTCGGAGCACAATGAGGCACCGGCGAGGAGGAACCCATCATGAGCGCGGAGAAAGATCGCTGGGCAGCTACGCAGGGCTGCCATGTGCTGCATGCCTGAAGAGAGCGAGCCCGAGCCTCGTACGTGACAGCCGTGAGCAACTTAGAGCACGGTAGGCTTTCGAGACGTGAAGCAGCACTGGCATGCATGAGCTGTGAAAGCGAAAATGGCGGTGATTTCCTTGAGATGGTTTGATTGTTTGATTCGGTGACTGAAAGTGCTCGAAGCTTTGCCATGGCTCAGCCAAGCGTCAGTGACGACCAGGCAAGAAGAGCGACATGCTTCTGGAAGTGCGTTGTAGCTAGCATCGAGTGAGTCTTGCAAAGCCTGGTGGGGAAGGTGGAAGAGTTCGCGACGCTGCGATGCAACTTTCCAGTGAACAAGCAGCAGACCTGCGGTGCAATCATAAAGGAGGCCGGAGCTTGTGGATGCCGTGATGGCTGCTGGCTGCTCCAGCAGTTCGGGCAATGCGTCGTCGAAGGATGCCTTCGTGGTTGTGCGTTGGGTGCTGCTTTGCACGACTTAGGGCGTCTTCCTCCGCTGCCGGCACCTCCTGTGTAAGGAGCACGCGCAAGAGTGGTCCAGCTTGCTTGCTTGTTGGGTCTCTCATTACCCAGTCAATGTTGTCAATCCAACACTCTGATGTTGTGTAACGATAGAACTGAGGTGTTGCTCCATCTCTTTCGTGCCGACTTGCCACTTGCGCAGCTGCGCATAGCATCGCTTAGAGCATGCTCCACACATATAACACATGCAATACATCAATACATACATGTGTACTTATATATGTATATATGTATAAATATAAATATATATATATATATATATATATATATATATATATATATGTACGTATATATGTATATGTGTATGTATGTATGTATGTATGTATGTATGTATGTGTAATATATATATATATATATATATATAAGACATGTCCCGTACGAGTAGTGTGTGCCACGGGCAGCTCTGGAGTTGCTGCGTGCTGCGTGCTCAACTCTTTCCCGAAACTGCCCGGCCCTCTTTCCCGAAGCTGCTCCCCTTTTGATGGTGCCAGGTTCCTGGCTTCGGACGAGTGTCCCGTGTGCCGCGATGGGATTTGTGCTCTGCGCCCATGTGCCACGTCGCTGCCGTTCCCTCCGATCTCAGCATGACACGCTGAGGCAAAGCGGCGCCATGTTGGCCGAGCTGATGACAGGCAAGAGAGAAGAGAGAAGAGAGAAGAGAGCGTCGGGAAGCGCGAAGCTGAAGAAGCTGAGGGGAGCAGGGCCCTCCCCGGGCCTTTGGCCATTTCTCTCGCGAGGGAGCGGCTGAAGCTGCTCCAGGAGCTTCTTGTCACATCCTCGCCGCTCGAAGTCCAGGCCGCCTGACTGCTGCTAGGGCCTAGGACCAGGGGGGCCATGCCCTTTCTAAGCGAAGTTGCGAGGAGGCGGCCGCCGTTGCATTGGAGCTCTGGGAAGGCCAAAAGGCAGAGGCTCGAGTCCCTTCAAGTTGCAACAGCTTTGGTGGTGTCAAGTCGCACGGCACTGTGCAGGAATTCGGACGGGAGGTGGCGAGGGAACAGGAGCGGGATGAAGCAACTCGCTTTGTGCACCTGTTTTTCTGGACCGAGTGATTATCGGCAAGCTTCGCGCATCGCACGGGCTGAAACCAATGTTGCCGACGAAGGAGCTGATGACGCATGTGAACCAGCTGAACCGCACTGTTCGTAGGCGCTTGACAGAGGCGTGTGCTTCTTGAATGGACGCTGGATTGCCCAGTGGCGCACACAGTAGCTTTCGCTGTTGTTCTTCAGCTGTCAGGCGGAGTCTGCGGTGAAATCCCAGCTGGCCTGTTGCTCAGGATTGCGACAGATGCACAACTGGCAGGATACATCAAGGAGAACCCCAACCTGAGGGCGGATGATTCCCAGCCCCGGAAGGGCCGCCATGGCCGCTAGAAGAGAAGCCAATCCAAGGCCAAGACAGAAGATCTGCGCCGAAAAGTCGCAGAGGCGGACTTCTCGGGAAGCAAGCATCGGGGGGACGGCCAACGTGGTTAGAGCACGGGAGATTAGCTGTCAAGGAGGGTTGAACGAGTGGCTTCGACGTTCAGGACCAGTGCATGTTTGTGCTATGTTCTGTAGTGTACACCGCGAAGAGAACCTGCTGGATCCCACCGGTTTGCAGGTAGTGGTACGGAGTGACATTCTGTTACAGCACGACAGCTAGTGAGTCTGTTCGGCTTCAGTCTATGGGCACTACTTGCAATCAGACTTCTCCCGACAGGCCGAGCGAAACCTGAGACAGGATCGAGAGTGCGTTTCGCGACTGCAGCTGGAGCCTTACAGGGGACGAATTGCAGACATTGTCGCACGAGGCCGAGGCAATGAAACTGCTCAAAGTCAAAGTGTCTCTTGAGTTGTGCAATGCTTTTGAGTTAGAAGCTGCATTGACTTGGCATCCTGGTGCAGTCCAACAAGCATCGTTGCTACAGTGTATGAGCAGTTTCGAGCACGACCCTCTCATGCTGTGTTGACGCGATGCTGGTGGTATTCAGTTGTCTGCAAAGCATCTTTCCAGCTTGAGGGCCTTCCTATCACAAGTCGAGGTTTGCCTTTAGTCCAGAGACGAAAGCATGGATGACTCATTTGCAAGGTCTCGCATTCAGCAGCTGCACCGTTCCAGCCAGCAGAAGCTCTGTGATGCCGCCGGCCTCACACCACCGACCCTCGGCGATAATTGTGATCCGGGTTACGATCCGAAGAGAGCGTCAGTGATCTCGGGTGTGC